>JAHHFK020002436.1:0-305142 GCA_024533555.2 Aedes koreicus | reverse complement strand
TTCCTTTTTCGCATCTTTCCTTGAATTGGGCAAGCTCGTTTCGGGCTTCTGTTCAGCAACTTTCCGTGGGCGGACGCGTCTTCGCTTCCGTGAGGCACCTTCCGGAAAACTGCACGATGTTCCCTCTTCAGCCAAATCAAAGTCGAACTCGTCATCTGACAGAGGAGCAAAGGGATTTGTATTGGCATCGGGTGATGGTGTGGCTTTTTCAACATTTCGGCGAAAGATTGCCTGGAACGCTGTTTTTAGCGAGCGTTCCAATTGTTCCCCGCGTTGTTTGTACGCCGGGCATGACGAGAGAGCATGAGGAGAGTTCCCTTACAGAAAGCGCATTTTGGTGTGCTGTTCCCCTTCCGGAGGTCTATCCCATGCTGGCATTTTTGGCGAATCATGACCCGAGGTACGAACAACCGCACAGGTAGTCGAAGTTTTCCCAACTCGACATATTGAGGGAGGGCTGAGCCAGAGAAGGTCCACACGAAACGAGTCTGACGGTGTAAACTTCTTTTCACCCTTAGTGATCGATACTGTGCCGTCTTTTGCACATCCATTATCTTCTTCACTGGAGAAAGCAGATGGTTCTTCAAGCGAACAACCGCCTGCTTAAGCATGATCTCAGGGATCAAACTCGCTTCGGTGACCACCCTTTAAATTTCAATACCCCGAGCTGGGATATACACCCCATACTCGAGTGTAAAGAGCTGAGAGACAACAATCTCGTTAGCTTGCTTGAGGTTAGACACAACGACCCCGAAGTTTATTCGGTCTGACTTTAATCATCTCGATCACGGCCGAGAATCGCTTCGTCAGTTGGGAAAAGATCTGATATACATTAAGAGGTTTCGTTTTGGGCTGGAAGTAAACAACCCATGGACCAGCTGAGCTATCTGGATAAGCACGTGATCGGGTAACCTTATGAGCTACCCCATCATTTCGCGCCATAGATGATTCGTCTTCCGACAAATCATCCATGGCTCTCACGTGGGAGTTTATGACGCTCAAACCCTCACGCAATTAAAAATAATCGAACACAGAAAAACAAACTAAAGCTAAAAACACTCTCTCACACACACACGCACTCACTCAAAATTAAATTATAATGTATTCAGGAGAAACAAACTTATCTTATATGTATCACTGATCTGCTGCAGCCGGTCAACGAATGTGCTACTGCTGCCGAGCGACGATGTGTGGCCGCTTGTACCGAAATAGATGTGGAGCTCAGCGATGATGAAAATGATGACGATGATGAAGACGCTGGTCGGTGGTGGTTGGCAGATGAACGATTGCACGCTACACACGATGGACTGCTGGTGTGCGTGCCGTGAATAGATGCGGAGCAATATGGCTATTCGATTGCTAAATTGCAATTAATAGCGTCGTTGCACTGATTAACAGACGTTTTCTTCTTCAGAAAAAGCAAAACTCGATATCAACTGCGATGAGGACACTATCGAGAGAAAAAAAAAAACTGCACTTGGAAACAACGCGTGACAAACTTTCAAGTGACAGTCCCCCCCCCTAGACTGCTTTTGAGTTATGTTGATTTTGAAAAAACGATCAAAAAACTTAAGCTTCAAACACAACATTTTGAAAAAACAAAGTATGCAAAGTTGCTTGAAAAGGCATAGTCTACACACCCACAAAGTTTCATTGGATTCTGAGAGGGTGCTGCCAAACACTGGATGAATTGGCGTGAAATTCGTCTATTGTTGAAAAATAGCACAATCTTATCTTGTAGGATTAATTTTTTTACTCTATCTCCTAATGCTTGAGATCATTTAAATTAAACTAATGCAAAACCCGGTCGTTGGCCTTCATCAGAAAATATTTTAAGGAAGGCTTTCAAATCTCAGTATTAAATCTAGTGGTTATTTTTCAACGCATTAGGGATTAGAGGTTATCAAATATATTCTAGAAGCTGTTGTTAATGCAGCATCCTGAAGTGTGACAGTATTTATTATTTTGGGATTCAAGTTAGGCTACAACATCAAATAGAACATACAATTGAGTCATACTTTCTTTGAGTCTTTAAGTATTTACGTGCAACAAGAATTGCATCACTCGTAATATTCAATATTTTTAAGAGACTACACTACACTTTTCCTTTTTCGCTCAATTCACATTTTCGTCTTGAGGTGATTTAGATTGTAAGATAAAATGCTCAACCTTTTTTTAAAATTAATCTTTACAGTTTAAAAGGAACGTTTATTATTATTTTTGGAGTAATCTAATATATATTTATGGAATGCTAGATTTTGGCTTAAACTTATGATATATTTCATGTTAATTTGAGCCAGACATCGCTTAAATCAGATCTTTTGTATGACAGATTGCAAATAATTTTGTTTGCGCTTGCTTTGATTTGCAATTGAACAAATAAAAATTTTACGCACCTGTTCAAATCTCACCCCCGGACAAGTTACGAAAAACACCCAAAGAGGTGTTTCAGTAACTAAGACGGGAGATGAACCAGTCCCAGGCTGAAAATCTCGATAATACAGAACCCAGAAAAAAAAGAATCTTAAATACTCCAGATCAGTGCTGTTAATAGTCGTTTCGACCCAATGCGCTAAATTTGCCAACAACTCGTTCCAGAAGTTGATTTTCACAATAACACGTATGAAGAAATTTTTGTGCTTGGTTATTTTCATAAATTTGGTTCACAATGTATTGTTCTAACTGTAAAATCTAAGACGAGAGAACCCAATATCTGAATATTCAAATGATATTCATCGTTGAATATCATTTGAATGTAACAGAACAGAATATAACACTTTCAATATACCAGTTAGGGCAATGCACTGTTAGACAAAGTTGTAGAATTTGTCAAGACCTACAATTTTACCATAAACCGTATTCATAAATTGAACTGTTGAACCAAGTTATCGATAAATTTATCCAATTGCACAAGATGACTATTTACAGCACTGCTCCAGATATCGAACGTCGAGGTGAACGCTCCTTAGGGGGTAGGTTGGAAGCTATATTACCAACTATTTACCCTAGCAAATTTCCCCGCACCCCGTAGCAAATCTGACAAATTGGACTGTTTTTCCGGGAACAAGACGGTACCATACATTCAGGTAGGTTTATCATTATGACACCACATAATGAAATCAGAGACCTTTGACGGCTGCTTGTTACCACTCATTTGGCATCGACACATCGCGAGAAAGCACTTCCAAATCAGCATGTGGTAGCTAGCGAGCATGTTTATGGCCCAAAATGAATCGTCTTCCTTCTAGGAGACATTGGTGATGCTTTCGTGACGCAATTGGATCAGATTTTTTGCTTGATTTATGATATGAACGTCACGCTGTGATTATGGAATTTCGACCTCGGGATTCGCGTAGACATTTTTCTAAGGATAAATGGTCGTAGTTCGTAGAATTTATGAGGTTCAAACGTCTCCGTGAACATCTTCTCACACATAGAGGAGGAACTATGCTAAATGCATACTAAACAAAAACTATGTACGAGACAAAAAAGTGCTAAAGGGTGTACGGAATTGAATTGCATCATTTTCAAATGACTGTAGCATTGGGTTTTTTCTAATGAAAATTTGGCTGAAATTAGTTCAATGTGTATTGATTACACTGTATTAAAGACTGTGAAATTTGGACACACAAAATAGGTCACCAAAAATTTTCCTTGAGCCCGATTCTTTTCAAACTTTCAGGAAATAAAGTACTACTAAATGGTTAAGTTTTAACATCATTGGTTTATTGAACCTCTTTTCCCAACCCAAATGCCCGCACCTTTGCCTTGACCCCTTTCATCAAATTTTGGGCAATGATAGGACCGACTTGCTTACTTACTTTTAACCACACTTTCTTTAGTTCAAGTTCATTTTCTATCAGATTTGGAGTTTTAACGAGCTTTGCCTTCATGATTGCCCAAAAAATTTCAATTGGGCGAAGTTCCGGAGTGTTTGGAGGGTTGACGTCTTTTGGTACAAAAACTACATTATTATCTTTGTACCAGTCTAAGACGGGCCGGGCATAGTGGCAAGATGCCAAATCCGGCCAAAACAGTGTCGGGCCATCGTGAGATCTCAAGAAGGGCAGAAGTCGTTTTTGGAGGCATTCGTCCTTGTAGATTTGTCCGTTGAATGGTCCCAGAGGTGATGAAGGGCTGACTCATTTTGCCACATCCGCAGATCGCTTGCCAGACAAGGAATTTTTTGGCGAATTTCGACAGTTTCTTCTTCCGTACACTCTCCGGAACGGCCAACTTAGAGGTGGCGACGTAGTGTTCCTGTCCTGGCATTTGTTTGGTGTCGGCTTTAATGTAGGTCTCATCGTCCATCACAATGCAGAACGGTTTTGTGAGCCACTCCCTGTACAGTTTTCTTGCACGAGTTTTGGCTACCGAGTTCTGTTTATCGCTCTGGTTCGGTGCCTTCTGGACCTTGTACACATGTAATCCAGAACGTTTCATTGTTTTCTGCACAAAACAAACTGAAGCTTTCGCCTTTTTCGCAACATCCCTGATCGAAATGTTGGGATAACGCTTAAATTGGTTCAATACCATCCTGGCCTTCTCCGGATTTGATGTGCCACGTTTTTTGCCACTTCCATTTTTCCGCTTGGCTGTCTTACGGTCCTTGAACGTTTTGATCACATGAGATACGGTTGAATGTGCGATTCCGAGCTGTTTTCCGATCCATCGATGAGAAGCGTTTGGGTTTTCGAAGTGAGTGCCCAAAATTTGTTGGCGCACTATTTCTTCATTCGAAGCCATCACTGAAATCACTCGACCGATTTTCACGAAACTCATTACACAATTGACACAACACAATGAAATGCATTCAGTTAAAATTTCAATAATTTTTACCCACACGCTAAAAAGTTACGAACAATTGCGTGTGTCCAAATTTCATCGAATACAGTCTTTAGTAACATTAGTAGCTGTGCAATCGATGCGAAGATGGAGTCGGAAGACAGTATCGAAAATCCGAATCTCTCTTTTCGTAGCATCAGCAGGAAGCTGGGAATGGTACAATCTACGGTAACTCGTGTTTTATATCGGTACAGCGTACGTTTGACAATCGATCGGTAGAAAAAGTGCGGCCAAAATTGATCTCCGTATCACAAGCGGGTAGTGAAAGCTTTCAAGAGGAATCCAAACAGTTCAGTTCGAAATGTGGCGAAAAAAAACTGCATTTGAGCAAAACTTTCATTATAATGTTTACAAATTGGAAATATCTTTCCATCATCATGGTATCCTAGTAGTGGACAGCAATTTCTGCTAAAACCAAAGATGTGAAGAGAAACTTTCGAAGGGTCCGATAGCGTTCGACAGGCTGTGAAATTGAATAGAAGTAGCAGTACGACCAGTTCGAGCGAGGGAATAATCTGCATCTTCTGGAATGTCTGGCATGGTGGAATGGCGATGAGACCAATTTTGTAATGAAATAAAAAGTGTTTGCTAGGAAGGGTACCAAAGTGGTATACAAGGGAAACCTAAGGAAACTATAACTTGTACCTATGCAGTTGCAGCTGATGGAGGTTTCATACCACCGCTCGGAACATTTAAGGATTTTTTTAACAATATTGTAAATGCAGCCACTCCTTCCGGTGCAATTGGAGCAAAATTTGGGTGTAATCAAACAGGTGACGCCGTCTATTATTTCGTTACCCAACACTCAAATCCACGTTGGACCGAACAGGAAGTTTCAAGGCCAATAATTCGCATAGAGGACGCATATTCTGAACATCATTCCCTGAAGTTGTACAAATACTGCTATGAGAATGATGTCAAGCAGGTCGTGTTGTTTCCAAACTTGACTCACATTTTTCGGGTTCTCGATGTGGCTGTATTTGGTCCTCTCAAAACGAAGAACACTGAACTGTATCAGAAATGAAATAGTGTCAATATGAACAAGTCATTCAATGAAATTTAATTTTTGAAGCTGTTGAAATTGACAAATGACAGCGTTATCTAGACAGACACAAAAGTCAACGGTTGGGAATCGACTATTCGGCAACCATTCAATTCCACGCATAATTAGTTTTGGATTCTAGGATCATTTTAGACTGGTGAAAAATTGATCGACTTAATTAATACATTATACACAGGTGAGACATAATCACATAAAAACAACGTTAAATCACCGACAAACCGACACGAATGACAATAGAAAATGTCTTAATATTTCTGTTCAAATCATATTACTGACATCTATCTTCGTGTTCGCTGAGAACGATACACGAACACGTTTGGGAACTTGATGAGAAGGTTCATGTCTGAGCAATTCTGGACATATTAATTTTATCTAGATAAAATGATTCTATAGGTTTTGACAGATGAGATCGCTGCACATTTGAAACGGTCGTTATGGATTCTTGATCAAAAGTGAAGATTGAGTTTCATGTCAGTTTGACGGCGGTGAAATGTCCATTAACAAATGATGCCACAATTTGAACCAACATAAAATAAGACCTCATTTTTCAGATCAGGATAAGCCAACCAATTAAAAAAAAGACTCACAAAATCCAACAAGTCTTGCTAACAATCATACTAGAAGTACTTGATGAAACATTTCAAGCATCATTTGAAGGTGAAACATCGTCAGTCGAAAACAATGCCAATAAAACTGCTCAGCAGACCCCATTTGAACTGGACATGTATTTGAATAATTTACCCCCAGTTTCCAACAATAAAAGAGTAAACTGTCAAGTTCGAAAATCCGTGCAAAAACCTGCGAACTCACTTGAAGGCAAATGATCCAACCAAACATATACAATGGAACAGCAGCTGAACATCATTTAACAGTCGAGTATTAGTACACGACACTGAAGAAGTCTGCACATTGTAGACGAAATACGCGTATCTGTCAAGATAAGCAATAAAGGTAGTTGGAATTAAATGGAAATTACTAATCATTCTTCTTATTTTCTAGTTATCATTTAACCAGATTTCGTCGAGCTTGAACGAGCTGTGGTTTCGAACATCTGCTGACATTTCGAATATTCTTACGATGGTCAGTTCTACCACTTGGCAGCGAAAAGTAAAAAAAAAATAATCATATGGCGTTCTATGGGACAAGCAAATTATCTAAGAACACCTTGAAGCAGAGGAAAGACAAGCTGTTGAAGATCGGTAATCCGATGATTTAGACTGAGCTTATAGAGAAAAGAAGATTCGCCTTGCAAGAGAGGAACTCAATGTAGAAAATAAGCCAAATTGCCAAATGAAAAAAGCTAAGCAATTAATTCCATCCCAGAAGCTTTGCATCGCACGAAGAAACTATGTAAATTTATGACTTGATTTGCAAAACTGGTGATGATTACTACTAGTAACTATACTGAATAAATATAATGATCGTTTCAGAAATATCACTTAAAATGTTGAATCATGGCCCCTTAACACCTGTTCTACTAGATAAGTGCACTCTTCGAAAATAATTATTGAACGCTATCCCTCTAACGGAGGCTTAAGATAATAAGAAATTTATAGCGAAGCAAACATAAAAAAAAAATCAACTAAATGTAGACGTGACATCACCTCTTTCGAGTATGGCAAGTATGGTGCGGTGTTCAAAGTCCACACAAGGCTTCTCTTAAATCATCAGTCAAATTTTCCGAAAAAAAATTGAGTTCATTCTTATTTTAAAGGTGCGAAGTCAACGGTTTCAATTAAATTTACATGTAGATTAACCCATGATTCAGCATGGGTTCACTGATGATCAAAGCTGTCACGTTACAAAATTACCGTTTTTCATAATTTTCTATAGTAAATAAGCCTCCTGGTAACTAGAAAATGAGAAGAAAGATTAGTAATTTCCATTAAACTCAAACTACCTTTTTTGCTTATCTTGACAGCTTCCTGGTATTTTTCAAATTTAGTTTGAAGCTATGACTTTCATAAATGTGGAAAAAAAACATATTATATTAGCTTTAATAATGACTTTAATTTTCGAGTTACAGATAAAGTAAGGTGCAAAAACATTCCAATAGGTCCACTCATGATCATTTACCCTACAAAGCTTTTACGTGCCAATTTATTATAGGACTTGTATAAAATCCTATTAAAGATGGGCGTGTTCAATCTTTGTAGTTTCTAAGATTTTTAGTGGCGATATTTTGAAATTTGAAGTGGCGGTGCAAATCAGGTATGATGACAGTCATTTTTGTCTTACAGCGAACATCACCTTAAAGCGGAATCAAACCTTACACAAACAAAAATCGTCAGTTGGTGCTAGACGTTTCAATTTCGACTTTGTCTTCAGTAGTGAGTTCATTAGCGCTAGCGCATCCCTTATCAATTCTACTATCACCTGATCTGGTACGCTCCGAGACAGTGGGCCTAAGCTTCCTTATCAAGCATTCATTTCCTCGAACGAGGGTTATCACTCTGGCTTGTAAATAAACGGAATAAAGGCTCTGGGAAAATTATTGAACACCGTCGGCTTGTGCAATATTTGTTTCATTAGAGGAGGGGACTTAGCATTGCGTCACTCGTCAGCTTTGAAGGATGGGTTCGTTCAAGTTCGCCTGTTTAATGATAGGTGTAACCAATCCATTAAACGGATGTCTGTAGCGACTCGCAAGTTTAAGCCTGTAGCCAGAGTTTCTGAAAAGGGAGTTGGTGGAGGTAGGGCTAGAATTTACCAGATATCAGGAGAGTTATAAGAACATTGATCTATTAATAATCTCACCACACTTACGTCCCCAAAAATATATATTTTTGAATAATAAAACAATGGTTTTGCCTGCTGAGTTAAGGTCGTGAAGCAATTGATTTAAGATACACGCTCACAGGCTCCATAATCTTCGCCTATGTTCAATCGGCTTTGGGTCAGCGCCACACAGAAATGCACAGAGATTGATAGCAAACAAAAATCAACCAGGAAAAGTAGCTGATCATTATTGTCCCCCCTAGTGCTGGCAAAAAGAATTCATTTTAATGATTATTCAAATCAAATAACATTAAAATATTTCATCATGATAATATAAATCATCGACTAGGTCGGTTTAAGAAGGCTTTTGCTGCCTTAATTATTTTCGATTGTAAATATAGGACCCATGAACCGTATATCGGAACAGATACCCTACGTGGGACAGACACATCCAATACATGTTAGCATTTCCGTAAGACATGTCTCCGTGGTAGAAAAATCGATGAAGCCAGACTCAACCGGGCAAATCTGGAACAAACTTGATTTCCTTCTTGAAGAGAATCCCAATCCATTAGGGCCGTCTCGCAGCGGTATAATATAACTATGTAGAAGCAGTACTGACAACTGAACTGACTGCAGAGCGCAGATCCATTATCAGTTGGAGACAATGAAAATAAAACTCACACAGACCGGCTCGTTGCAATTAATATTGCTGCGACAGCTGACACTACCGTTGCCCTGGAATGCAAATAATCTACGGGCGGTAAGTACTGTCGTTGAACGTTGCCCATCGATCAATTCAATTCTGATAAATATAAAAAAGGAGGAACTTGAGGCAGTCAACCAGTGCACGTGAGATTTCTGCGCGTGAGTGCGCCAATCACAAACAGATGATAGATGCGAGATCGCCGGTGACAAGTGGTGATTCAATAAATTTATCAATCGACGACAGCCAGGAAATGATGCCATGACAACGATATTTTTGTTTTATATTGAGTCATAAATACAGTTGCTATCAACTAAGATCTGAGAGGTAATAATTGTTTGAGTGAAGTTATGATTCAGTTCAAAGACTCGATATCTCCAAAAAAGTTTATCGTATTCTATAATGTAACCATGTATTCATGATAGTTACGTTGATAGATTAATGATAGTTTCAGTCCCTGATTATGTTGCTGGTTTGCGTTGATGACCCATCATCGTTTTGCAAGCTAAAAAGGCTTTGTTTACAATTGCTGTTAAGTTTTATTCTATTGTTGCTCCAGGTTTTGCTCTGGGGCAAGTGTTATCAGCCTCTGTGATCAAATTAAACAATGTTGTCAAATCGTGGGATGGAACAGCAATCGGGTCGGCTGGAAGCGACTGAGTGTCTCGAAAATAGGAACTTTAAAGACCATATGCCAAAAAAAAGACCAGAAAAAAAAGCCAAAAAGAGCCCTTAACTTATATGTTTGTACTCTATAAACACAGCCGTTCACTCATCATTCTCAGACTTGCTTTTCCCGGTTTAATCGGTTTTCTCGGTTCAAATCTTAATTTGTTTCCGGATATTAATAGAATTAATTTGAAGGTTTCATTACGTTGTATGATGCAAAGCAAATATTCGAACTTTGATTTCATACTAAATTACATACTAGATATGATGAAATATAGTGAATAATTATAATGATTCAAGCAGTCTTATGACCTTCGATCATCTTCTTCTTTTTGTTCTTACTGCTATTTTTTAAAGAAATGCCCAGACTTTTTTTACCACTACTAAGAAATTCTTTTAAATGTTCCTGGAATCTTTTATCAAATTTCTGGAAATTCTCTAACAAGGTTGTTTTGCTAAGCGTTGTTAAAAAAATGCAAGTAATTTACTAGAGATATCTTTAAAAAAAAATACCTATGTTATGGTACCTAATATTATGTTTTTCTCTACATATACCTTAAATTGCCTCTAGATATTCTTGTAGATTTTCTCCAGAACTTCATGTAAATTATTTCTTTTTTTTCAGTTCAGATCTTCCAGAGTGATGTTTTTACTCTAAGCTGTTAACTCAATTTTGTTACATTCTGCTGGGAAATCTTCTAAAATTTTCATTAAATCAGGAGATCTCTCCAAAAGCTTCCTCTAGCTCAGATTTGGCATGATACCTGCCCAAAAAGAAATATATTAACGGACTAAAATACAACTAATAATACAGATTGCGGTAGCATCCCTTCAACTCTTGGAGCAAATAAAAGGATGTTGAGGAGTAAAAAACTGCCCAGCCACTTTTGGAACTTTCGCCACTTCGATCTACACATAATATCAGCGATATTCCAAGCCCTAAATGTCTTACGAGAAGATACAGGAACAAGAAGAAGTCCAAAGAAGTTTTCAAAACAATCTGGGTCGTAAGATTCATCTTAAGGGGTATTAAGACATTCTTTGGATTTCGGCTAGCTTCAAAAGGCTTCAATGTTCTCCCGCTTTTCTTTCCCGATGCGTAAGTAAAGGGTGTTCCGATCAAAATTTGGTCAAACAGTAATGTGTGTGAGTCGATCAAAGTTTTTATTAATAAGTCAAATTCTTTTTCTTTTTCAAGTTCAGTTAATACAGAATACAGGAGAAATATTCAACTAAGCTTCCTTTTTACCGAATGCGAATTTCCGGGTCTTTCGTTTAAAGGCCTCTCCAAACTGCAGCGTTTTTTTGCCGCTGCCGCAGCGTAATCGCGGCGAAAAAATCGCCGCGATGAGATTACATGGCGGCTTATGGGAGCGCACAAACTGACGCGATTAAAAAATGCATCGCGTCGGTTTGTGCGCTCTCATAAGCCACCATGTAATCTCATCGCGGTGATTTTTTCGCAGCGATTTCGCGGCAGCGGCAAAAAAACTGAAAAGTAATTGTAGTTTATATTATGAAATAGAAGATAGTACTAACGAATCTATTCGTTGTTTTCTGCAACGAAACTGACTTGTATTTTTTATGAACCTACCTTCCTAATTAATGCCACATGCGCAACTGTCAAAAGCACGAAGCATTTGCTGTCACAGAAAGAACATTCGTGCAATGTACGAAAACAATACAAAGAGCTACGAATATTTTATTACAAATTAAAAAAACGTCTCGCTGGTGGTTGCATGACTGACTGATAGATCTACATTCACATTGATTGTTGTTTTTGTATTCTCCCAAGCGCGGAGATGATAAATTATCTACTTCTGACAAACTTCATCAAAGATCTACATTATCGACTCGAAATGTAATTTAAAAAAATGCAACCACTTTTCTGACATGGGATTCGATCCTGTATTTTTATAAAAAGCTATTACGGAGCCCGTGGTTAATTTCACTAGGCCTTGGAGACTTGTAAGAAGATACTTGATTAATGAGGAGGAAGTTATAAAGCGCTTTAATTTTAATTTTGGGATAATTTATTCTCTCCCATCCCAGCAGCTACTCTATCATGCATGAGTACGATAAAAGAGAAGCAGCGATTGGCTGGTCTTCACGAATTCCATTTTGTTCATTATACAAAAAGGTGTTAACACCGGTTACAAAGCAATATGAATGTTTCATACAATATACGAGACATTTGTTCTATGTACAAAATTCATGTTTACGAAACGAGTGAAAGCAAATTTTCGAAAATAAATGTTCAGTGTATTTTCGTTCCTGCGTAAATTCATCAACAACATTTTTTTCGCTGTGCTTAAGTTCCACCTAAAACGTTGAAAAATCAATATGTCCCATAACGCTTGCATTAAAAATAGAGACAAATTTCTCCTATTTTTCATGCAATTATACTACCACCTGATGGTGAATCCACCTGAGAATCTTCTATATAAATATAAGTAAGCTATTTGAAAGCGCTGTCAGTTCGAATACGGATTTCCGAAAAAAAAAACTGACGTGGTTGATCAACGCAACGATGGATCGAGTGATGTGTGGCGTCCGAGTATCATGGACACTCTCGAGTCCCTTAGAATCTCGGAGAGGGTTACGACAAGGTGATGTATTGTCGTGTTTGTTGTTTAACTTTGCATTGGAGGGTGTGATTCGAAGAGCTGGAATAGACACGAGTGGCACGATCTTCGGGAAGTCAGTCCAACCTTTTGGCTTCACCGACGACGTTGATATCGTAGGACGTAACTTTGAGACGATGGCGGAAACGTACATCAGACTTAAGGCTGAAGCTGGTAGGATTGGGCTTGTGATTAATGCGTTGAAAAAAAAATACATGAAGGGAAGAGGCTCACGAGAAGAAAATGTTAGACTCCTACCACGAATTCATAGACGATGATGTAATCGAGGTAGTATACGAATTCGTGTATCTGGGCTCATTGGTGACCGCCAATAACGACACCAGCAGATACATACAAACGGCGCATTATGACTGGCAATCGTGCCTACTTTAGACTCCGAAGGACGCTAAGATCGAACAAAGTTCGCGAACTACAACGCAGTGTAAACAATACACGCTGAGGTCATTGCACCCAAAATTTCGTTGAAATCAACCCAAAGGGCGAAATGTTACAGCTTATTGAAAGTGATGCAATTTCACTGCGGACACCCTTTAAACTGTGTTCTTTTATGTTGGTTGGTATAGAAATTTTCTCAGAACTAGGATCTACTGCTACGTGTTTTGTGTAACAACACAGCTGCATGGATAGAAATGACACATTGGATGATCATTGGTACGTTAATCAGTCAGACCCCGCAAAGGATTTTCTGACAATTGAGAGGTGGTAAGTGCTCTTCAAAAACGCGGAGCAAAACAGGTAATTGTTATCCATTATGTTCCTATAACACTTTATTGTGAACCTACATCAAATATAATTTAATCTCATTATGAATTATATAGCTGATCACATCATTTATCAAGGTGAATCCTGATCTATCGAGCCCTTCCCTACTAACATAGAAAACCCTCCTTCCTTTGACCTAAACACGGTCCCTAAACAGCAAGGGTCACACTAACGTTCCTTCCCTATTCCCACCTGATTGCAAACGTGGCCGGCGCCGTTATCGATTATTAAAGAAATTGAGTCACTGAAACGTGTACAGTGAGAATGGTCGGTTACTCCCAGCCCCAATTGATTCATTGTGTATTTTCACTGATTCTGATCAATCACGGAGTAGCAGATACGTGCAGTCAGTCTAGGAAAATTCATTTACTATTCATTTATTTCATTTGTATAGCAGACAGACATTCAAGCTCGAACAAAACAATTCAAATTTGTTGTGTAAAATTTTAAATCTTATTACGTTGGAATCATCTTGCGCAATGCGCTTCCTAGTCAACTTATTGCTACAATAAATCTGACAGTTTGACTGGTAACCTATTTTTCACTTACCAATAAAAACAAATCTGTGGCGCCATATGTTAGGTTATTGCTACACAGAAAAAATCTTATAGTAAAAACTACCATTTTACCTTACTATCCTTATTTTCAAAACTACCATGAGATTTCTGTCAAATTTACTGCGTTTATGGTACAACCTTCAACATTTTTGGTATATTTGACAGACCTCATATTGATATCAACCGCACCATGGTTGATCTAATTGCAGGCATGGTAAAATCAAACGCATTTATAGTCAGCTGAAAATTGTTGATGTTTGTGCTTAATTTAACCCTCGAAATGGTAGTGTCTACTGCGGTTTTTTTTTTGCGTGTACTTGATATTTTGAGAGAAGCCATGTTTTTACACAGGTAAATGAGATGAAGTCGAACGTCTGTCTGCGCAATTATTAACCACAAACTGTTGGCATAGCAACAGAGTAGATCATGTTTTTCTTTCTCGTCTCAGTTCGGTTGTTAGCTATTATTATTGATACTAGTTCTATTGATAATTTGAAAAAGTGCATCAGTTTAAAATATATTTTGTTCAAGTGATCAAGTGAAGTGTTAGTTTAAATTTTCCTAGTTTACTAATTACAATCGTTCTACTAATACGCTCGCAAAAGTGTTTTTTCAAAAGTGTTTCTTGAGTTTCCATGTGCATTTCATTAAATTTCATTATATAGTTCTGATGTTTTGGTGCACTTGTTTGTTGATTCATTTGAGGATTTAGTATAGAAGACCCCAACACAATCTAGCTTGAAGGTGCACTTCTTCAATCATTTGCATTTCAACCCCGGTTTATTCGTTAAAGTCTTTCTTTCCTTCTTAGCGTTTCAAGCTTATTGCTTTCTACTTTCGATGCCAGATACAATTTTTGCATTAGTATGATTGTGTGGTAAGTACAATCATACCCTATGCCCAGGGAGTCCTTAACGAAAAATTCAAAGACCAGACCGGGGAAATCTAACCCAGCCACCTCCACATGGTGTTGCTTTGTAGCCGCGCCTTTACCGACTGAGCTAAGGGAGGACCCGCAGTGTGTGGTTAAAGTCACGAGGTCGAATATCACCCCGGATAAATTCTGAAAATACTGGTGTTTGAAGGTGTTTGAGCGACAACGACGGGAGATGAACGAGCCCGAGGCTGAAAATCTCGATAGCCAAGAAACAAAACAAAAACAAAAATTTTAAAACAACTTTCATAAGAAATTTTCCCCCTACTTGTTGTAGGGAACTCCTATCCTATTCTAATCATATTGTTCTTGATTTTATCCTACGAAGAATAAAATAATAGTGGAGCAGTAGGTTTTTTTTTTTCTAATAATTTTTGCTGATTATATATAACAACAACAAACAACACTAACTAATTCTGTCACGTGTATATCGTTTTATTTCAAGTAGGATGAATTGCAAAGTGATGAGATTAATATAGGTAGGGTATGTGTCCCTTGACTCAGCCTATTATGCAATGATCGATTACATTTTTTATTATAACTCATAAAGTATTTGAGCTGGAAGCGATATTTAGCTAGTTATACACTTGCTAAGATACATTTAATAAGACGTTTGGTAGTATGTATCACAAAAAGCTATACAACTTATTTTATAAAGCCAGAAACTTTCGAGGGATATGGATGTAATGTCGGTCTTTAAGCATCAAATTGGGTCTATTCATGGATGCAACTTCGTCCCATTCGATCGATTTTTTATTAAACGCAGTCTTCGTACGGGTTTCCCCCTGATTATCTGATTTAAGACATAGCCAGCTGTATTCGCTTTAACCAACATAAAAGTTTATAAAGCAAACTAAACTAAACCTGCTTTGAAGCACTTAAGAAATTATCACTAATAGCTTATTGGCCCTCAGATAATCAAAACATAATAATACACTCTGCACAGGTTTTATTCCTTGGTTTGTGTTTAGATAAGCCATTTGGAAAATATACAATCGAATTTCGTACATTAACGTTGAAAATTCTACCAAAAACATAATTTTTACCAAGTTATCCAGGCAACAGGCCATAATTGGGAACAAAGAAAAAAATATGTCCCTAACATTGGGTCTACGTTTTTCTTATGAAATTATTGTTATTTTATCTATGCAAATAGTTAGTTTATAACGTGTGACTATTTTCTGTACATCTAGGCTGCATTTTCCGGATTATTTGTTCCATTTAGCCTAATTTAGATCATTCGAAGATCATGGATATAATCAGTTCAGCTTAACCAGTGAAATCATGATGTCTAAAAAGTTACGAAAATCGAAAATTACACTGAAGTAAACAACATTAAATTGATTATTATTGTCTGAACTGCTTCTAATTAAATCAATCATCTTGCTGGCAACATAATTTTGTTGATTATTGTTGAATTAATGACATATTTGGTACTTAGGCCGAATAAAGGAGCTAGGCTAACATTACATCCCCTTACCCTACTTAGAGAACAACTCTCAAAATGATTGAAACATTTTTCCAAACCAAATTTTTTCATTCAATTCCCCCAAACTTACTAAAATAAACAAATAAAAAACACTCAAAACCCCACAACATCCCCACCGATTATTTCCCCCCCCCCACCATCACACCGCCCCGCTATTTTAATAAAATTCCCCCAACATTTTTATAATATTCCAAAGGAAGGCAACAAATCAATTAAAGCGTTTTGTATTGGTAGGACGCATTCAAACATCCCCACACGAGCGCAGCAGAAGAAAGAACGATCCGCAAACCAATCGTCGGCATTTCCAAACCAGATCGCAGAAATAATTAGTTTTTACGCAACCCTCTCCGATTCGCAAGAAAGTTGGCATAATAGTTGATCAAAGGCTATCATCATGCTGAAACTTTTTTTTAGGGAATAATTCCTCAAATCTAAAAATGTCGCAGATTTAATATTGAAATACAACAAATGGCTGCCCATGACAAGCAATCACCCACACGTCTAGGCAAATCGGAGATGGTCGTGTCAATCGATTCGTCATTTGACATGGAACTGCTCACATTCTTCTACACATTTTATCTTCCTCTTTGCATTCGAAATTGCCTCAGGTTGCTCTCAGGTTCAAATTTTGAATCTTTCTGCCCACGGTGGATGCTGACTTCTAAAACTGCTATCTAATGCTCGCAATTTCTAAGATTTAGGTCAACTTCAAAATCTTGGGCGAATGCACTCGTCTAGAAGCCGGTTTAACTGATCGGACGAGTGCACTAATGATGAACTGTTTTTCTCTTTTGATTAATGATGAACTGTTCTCGGTTAATACTTTTCCAAACGTAGATACTGTTGAGTACATTGTACATATATAGCACCAGAGCATATGTACGTGCACAAGTTAACGATATTGACCGCTGCAGCTATTACCGGCTGATGTGAGTGGAAATTTCCACTCAGCTGTTTTCTTGTCTGTCGTTTCTTTTATGCATGTGCCTAGCACGAAGTTTGTTTGAGTTTTTTATGCTTTTTGCTTAAGTTTATACTCTGGTTGCATTTGATGTACACGCGAATGGTGGAGGTTCAGTACAAAGAGCGAGTTGCTTCCCCGCTAATCTACTCATATAGAAAGTAAG
The DNA here is from genome assembly GCA_024533555.2 of Aedes koreicus. NCBI lineage: Eukaryota > Metazoa > Arthropoda > Insecta > Diptera > Culicidae > Aedes > Aedes koreicus. Next base: position 287,627 of record JAHHFK020002436.1, on the reverse strand, counting down.
CTCAGCAGTTCATTCGATTTTTCTAAGCTAAAAATAGCATTTAATTGACGTAGAATGGAGAGAGCACGTGCTACTCCTAGAATCGTCACATCGTTCGTCACTGATAAGAAATATGACGACACAGCTTACGTTTTGCTTTGTTTCTGTGTAATGATGAAGTTTTCTGAAAGGTTTTGTTTTGACTGTTTCTAACACACACAAAAATAAATAAATAATCAGAGCTCATCGCATGCTTATCGCACGTATACTCCCATTCCTATCAAAACTCACATTCACTCGGTCGAGGTGAGTAAAATTGATTCTCATTCGCGAAAACTGACACTTGCGTTGATCTCTTACAAAAATAAATACATTTCAACAACAATCCACTATTTTTATGTAGATCGCCCACGGCCCATTTCCGAGCATGCAATGCTTATCATTTATTCATATAGCAAGCAAAGTAAGTGCAACCATGCAATCTTTCCTAAACGTACCTTGATTTGCGAAGCCAAATAATAGTTCTACCGGGTTCAGGCCAACAGCTGCACACACCTTATCGATTTTGCGACACGAACGAAACGTATTCTCACACTCAAAGTCGACGAAAGTCGATTCGCTAGAAACTTCAAATGACAAGTAAAAAAGCCGCGACACGAAATGATAGAAACGCACGACGCACGCGAGTTGCTTCACTGACGATCTGCACGAGACTGACAGAGGCAGAGCCGAGCCAAGACACGCGGAGCGGAATGCAGCCATGCTTCGTTCGGTGACACCGCGAGCTGGCTCTTCGCGAATCCATCCGGCCGTGCGAGAGAAAAGTACTTCTCGCAGATCAAGCTCGTTGGTGCGCATACGCGTCAAGTATCCCTTGTAGGGGTAGACAGGTGCCGAGTGTGTGCCACAGAACTTGGTTAAACGTCGCGCGACAAAGGGACGAAAGACGTGACGTGACTGAAACGTGATTCTATCTCTCAGTATTCAGAGATCGCTTAAAATGCATTCGCTATCTGCGCTATCTCCATCTGCAGAAAAAGAAGAGAATTATTGGATAAATGTAGTGTTATAAGTCCGTTCGATAGGCATTCAAGCTGACACACAACCCCCCACCACCCCAACACCCCCACCCCACACCCCACTCCACAACCCCACTCTCCCCATCACTTAATAAAATCCTCCTTATCAAACCCCCCCCCCTCCCTTTTTACCCCCCCTTTCCAGTTTTACTTTAACCCCCTACTATTTTAAACTAAACTATTTTTTTATTACTTATGTCTCTTGTCAACTAGGGTTTGTGGTGTTCAACATCTATACTACTTGTCGTGTACACTCGGTGTTGGAGCCTAACAACGGTTCACACAAAGAATAATGATTATTAAAATTAAAAAAACTATTGCCAAAATTGAAAAGTTGCATTCGTTCTTTTTCGTAGAAAGCGGTTTGCTTTTAAAAACAAAAACCTTCAAACCGTCATTTCAAAATTTTCCTGCTCTGTACATTTAAAAGTTGAAATTTTCAGAACAAATTGTAGAACTGTCAAATCGAAACCGTGACATCGTTGAAAAGGAAAGGAAATTATTTTTATTTCAAAATGAATTTTATCCATAAAGTTTCGTGGAATTGAAATAAAAATGTACTTTTTGGATTGAAATAAAAAAAAAAGTTTCAAAATAAAAAGTTTAATTTTCAGATTAATTGTAGAACTGTCAAATCGAATGGCATTGTTTAAAATGGGAGTAAATTATGTTTATTGCAAAATGAACTTTTAACCATCGTTTTACATCTCGAGAGATCCATGAAAAAATGCTAAGAAATTCACCTAAGCAACATCTGGCATCTGCTGCCGCTCGTCGTTACTTATTGCAGCGCTGCAAATAAAAAATTAATTATGATTCATTCAACTAACATATTAACATTCGTATAGTAACGTACCCATCCTTCGGATAGCGATTGTTACTATTATCCGCCCCAAGGAAAGCATCGTCATCGAAAATCTCTACCGCCATCATCCAGTTGGGTTGATATTCACGAGCAATTTCTTTGAAACTTTCTCTATATGTTTGTACTGCAACACACTGACCGAGCGAAAAAATCCAAACGACGACGACGACGACGAGGACGACAACTTGCTTTGTATTGGTGGATTTGACAGTTCTACAATTCTCTTGGCAAAAGAACACACTTTTAAATTTACACACTGAGCCGAAAAAATATACTTTCAAATCAAACACATAACTCTCGTAGTAGATGATTTTACTCTTAAATCAATGAAAAGTAATCACTTTTCAGAAGTAAAGTGCCAAACTTTTAATAAAACAATATTCCTTTTTTGTGTTGTCAAAAAACCGCCCCGCCACGCTTTCTTCTTCTGCGAGTAGAAAAGTTAGTTCATAAGTGATCGTCGAATAAAGCAGAAGCAAAACCAAACTCTCTTTAATTCTTCTATCGCATAGTTATTCCAGTCAAGTTACGGAAGAGCATCCTGGCAGAGCTGCATTCGGTACACCAGGGAATCGTTAAGATGAAGAGCCTAGCTCGGTCATATTTTTGGTGGCCGTCTATGGACAAGGAAATTGAAGAGCTCGGAAGAAGATGCGAAATTCGCCTGGCGATCGTGTTCATATCGACCATTTCAAGTTCAGAGGTGCCGATTATCTTGTGACGGTGGACAGTTTCAGCAAATGGATCGAGGTCTTCCCAGTGCGAACTTTGACATCGAAGGAGACAATTGAAAAGCTGTGTGGATACACATCTCGTTTTGGTTCCATTTCTACCCTGGTCTCCGACAACGGTACGGCGTTTTCCTCGGACGAGTTCAAGAAGTTCTGTCTGGACAGAGGAATCAGACATTTACAAACGGCACCGTATAGCCCGTGTTCCAACGGGGCAGCAGAAAATGCGATAAAAACAATTAAGGCGGCGTTATCGAAGCTATCTGCGGATTCGGAAAATCAAAGTAAGACCGTTGTTCAAACCTTGTGGGCTTTCCTTGAAATGTATCGTGCTACGAAACATTCCACGACGAACGAAAGCCCTTTCAAGCTGATGTTTGGAAAGGAGATGCGGATAAGATTCGATGCCTTGAAAGCGGATCCTGTAAGAAGACAGCGTGAAGCAAATGAAGATCAAAAACAGACCAGAGCTGCAGCATTCGGAGTTGGTGAAATCGTTTATGCCAGAGATTATTGTGATTCTAAAGCTTGTAGTACACTGTTTGTCCAATAGCCAAATATTTGGCATGGGCAGCTAGACAGCTGACAGATATCATAGTTGTTTGTCAGATGCCTATCTGCCTATGACAAATATTTGGCTATTGGACAAACAGTGTACTACAAGCTTAAGAATCCAGCCTGGATGCGAGCAACGGTGATGAAGAAACATGGTGCGGTGTTGTACGAGTGCAATATTGAAGGTTTAGGACACATCAAACGAAGGAGCCATCAACTGCTGAAATATCCCTACGACGATTTCGACAACGATCGTACCTGTACTTCAACTGCTGCTAGGAGCGAAGATGAGAATGCAGTCCCTGCTGCTAGAAGCGAAGAGAATGCAGTCCAAGATGCAGACGACTCAGGCGACGACTCAATTTACGGTGATGATTTTGCTGAAGACGTTGAAGAATTGCCCCGAGTTGGTCAACGACAGGCGGACGGAACATACGTGACCAGATCGATTCGAGTTGTACGACAACCACGTTACTAAGAGGGGGAGTAGTAGTGATGTATCAACATCTATACCAAAGTTGTCGTGTAGCAACTCTGGTGTTGGAGCCTAACAACGGTTGTTCAGATAATTAACAGCAATCGCAGCAAACGTTATCCTGTGCTGCGAGTAGAAAAGTTAGTTCATACGTGATCGTCAAATAAAGCAGAACCAAAACCAAACTCTCTTTAATTCTAGACATCACAGGTTGCATAGGGCCAACTTGAAAGATTTTCATCTTGGGCGCCTGCTCACTTTGTCTTTAGCACAGTTTCCTATCGGCTTCCTTTAATTCCGTGTTGAGGCGATGTCCTGCTGAGTTCCCATCTTGCGCTTGCTTGCAAATCGTTATTCGTTTCCGCCCCTTGGCAGTGTGTCACCGACCCACCTCCACTTTCATTTTCGAATTTCTGTTGACATCGACGATGGAGCTCAGCATTCGAAATCCAGTTGTGAGGCCACCAGACAGGAATTATATACCGCAGGAATGAGTTGATGAAGACCTGCAGCTTTCGAGTACACTCCGCTAATACACACCACGTCTTGCTGGCGTGTAACAGCACAGGTTTCACGTTTGAATTGAAAATTCGAATTTTGATGCGTTGACCTATTTGGTTTGATCTCCATACATTTCGTAGACTCTCAAAAGCAGCCCTAGCCTTCTTGATTCGTGCATCTATGTCGCTCATGGTTGCGCCGGTTATCAAGCTATTGAAAACCATCGGCTTTCTCCGCTGTTTGCCTCGCTACCAAACAGTTGGAAGGGTTGGTCGTGTTGACATCCGACAATTTAGTGTTGCTGGAATTGATGGTGAGACCCGCCTCAGAGGAGTCTGCATATCAGAGTGCCATTGCACTAGCAGAGCACCGTCATCAGCGAAATCGAAGCCGTTGTGGTGCTCCATAATGACAGGGTGTTAAAGCAACCCACGGTTCGGTACACGGTCAATAGCATCTTCCATGGTCCCGTCGATTATGATGAGGAACAGTAGCGTTGATAGTATACATCGTTGCCTCACACCGGCGACTACGCGTATAGGGTCAGACAATGCCTCGTTATGAAGGACTCTGCTCGTGAAAGCCTCGTACTGTGCTTCGATGAAGTTGGTGATTTTATCCGGGATTACTTTGCGTCTCAGGGTGCTTCAAAAAAAATGTGTTATTGAGTTTGTCGAAAGGTTTTACGTAGTCAATGAATACCAAAAAAAGAGACTCATGGAATTCGTTGACCTGCTCCAGAATGATTCGAAGCGTGACAATATGGTTTGAGCATCTCTGCTTTGAGCATGTCTGCTGATATGCGATTGACCCCGGAGCTTTATTCCATTTTGGAACTTTGGACATGGCCTGCACACGAAAAAAATGCACCATTTTTATCCGTGTGTAACTTTTTTGTCCGTGGGTAAAAATGGATGAAAATCTGGATATAACTAGTTTGGAGTGAATTGTTTACATGTGCAAAATTTCATAACATTTCATTTCATCGGTTCAGTGGTCAGATGTCATCGAAACAAGAAGAAAACCGCCGGAGAATTTTGCGCGCCGTCATGGAAAATCCGACTGCGACCATGAGATGGATCGGAAGACAACTGGGAATCACCCATACAACTGTGTCTCGGGTGGTAAAATCGTTTAAGGAATCCCAGACGACTGAGCGGCGGGCTGGTAGTGGAAGAAAATCGAAGACAGCTGACCCTGTGAAGGCCTGGAAGGTGTTGGATTATTTCAAGTGTAATCCGAACCTTTCGATTCACGACGCGGCTCTGAAGGCAAAGTGTTCCGCCTGGTTCGTCCAGCAAACCATAAAACGAGCTGAGCTTCGTGTTTTCAATGGTCCGCAAGGCACTGAACCGGCGTGATCAACAAAACACGAGGGCCAAATCCCGCGCAAGGAAGCTGTATCGAGAGTGGTTAACGAAACCGATGTGTGTGGTTATGGATGACGAAACCTACATCAAGGCAGACGCAAAGCAGATACCAGGGCTGGAGTTCTACGTTGCCAAATCACGGTTTGATGTTCTGGAAGACATAAGGAAGAAGAAAGTGGACAAATTCGCCAAAAAATACTTGCTCTGGCAGGCCATATGCCAATGCGGTAAACTGAGTAAACCGTACATTACAACGGGTTCCATCAACAGCGAAATTTACCGCACCGAGTGCCTCCAGAAGCGTCTGTTGCCCTTCCTGCGGTCCCACGGAGGCGAGACATTATTTTGGCCGGGCCCGGCATCATGCCATTACGCGCGATCGACGTTGGATTGGTACATAGACAATAACGTTGTTTTTGTACCAAATACCGCCAACCCCCCAAATTCACCAGAGATTCGTCCGGTGGAAAGATTTTGGACCATAATAAAGGCCAAAGTTCGAAAATCGTCCAAGGTGTTTAAGAACGAGCTGGAGTTGAAGAAAGAATGGATGAAAGTGAAAAAAAGGTCGGCTCCACTATTGCACAAAATGTAATGAGGGGTCTTAAGGTAAAGGTGCGGGCTTTCAGCGATGAAAAGCACATTGAATGAAGTAATTATGCCATACATAATCCATATGTATTAGTTCATTCTCTGAAAGTTTCAAGAAAATCCGACTTAAAATAAATTTTTGGCGAACACTTTTGTCTGGTGCATTTTTTTCGAGTACAGGCCTTAGTTGTTTCGATCTCCTGCAGTGATGTGGCCTCGGAGTTGACGTGAGTGATGCGCCACAACCTTGGCGCATCATTCCGAGATGTTAAAGGCTAGTTGTATGTAGTAACTTGAACTTGCGTGCGGAAGCAATTGGAACCGTAAGTCCTTGATTTTAGCTGTGGTTGTGGTGCTCTTGAGCGCCGGCGCAATGTCTTGTAAAAACAAAATAGTTTTTCTCTTCATGTGAGGTCGTTTTGCAGGGATTTGGGCCTTCAATCGCTCCAATAATGCACAGTAATACTCGCTGTTGATGGTTTTATTCTTTTCGAGCTAGTCCACGAAGAGTATGCCATGACAATCCCAGAAAACCAACGCCAAAATCTTTCCGACCCATTGAGCCTCCCTAGGTCGCTTCGGAGCACTCGTGCTGGCTTCATTGCCGGGCACTCATTCTGTTCGCTGGTGTGTAATAGTGGATCCAGATTTCATCAACAGTATTTACCAATCGACGATAAAAGTCCTTGCGATTCCGCATCAGCAAGTCTAAACACTGTTTCGAAGTGCTTTCGCGTTCGTGTTTTTGATCAGAAGTGAGCATGCGCGGCACCCAGCGGCAGGATAACTTTTTCATTTGCAGAATCTCACCCAACATATGGGCTCAGTACTGATCTTTGTGGCATCTGCTAGCTCGCGCACCTCCTCTTTCCGGTCAGCCAACACCATTGCATGAACTTTTTCAGCATTGTCCTCTATAACCGCATCGGATGACCTGCAGATGTGGACTCGGTCGGTAGTAGAGTTGCGGCCACCACGAAACTCTCGAAACCAATATTTGACCGTGTAATCTGACGAAGCATTTGCCCCTTATCCAACTTTTCTTTTGTTTCCTTCACCGTTTTGCCTCTCAAAAAATAATGTTTTATGAGAGAACGAAAATCGTTTTAATCTATATTCAACTTGATGCCAAACACGTCAACAACAATCAGCTGTCAAAACAAAACTCAGGGCAGTATCGCACTGAAATTTGGCGTTTATGTTTAAATATAAACGGTCTACAAGGCACTTGAACCCAAAAGGACAGGACGTAGTTGTGCCGAAGAAAAAAATGAAAAATTATGGATCACTATCGTACTAGAGAACCGGCTTCTAGTACTATTAAAGTGCCGTGTATACAAGATTATTTCCAATATTGCGTAGATGTGCTTTACTGTGCATGTTAGTTGAGTCAGCTGATAGCTGATGTTATTTGCAAATACAATTGGAATCATTAATATCTATGGACACTGTATATAGACCGGACAACGCAAAATCATACAATCTGCCAACCCAGAAAAATGTCATAAATTTGAGCAATTGATCTAGCACCATTTGTATTTGTACAAACTTGGAGTGAACAGCGCAATAAGCTAAAAACAAGATTCGGTTTAGATATTGGTAGTTTGTTTTGATTCCGTTTGAAGATATTCATTAAAAAGCATAGTGAAAAGTGCCGTGTAAAAAATGAATTGTTCGGAGCGATATTGTAGCAACAGCCTCATTATCAAGCTCATAGCATATCCAAAGTTTACTTAGATTCTGTTGTTTGAATTTTGTTTGATTGATGTTCTTCACTAGTTTTGATCAAATTTTTCATGCGCTATGGCTAGAGCACGTCGCATTTGTAAGTCCAACCGGCAATAAATAATACACCGAAAATACTTCCATTTACTGAATATGGAATTAAAAACTCCCTTATTTGTTCATTATTGGCTTTTGTCAAAACAATACTTGATCACAATACCTGCTTCTTTAAAGTGAATCAAAAGTTGACAGTCCGCTTGGCTGCATTTTTTGACAGGTCGTTTGGCTGCATAAGACAATTGTTGTCCGGTCTATATACAGTGTCTATATTAATATCCACTTGTCAGTATCATCACCGGTGGTTTCAAGTTAATTCCATCAGCACAATAGTTTCCATTCCATTTTCACTGTTGACGATTGTTAATTGATCTACCTGCGCGGACCAGAGTATTTATCCCTGTGCTCCCATTCATATCTGAAGTGCTCAACTCCAGCAACATCAACGAAGAAAATAAAAATACTCTCATGAAGCCGAATGAAGACTTGTTTGATCCGTTTCGCTCCAGCTAACATACAGGAGAATGCCATACAAGTTCAGGTTCAAATCTGTTAGCTATCATTGGAGAATCACGTCCACGAATCTGCTTCAATTTGTTTCCTGGATCTGCAAGTCTAGCAAAGTATAAGTATTCACGTAAAATCAAACAATTCAGTGACAAAGTTGTCGAAAACCGGAGCATCGGTGAGACGGAATTTTTAGGCATGAATTATTTTCGTCGTCCCAGGTTTCTTCAATCAAAAGCTCAATTTTTTTTTTCATTTTTAGGTGGGATACCGTAATGTACCGATAGTGAAGAGCGATGATTCCCCTTTGTACTTTCGTGAATGGTGGTGATGGGTGGATTCCGTCGTTTGAATTTCATCGCATCGCGTTTTTTAAGGTAAGGTCAAACAAGAAATTATTCCGCGATGAAATTATTCCGGAAAATGATACCGAGCTTACAATAACGAGGAACTCGACCGATGGGTGCCACTCTATCCTGTTACAGTGTATCAACGCGCCCCTCGATTGCCGCAGCATCGACGGAAGACCGTCAGGAGACTGGGTTTCCGTGTTGCCACACCCTACCATTTGCAGTTTACTGCGATGCGTCAACTACAAGGGCATCACGAAGGAGAGTTTCGCCAACATGGACAAGGAGAATCATCCGGCCTAGAACTACGAGGTTCTGCAAAGGCACATAACGATATCGGCATACCATACGGTGCCAGAATTCAAAGAGGAACCACCGGATGAGCTCCTGGACCATTTCGATGGAAATTCGTTTAGTTTGTCTTAGGGATACCATGGCGATTAGCTGACTGAAATATTCTGAGTTGAATATATTACCGACCGATTGCGAGTGAATAAAGAAGTAACTTTTATTTATGAAATCTTTCTTTGATGTGGGTCTCATTAAAAATTAGCTCTGATGTAGTGTTTTGATAACGTAGTAATTTTGATAACATTCAAATAGTTTGATTGATTACAACAATCTTTTATTTCCATTTACTGATAAGGGTAAAACAAAATAATCTCAATGAAAGCTTTTTGTATTTCCTTTTCTAGAGAGGAAAAAGCAGTCGGATTGTTAAGTTTTTGTTACAAAAAACAAAATCACATCATTAAGTTTGTTTTGCTTGTTAGTACTTACTTTGCTAGCATATATCCTAAGGCAATAAACTAACAAAAAACCCTTTAAAAACTCAAAGAAAATTCCATTGCAGAATATAAAAAATGAGTGGCGGAGGCGGTGTTGATGATCTATCGTCTAGAGTTGCAATTTAACAATCCCTGTTGGTGCTGTTGTTGGCTCATGACTGGACCAATAGTCGATTCCAGCCACAACAGAACCCATGGTAAACGATGGCGAAGGTGAATGGCGAATGTCGATGCTGCCGATGGTGATGATGATGACGATGATGTTATTGTAGCTGTTGTCGTATTTTTTGCTGTTGGTTCAGCTGGAAGTTTAGTGATGGTGTAAAACTTCCGACCAGCGGTGGAGCCATTCCACGCATCATGAAACCACCGGGCGTCACTGGGTGGCGAGAGAACAGCCTTGCCCAGGTTGGTTCGACTGCTGTACATGGCATTGGTACTGACCACTACCAGGGAAAACAGTTTTGCTGAAATGATACATCATCAGGACTATTTTGAATCGTACATTTAGTGACAGCACATACCAAACGGACACTTTCGGTGTGGCTTCTTTTGCACTAGCAACCGCTGATGACGAGTAAGTTGGGCAGTTCGGAGGAGATTGCTAGCGGTAGTCAAAAACCGATGAAGAACGACCAGTTGGTTTCGATGTAGGTCAGTCGTTTGAGTAACTCCCAGCCCATGTGAAACCACTTGTACTCGAAGGCGTACAGCGAGCAGAGCAGACTCATGTGCACTATGTACAGGATGCTGCAAGTAAACGGAATCGAGATAGGCAGATACATGACTATACAACAGGAACAGTACCTGCATTGAAAAACTGATAATGTTGTTTCTGAATAGATCATTGATCATTGGACACAACAACACATAACGACTGCATTCCTATCTTTGTTCATCGTTTTGATTATCGGGGTTACAGGTAAATCCTGCAGGTAACACTGAAGACGATCCTTCTTCCATACTTACAGGTTATATGTCCAAGCATGCCAATATTCGGGACAAATCTCCATTAGGGGGAGAGCAGTTATCAAACGTATCTCCTGTCACGCCTGAAGACAAGGCCGTGGCCTCAAAACCCGAGCGTTTCACGTTTTGAATTGCTGCATCGGCATAGACCAGGTTCATAGTCTGGACCAACAATCGTCCGATTCACCAGCAGTGCGCCGCATCATCATTTCCTTATCCAAAATATCACAACACCAGCAACATGCATCGCCTATATCTGGAACGGCGACCATTGAACCAGCAGCGTGCACATAATCAGCACTTTACTCGACCGAACGTATGCATCGAGAACGACGACGAATTGGAGTGTCAGCAGAACGTGACACAGCCGTGTGCCTTGGTAGGGACCATAGTTTGGCTTATTTTAATGAGTCGGAAATAAAATCATTCTTGTATTAGAAGTTAAGTTGAATGGTTTTTAATATCCGCGATCCAAAAGTTATCAACTTTTTTTTTTCAAATATCTGCATTACCTTTCATAGCTTAAGTAGTTTTATAGCTATATAAGACCAAAGGAATACATTGGATGAGGTAAACATATATTTGTTCTTCACCCCTACCAATATTACAGAGAAATATGTTCGTAAACCCAGCCAGCCGCTGAGAGAAGTGATGTGGAAGATTTGTCTTGCGATGAAGCAGAAGTTACGTGGCGTTTCGGTGACTCTTCCCGGCAACGATAGACTCATTCGAGTCGTTCACATCCGCACCGTGCAGCTTCCAGGCATTCGACATGCCCACAAAACTCACTACACCATCAAGATCGAAAATTCCTTTCAATATGATGCGTCCACATCCGCAGATCGGGGTTTATCGAATTCCGACCGACCATTCGTCCGAGAAACAATCTAAGAGATGAAGTCATCGAATGCAGTTGCGCTAAAATGAATGAGTAGTTAATATTATCAGTTACAGATAATGTTTTTGGTTTGTTTTGTTGCTTTTGGCTACTGATACTCATCAGCGGTTGACTTGTTTTGACAAGAAAACAGAGTTTCCGAAGTTGGAAAAAACAATACTTGATTGCAGTGTTGCTGTTTTTCTAGTATTTCTCTGATAATAATATTCTAGTATATATGGAACTTGATACACTGAAAATGTTGACCAGGTGCGTCATAAAAGTCGTAATTAGTCCGTGGTAGCATCGCATTTTGACGTTCAAGAAAATTACTTTTCACTCCACCTAGTATTCTTGCGCATTTCGGTACTAGAATCTTAGTGTTTGTTTTGATTCGCTGTGTCTTTTTGACAGAATAATTGAGGGGTTGATTGTTGAGAGTTATGTTTCATGGGTGGTTAATTAAGTTTAGAACTGATGTGCTGGTACATTCTGAGCCAAAAACTATATCCATTTTCTTTATGACTTATCCAGCCCCTGATAGAGTCGCGAGCAAATCACTGGCGTAACATAAGAAAATGGCTTACATCTGTTGATGGATTCCCTTCATCATTTGAATGTGTGGCACTGCTTACAGCTTAGGTTGAGAGAATCAGTTGCAGGCTTGTACATTGAACAATAAATTCCATGGAAAACGCTCACGTTATTCACAGAAGAGTCCACGAAGAGAACGCGAGATAAAAGAAAAACTATACACAGGTAAAAATCCACACATATTAATTGGCAAAAAACCATGTAAAATTCCACATAATATTCATTTGTTTACACATTAACAGAACGCTCTGAGATACACATATAAAATTTTACTTGGCTAATGGCTGTATGTGTGGCCACACATAGTGGTTATTTGTGCACATAAGAAGTATGTGTGGCTACAAATAGATATCATTTGTTTATCAAATTACAAAAATTCATGTGTGGGACACATAGATATTATCATTACTTTTTTATCAGTGTAGAGAACAATTCAAGTCTTCCTAATCCTAACAGAATCTGGTTGTTGTTGTACAATCAAATGTGCGTTAATTTTCTGATCATATTTTGGTTGCATATTTTCCCGTCATGAGCATGCTAAATCCCAGCGAAATCCCATTTAACAATAGTAAATGAAGTTATGAAACAACAATAATAGCTCTTCTTCCAATCTACCCTTTTACTGCTTCGTTTGTTTAGCTAAGTTATCAAATGTTTAACAAAACTTCTTATTTGTAGGAGAAATTATAGCTTCAACAATGTTGACTATTCTCGACAAACGATTTTCAAACCCCTTATTCGGTATGTTTTTCATCAAATCACTTCACTGAATTTATTCAAATGAAAACTTGTATATCTTACATTAATTTGATTACCTTTAAAAAAAATGAGCCATTCGTTAAGCCATATTTTTCTCAAATAAACTACATGTACTTTAAAATTACGTTTTCTTTGCCTATAATAACACATTTTAACGTAGAACTACGTTTCTCTTTTTCATAACGGGTGTCATTTGAAAATTTTGAAAGATGAAAGTGTTAAGGCTCGTACGCAGTGATAACGGAAGCGAAACGGCGACGGCAGCGGAAGAGCCCACTTTGACTAAACCTGCTTGTAGGATAGAAAACTGATTAGATCCAAGTTGATTCCAGTTGGACATATCGACGTCATTTGCAACAACTGTCAAACTTGCCGTTTCCGTCCACATTGCTTTTTTAATCACTCGCGACACCGTGGAATTCGCGATTCCCAACGTTTTAGCGATGGAACGATGCGAGAGATCCTTGTTCTCGTGATGATTGCGCAAGATTTTATCACGCACGAGCTGTTCTTTCGACTCCATTTCCGCGAGTTTTGATCACAGGACTTTAAAACTTGCAGGATGTAAATAATGCACTATGAACTAAATCCACCCAAATTTTCATTAAATTCTACCCAACGGTTAAAAAGTTAGAGCAATTTCATAGTGTGGCAATTTCATCGTGGACACCCTTTATCACTGAACTATTTAGAACAAGACGAACAAGAACTTAACAGTTGATTAATTACTTTGAAAGTGTATCTAGAACACTAACAGTGTCTTATTGTCAGTATATGTAAGTGCATAACCGGCAAAATGCTAGTTGGTAATAGCAATAAAGCTTTAAATTCAAAAAAAAAATAAGAAGAAAGATGATCCAATTCCAACCATATCTTTTTAACACGGTACTTTCTTATTAAGGGACCAGATCGCAATCCTGAGTCAAACGTCACCAGCTGCAGGTTTATTCAAATAATGTCATTTTACGATACCTATTGACAGCACGTACAGATCTGTGATTTTTTTCTTGCAAGATGCAATTCCCATTCAAACCATTCAATGCCATTCTGGCACGTGCATTAACGGACCGTTCGAGTCTCGTCTGTTAGAATAGTTTCTCACTTATCGCAAGTGACCGCACGAGTAATTACTGCATAAATCTATTGGTCCTCATTTGTACGTATGAATTCAACATCACTACTTATAGTGTCTCACATTAACTACTTACAAGGCTGCAAACTTGCAAACCCATTGATCAGAATCGATTTTTCGATTCCTAGCCACTTCGGCACACACCAAAGAATATACATTGCGTAATACCCCAACCATATCGCTTCCTCATGTGAAAAACCGGCTGTTTCTATGCGACACTACAACACTACATGACGTCATACCCCTAACCCCCTTTGCTACAAAACAGTCCCGACTGCTTGCAGCTTGAAACGTGTTTCATGCCGTCTTTTCAGCTGGAGCTTATGTCCATCCAAAGGCTGATGAAACCACCGATACCAACACAGGCCGGCGCAATGAGACAGTTTTGTTTTTGCAGTGCCGGCCGTGATGTACAATGTAGCTACGGCACCTCCGCAAATCCGGTTTAGATTGAACCAGTTTTGCTCGTCTTTTAAGCTCTGTTTATCTTGCGATTTTTTTGTTGGTTGGTCGCACTGTGAACTTGCTACAGATAAGTGATTCACTTTGCCTACCTTTACTGCCGTGAAACCCATATCAATCCCATATGGAAGGGAAATCAAGCAAAGGTAGCAAAGGCAGTTTACACGAATTAAAATTAATGATGGAAAAAAGATACAACGGATTGCTATAAATAAACGGCGAAGCGTCCAGAAAGAGTTCTGAATTTGCGAATGAAAGACAGGAAGAGAAACTAAATTTAGCTTTGGAACCGTGAGTGTGGAAACTAGAAACCAGTTAAAAGTGGTTAGGGGTAGGGAACGTCCATTAAGTACGTCAAGCAGAAAATGAACATTTTAAACTCCCGCTCACTCCGTCGTTGCGTATTTAGTATGGTCATCAAACGATCAATCAGAAAATCGCCACAGTTTCCAAACTCCCTCCGCTCACCCTAAAAGCATGACATACTTAATAGATGTTCCGCAACATTGTAGTTGTACCTTCTGGGAATGTACAACTTAGCATCATGAACTAACGTTTGCATTTAAAAAAATGGACAAAAATTGGTGTGTGAAATGAACTTCACCTCGGAGCTCACTTCCTTAGTGGGGGAAGTAAAATACGAAGTGCCCTGCCTGTCGTTGCCATCCAGCGTGAGATAGGTCTCGTCGTCCATCACCACCGCCACGTCGCGATTCGCCGGGAGAATTGAGTGCACCATCTTATTCAGCCGCTGCCGCTGCGTCATTGCCTGCATCTCCGAAACCAGTGGACGCGACTTCCGCTTCCTTACATGTATGTTCATGTTCGCCAGGTACTTTTTCACTGTTTGGCCGGTTGAACCGACCTCTCGGCCAAGCGCACGCAGCGATGTAGCCACTTTTCCCTCGGTCTTCCTCTTCAGCATCCTTTTGAGCTTCTTGTCGCTCAGGGCCGTCGGCCGTCCGGAACCGGGCTTTCTTTCGATGCTCTGATTGTTGTCTAATAGTGCCAAGATGTTCCCCCCCTTCCACCCAAAACTTTTCTTTACCATATAAACCCCCCCCCCCCCACAAACACCACACACCCCCACTTTTCTTTTTTGACGGTGTACATTGCATTGGACCCAAGTAACATCAGAAACATCTTCTTTGACATGAATATAAGAACTTTGTTATAAAAAAGTCGTGAGGATGAAATACCAAACATGTCTAGTCTTGAAAAAGTTTTGAGGATGTTTTTCTTAACATATTCGGTTCAAACGTCGTACCAGGACAGCGAACACATTTTTGTTCTATGTTTGTTCAATCAACTTAAATTTTACTTCTTGAAAACATCGGTGACTGTTTGTCATCTTACCACTACGAACTATCTTTACTCACTTTTGAGTAGCCATACTTTTGACTGATTTGAGTCAAACGTACTTAATTTTGGGTTGTTTGGTAATAGTGTGTATGCTAGTTGTTTGTAAATATGTTGATAGGATGCATTCAAGATGAACTTTAGACATATTTTTAACATCCTCATACAATAGTGAAATTATTCAGAATAGATTGTGGATCCAATACAGTGACGGCTGAAAATATGTATATAACGTTTATTTGAAATATTGGAATCAAAATAAACACTACCTAAATGTAAGATTGTGGTGCAACTCACTGATTCAAATAGTAGCCGAATTGGGCATAGGGATTTATTCAAATGTAATGTAAAGCAACAGTTTGGGAGGTTGTTTAGTATTTGTAATAAATTGTTTATTTGTGCTTATTTGTGGGGAAGTCTTTTGAGATGTAGCTACGGACAACATAATAAAAAAAAATGTATTTGCATTTTCCTTCATACTGACATTACTCTGTTCAATTATACAAAAAAACGCAGAAAATAAAAATCGAAAATTCGAAAATTAAATGTGTTACTAATGTTTTTACCCGTACTGTAGGACTGTGAACTTTAAAAATCGCCATGTTGATTTTGGTGGATTCCATACAGAAATCTCACTCAAATTCAATAATTTATTCGGGGTACCTTCTACGTTTTTTATCCAATCACTGGCGCATGAAATTAGGGAAAGTAAAATGGGAAGTTGCACTGCTAACCTTGAGCCGCATATACAATTTTGATACAACTTCCACTTTCAATTTCCTATTTGAAAAAGTAATAAACAATCATCTTTAACGCATAAAATACTATTAGCTACGATATCCTTTCGCCATTGAAAAATCTTGTTTATATTTTTTTAACTTTATTTATTTTAGTACCGTGCTTACTTTGACAAACATATAATTATGTTATTAACATGCTGTTTTAAGCATCCGTAGAACATAATATTTGTCTTATGGATGTTCTACAAAACATCTGGTATGACCTAAAAGATGTTCAAAAATGCCACATTTATTGCGCTTTTTCGGTTATATGCGTGTATGAAATTAAGTTTTTGGCGTTAGGAAAAAAAACTTGAGCTTTGTCTAAAAGGTGTATTTTTAACATTAATATGACAAGTGGTGTTACTTGGGGGGGCATACCCCAAATTTTTTTTTTTCCCCCCCCACCCCCCTTTTAACAAGGGAAAACACACACTAAAGCCGAAACGGTAGAATTGGGCTTGTATTAATGCATAAAAAAAAAAAAAAAAGGGAAGAGGCCCGCAAGACAACAATGTTAGCCCCCCACCACGTCCCCACACCCACGGTGATGAAATCGAGGTAGTATATGAATTCGTGTATCAGAACTCATTGGTGACCGCCGATCACGACACCAGCAGATAAATACAAAGGCGCACTATGGCTAATAAACTTGCCTTCTTTGGATTCCGAAGGACGCTAAGATCGAACAAAGTTCGCCGAACTACAAAGTTGACAATCTACAAGACATTTATTAGACCGGCAATCCTTTACGGCCACGAAACATGGACATTGCTTGTAGAGGATTGGTGTCTTTGAACGACAAGTGTTGCGTACGATCTACGGTGGAGTGGAGATGGAAGACAGAACGTGGAGGAGGCGAATGAACCACGAATTGCATCAGTTACTGGTAGAACCTCCCATTGTACACACCGCTAAAATCGGTCGATTGCGGTGGACTGGGCATGTAATAAGAATGTCGGATGACAGCTCAGTTCAAATGATTCTCGAAAACGAACCGACGGGCACAAGAAGAAGAGGCGTGCAACGAGAATGGTGGATCGATCAAGTAGAAGGCGCCCTGTGGATCATTTGGACAGCGAGCCTGACTACTACTAAAATTGTTTTTATTTTCATTCTTTGCCTTATATTCTAAATAACTATTTTAAGTGTTTTAGCCCATTGGGCTCTTCAGCTTTGTTAAATGTGTTTTATGTGTTTGGTGTGTTTTATGTTTTAATCATTTTTTTAGATCAACTCTTGGGGCACTGTTAGTTAAAATTTGATAACCTACTCAAACTAAAACTATAGCTCCAATTTGAAAATCTTAGGGGTGAGGAACCAGATTCCGGATGATCTGGTGATCCGATTTCAGGCAGCGTGCTCTGTACCGATTGATAGACTCACTAAAGCGATCATCGAACATTTTTATCTCGGCCAGACGGTGGACCTCAGATGTTCTTGTCCTCGGAGGGGTGTTCAGGATCATCCTGAGGAATTCATTTTGAACACGCTGAAGCTTCAGGTGTTTTTGCGCAACTCTCCCAGATTGACATGCCGTACTCGATGACTGGAAGTATGATTTGCTTGTAGACAGCAAGCTTGTTTTTCAGGGATAATGTAGACCTTCTGTTGGTCAATGGGTACAGTACACTAAAAAAAATATGGTCCCTTAAATTCATGAGTAGCTGCACCTACCTTACTACAATATTCGTTTTCATTAAATTCATGTGCCGCATATGCTTACCATAACCGTGCCAAATACTTTGAATTAATTTAACTCATGAATGCTATTTGACATCATATGAAAAGAATGTGTCACCTCAAATACTCCTACTTGCAATGAAACGCACTATACGGTTTGCTCTACAAAAACAAACAAAACAAAGATGGAGGAAGATGAAAAAGGTTTCCGCGAGTTCGTGCTAAAGAAGTTAAAGTTAAATGGTGATATCTTGGCAACTTTTGAACGTTAGTTAAGTAAATATAATGCTTCATCGACAGGGTCATTAATCTCGTATCCTAATTCTCCAGTAGATCAAACACAGCACCATCGCATAACGGAATCATTCCGTTATCAAGAACGTCGAAGGAGAATGAAAGAAGTTTCACTCCAAATGTGCTGGTTCATTTGCTAAATGAAACAGTTGCTGGACAGCAGATATTCTCTGTAGCAGTCACTGGGCCCCTATCGAGTACAAGTCAACGTTAACTGTTGGATATTATTGCGGAGTATCACTGTGTATCCGGAATAAAAGCTACGGAAGCTATGTTATGAGAATACGCAGAATCTATTACCACTGTCTTCAAGCATGAAACCCAGGTGATTTTCAGTACAGTTCATTGCCTGAGCAAAGGATTGAAACAAAGTCTTTTTTATTTATATTTTTATTAGTGTATAACTTTTTTTCATTAAATTCGTTAAAATAAATCTTATTTCACAAAGCAATTTTGATCATTTTTCGAAAATAAATACCATAAACCTAAACCATTAATTAACTTCCCTTACATGATATGCATGACCAATGCATTCTATTTAAGGAATTCAAAGAAAGGGAAGGTCCATTAATTATGTCACGCAGTAAGGGGGGAGGGGGGTTTTGGGAAAACGTGACAATCCATACAAAAAATGTTGAAGGTCCATACAAAAAACGTGACAACGGGGGGGGGGTAATAAAAAGTCACTTTTTGCGTGACATAATTAATGGACGTTCCCAAAGTATGTGTCCAATTTATGGATTGTAAGTCCTCATGCATTTAACGAAAACATTCATTGACGATAATTCATTAATTTCGCATCCATGTGGATTTGCATATGAATCTAATGGGGATTTTCTTTTTAGTGTAGCTTCAACAGAACGTTACACTTTGTGACAGTTTTGTCAACCTGCTCCCTGAAAATAAGCTTGATGTCTATGGTAACGCCAAGATAGACAGCTGATTTGGCCCATTCCACCGTTGTGTTGTTTAGGCTAATTTTAAAATCCTCAGGCGAAACAAGTCTGGGAGAATTGGAGGACGGTAATACGATGACCTGGGTCTTTGCTGCGTTGATACAGATCTTCCATTCGGTAAAGTATTCTGACAGAACATTCAGGCTTCGCTGCAGTTTCGCTGTAAGCGCTCTTGTAACCCTACCATTGTGGACGACTGATGAATCATCGGCGAACAACGACAGAAATCCATTTTCAGGGAGCGGGGTATGTCCGAGGTGAATAGGTTTAACAGAAGTGGACCTAGTATACTTCCCTGCAGAACACCGGCGGAGATCTGTTGTGCATCGGAAACTGCACCTTGCAGCGAAACACTGAATATTTTTTAATTATCTTCACCAGGAAGATAGGAAGATTGTATCTTTTTAGCTTATGCATCAGGGCATTGTGCCACACGTTATCGGAGGCCTTTTCGATATCGTGAAGTGTCATGGGAGATGTTTTCGCAACAGACTTGTTCCGCCTGAGGATGTTGATTACTCGTTTAAGTTGGTGCACTGTTGAGCGACCACGTCGGAATCCGAACTGCTCGTAGAGCAAGATGTTAAGCTCGTCGGCAGACGAGAGAAGCTTTCTCAAGGAGTTTCGATACTCTTGAGAGAAGGCTGATGGGCCTATAGCACTTGGAACATGGAGGATCTTTCCCAGGTTTCTAGATGGGGATGACTTTGGCTGACTCCCAACACGAGGGGAAGTAGCCAAGTCGGAGGCATTGGTTGAAAACCATCGCCAAATGGTTACAGAAATGGGGGCTCAATTGCTTGAGCTCCAAGCTCATGATGTTATCGAAACCTGGGGACTTCATGTTCTTTGAGCCTTTGATATAAGTCAACAATTCGGCAGATTTCCAACTCCTCTGTTAAGTCGTTGGGACTTAAAGGAAGTGTGTAATAAGCGCGCTAAAGGCAGCTTCGTGTGGACTGACGGTGTGTTTTCCCGAGATTGTGGGAGCTGACGAAGTGTTGACTTATCTCAGCAGCCTTTTCTGCAGGAGTTATCAAGCGATCCATAGAGCTATTGCTGTCTAGTGGAATCAACGGTGCAATGCGCCTTGGCTTTGTTTTCAAAAATTTTGTCAACTTCCAGAACGGATTTGCACAATCTGGGAGAGAGCGGCCTTTATCATGTTCGTCACTCGATTACAGTGATTACAATGCTTTGGCAAACTAGTTCGCTGGTATTGCCTTCGGATTGCGTTTCGCAATTGTATTAAATCTTTAGTGGGTCTATCAATGGGTACAGAGTTGCTCACCTGATTAATCACCGGTCGATTTTGATCCCGGGCTTGGGAAATCGCTTGCTCGATGCTCTTCAGTTGCCGAGCGATGTCATCAGTTGACTCGAGGTGCACGTTGAAATCGACGGTGTTTCGGAACCTTTCCTATCTGGCACGATGGTATTTCCGTCTGGAGATCCGATGCCGGTTGACCGAGGACCCAACTTCGGCCACAACTGGATAGTGGTCCGAGCTGAGCTCCTGGTGTACTACCGGCTGGGCGATGTTGTTCCCTATGTTGGTGAGGAAGATGTCGATTGTCGAATGGACCCCGGATCTGCTCAACCGGGTGGGAGTATCCGGGCCTAGGACGGCCCTCTTCCAGGTCTTCCTGCAGAATTATTCCGTTCCGGTTGCGCCAGGTGTTCCCTCAGGTTTCGTGTTTCGCATTTAGGTCACCGGCGATGATAAACTGCCCCTGCGTCCGAGTTAGCTTGCGAATGTCGTTCCGTAGGATCGTCGTTGTTGTTCCGAAAGCGGTGCTGGCTTGCTTGGGACGATAGGTCACGATGATGGTGATAGGGCCGACGGCAGTCTCGACTCCGATGGCTTCGATAGACTGTAGCTGAAAACTCGGAAGCAGCTGGCAGTTGATGGGCGATCGCAACTCCTCCACTAGAGCCGCTACGATCAAGTCGCACAATCCGGTATCCTGGGATGAAAAAGCTGAGTTCCGGCTTGAGATGTGTCTCGGTGACGATGGCGATGTTGATGGCCTTCCTGTTAAGGAAGTCACCGAGTTTAATTGTTTTGTTCCGGATGGAACAAGCATTCCAATTGAGGATGCTGATGGTGCAATTATGGTCCATATTTGAAAATAAAGACGGATGTCTTGGCTTTGACTGTTCCTCCTTGGAGTGGCAGGAACGTAGTTGGCGGTAGAGTTCTTGAACGAACTCGACCATTTGCTCCGAGTCGTAGAGCTGTATTCAGCTATTCTAGAAGAAACAGCTGAATAGCTTCTCCAAATTTGCTTGAACAAGCTCTAATTCAACACCGATGTTTGTTGGGCGGTCCATCGACGGGTGGTTGCGTGGAGGTACTGCAACCCGGATTGCACCAGTCTGGAGGATGAGCCGGTGTGGGGGCGGTGACTGCTGTCGCGAATCGATGCTGTACGGGGGCCGGCTATCGGTTGGCATGGCGGTGATGTAATGGGATCGGCGGTAGGTTTGGAACTTGACACCGAAGCGTCGGAAAGTTCTCCTCGTTCATCCGAGGTGGCAGACGGTGTTGACCAGGCCGGGACTTGGTGGACGCCTGCTTGCGGATCACCGAAAACTCCGCACGTTTGCGACAGGTTCGGTTGCTGCCTTCAAGATTTGCACCACAGTTGGTGCATTTTGGAGGGGCACCTTCATCTATTGGTGCACAATCCTTCGTCATGTGTGCTCCGGCACATTTGCCACACTGCGGTTTCATGTGGCAGTTTCGGGTTCCATGGCCGAACACAAGACAGTTGCCACACTGCGTTACGTTGTGCTGCCTCGGTCCCACTCGACAATGACGTTGAGAACGTTGGAACCCTTCTCCAGGTGGACCAGATAGAGTTGGTTCCGATGATTTCCCTGTTGCTGCCCTGTCTGATGGGAAACACCTTCACTAGTTTTAGAGAGGCCGCTTGTAGTTCAATGATTATTTCTTCCGGAGTGAATTCCGGAAGGCCACGCAAAATCACCTTTAGCGGCTTGCTTCCGGGTGCATCGTGCGTGTAGAACTCGTATCGCTTTGCGACTAGGTGAGCTCCAACAGTACGGTAGTCAGTTTCCGTTGAGCACATGATGTTTGTGCCCGTACTGCACAGCTTGTACAGCGGATTTACTTAAATTGCTGCAAGCTCCGTCCTCAGGTCAGTGATGTCTCTTGACGTGGTGAATAGCGGCAGAATCTTCACCTTTTTTCGTATCTCCTGTACCGGGAACGCAGCAAACCGATTGCTCGCTAGTAGTCAGACGTTGGGGTCCGATGGATCGGTGTCGTCATGTCGCAGCAGCTTGCAGCTGTTCGGTTTCGGTATGGCTTCAGGAGCTGATGTCGCTGGCGTGGATGTCACCACGTGTTGATTTTTTCGAAACATTGCCAGGGCAATAGGTCGAGTGGAAAAGCTTGCACAACTTTGCAGCGCTTTCTTCTGGCTTGCTACCGCTAATAAATAAGCAAGCGCAGGCGATAGTTCACGAACCGGTCGCGCAAATCGGACAAGGAAAAAAACGGGGAAAAACAACTTCGTATCGATAGAGCGAAAAACACGACCGTACGTGTCACTTGTTCGAACTGGAATGATACTGAATGTGATATTCGGTCACACTTTTGCCAATATCATATCCTCCTCAATTCGAGCTATGATTTTCGGTTTTCTGCCAAACTCCGTCATTTCAACTAATTTCTTCAAGCTGGGCAGTACTTCCGACTTCTTGCGTAGAACGTAAACCGTTGTGTACTTGCTGTTGTCATCTATCAGCGTCAAGAAATATCTTCATCCTCAGCAGTTTTCATAGGGGGCCACAAAAGTCACTGTGCACCAGCTCCAATATCTCTGACGACTTGCTTTCGGATGCCTTAGGAAATGTATTTCTGTGCATTTTTCATTTGATGCAGACTTAACACTGACTGCTACAATAGCACTTCTTGTATTTCACTCCAACTGCCATATCTGACAACTACAGCAACCGTTCGCTAACTGGGCTAAGAGCACAGCCCAGTTACCGGATGCTGATGCTGCTCGGTAACTGGGCTGACATTTCAGATGTAAATAAATTTCGAGGGGGCTTTCGATCTGATTTCGGTTGGCATATTTAATTGCGCAATGCATTAATTACAGAAGTTTTTATGCTTTGTACGTTACTGCGATGTAGCATATTGTGCACAATACTTGACTCAGTTTGTATGGGATTACGACTCAATTTCGTACAATTTAACAATTTTTCACTCCTCTACGAACATTATATGCCTTTTACATGCCTTTTCCGAATTGACAACAAAATGTCAAACGCTGATTGAAGTTTATTTGCTTTTTAACTGGGCTATAGCCCAGTTAGCAACTTAGCAAGCGCCCAGTTAAAAATTAGTCCAGTGAAAAAGCACAGAGTTAGCGAACAGTTGCTGTACTTATTAGTTGTCGACAACTACTTAACATCTTCACAATCGCGATGGCCAAAACGGCAATGCCAATGCAATGCACACGGCTTCAGACGTCACCAAGAAAAATGATTGCTTCATAGTAGCCATAACGAAAAGGTTGTCCGAGGGCCTTTTTATAGATCCTTTCACGCCATTTTTACAATTTTCCGCACCATTGTGATTGAAACACACCGCGTAACCTTTCTGCACCGAACGTTTCACAGATAGGAGGTTCGACTTCATTCCAGATATAAACAATACTTAATCCATCACCATCCATTATTACCAACATTTTCCAAAAGTTCGAGCTTGCCAGATCCACGGCCGCAGGATTTCACCTTTGTTCCGTTAGCCACCCAAACATCCACACGTATGCTTTCATCCAGATCTTCGATAAAAAAAACTTCGGTAGTCTGCAATGTGGCACAATGTTAGCTTTCTCCTTAGTAACCTTAGGTTTCTTCTTCTGATTTTGCTCCCAGGATTTGAACTTTTTACAATCTGCTTTCAGATTACCTGATCGCTTACACAAGAAACATTTCGAGAGCATGGGACCAGTTTGAAGAGCCGCTTCAGGATCATCTGCTGCAATTTCGCGGTTTCTTCGCTTTTGCCACTTGTCGATGAGTTTCCTCTTCACCAGGTCGAGAGTTAAATCCGCGTCGGATATTGCCTCCATTGTCGTCACCAATCGTGTCGTATTCCTCGGAAAGGCTGCTGAACATGATTACACAAGCCAGGATTCATCCAGTACCTTGTCGGGTTGAAGTTCGTTCAATTTGTCAAATAGTTCCACCAATCGTCCGATATGGGCCTCCATGTCGCCATTATTCTCCTGTCGTAACGCACAGATTCTACGTATGACGGAGACACCAGGGTACTGAGAGTTCGTTCCTCATGAAAATTTTCCAAATTCTTCCGGGCTTCAGCAGCGGTCTTGGCATTCCTAATGTGGACAAGCTGATTGTCTTCAACGGTCAAATCGATTATCGCCAAAGCTTGTTCGTACTTCTCGTCCCAATCTTCAGTAGCAAGATCCCAAAAAAGGTGAAGATTCTGCCATTTCGAGAGCATGGGACCAGTTTGAAGAGCCGCTTCAGGATCATCTGCTGCAATTTCGCGGTTTCTTCGCTTTTGCCACTTGTCGATGAGTTTCCTCTTCACCAGGTCGAGAGTTAAATCCGCGTCGGATATTGCCTCCAATGTCGTCACCAATCGTGTCGTATTCCTCGGAAAGGCTGCTGAACATGATTACACAAGCCAGGATTCATCCAGCACCTTGTCGGGTTGAAGTTCGTTCAATTTGTCAAATAGTTCCACCAATCGTCCGATATGGGCCTCCATGTCGCCATTATTCTCCTGTCGTAACGCACAGATTCTACGTATGACGGAGACACCAGGGTACTGAGAGTTCGTTCCTCATGAAAATTTTCCAAATTCTTCCGGGCTTCAGCAGCGGTCTTGGCATTCCTAATGTGGACAAGCTGATTGTCTTCAACGGTCAAATCGATTATCGCCAAAGCTTGTTCGTACTTCTCGTCCCAATCTTCAGTAGCAAGATCTGGTTTTTCTTTGTTGGTGACCTTCCAGCGACTATCCTTGGTCAGAAGTAACCGTATCTTGAAGCTCCAGTTATCGAAATTTAAGCCGTTCAACTTCGGGAAATGAACCATGCGATCGCTCATCTTGATTCAAATTTACTTCTTCAATAGATCTTCAATTGAAATGCCATGGATGTAAAATACTGCCTGTGACATGGAACTGATTGCTTTGATCAGGTAGACTTTACTTGGTTGCTACCCAATATGAGTAACAGAGATAGGTAAATGAGCAAGATGGGTTCGCTACCGAAGCTAAAATTATGTGTTCATTATATTCTGAAACAATGCTGAAAAAACGTGACCATACCCGTAGTGCCTATAAGTGCATTTCGATCCCATATGAAAAAATTGGCATTGAGTAAATAACAGTTGAATATCAAAACTGTAATTTCTATGTAGGTTAGTAATTGAAAATTCAGCATAATTCCATTCAAGTGTTTTATGAGTTAAAATCAGTTGCAATGTTGCATGTGTATATCAGTGTATAAGTGAAAAATAAATACTTAAAACACATAACAATAACTATGTCTCTAGACGGATGTATTTCAGAATGGGACTGATATGCGATTACTATGGGGAACAAACTGATTTGTTGTTGTTTCTTGAACAAAGTTACTTGTTTTATCTGATGATATGATAGAAGATATCAGTTGAAGATGGATAGCGTTAACTCAAATCCATATGGGACTACTATGCGGGTACATACAGTTTATTTGAGTTATTATCTACTGGACTTAGTATTTGGAAATCATTGCTAATTTCTAAAAAAAATAACGTAATGATTGCTTTGAGTGAGCAAAATCAAAATCACTAGATAAACACTACGTGCAAGTTCCATTCCGTGCCGATAAGATATGACGAAATGCGATTAATTTATCTCTCATCGAATGGAAAATTCCCCTGCAGGTTGGAATTATGGTGATTGCTATTTTTGTATGTTTGAATGAATCAGTTTAGCTTCAAGAGTATTTTATCGAGCACCGGTTCCGTTTACAACAAATCGGTATAGTTCAATTATACTTATTAAATATTGACGGCATTAATACGTATTAATGTGTCCTATAGGCCTTTTCACTAGGCTTATTTCAGCGAGTCAATAGTTGAAAAAAAAATACATGAGAAAATAACAATTCAATTCTCAGCAATTAACAGTCATTGTTAATAATCAGAACATTTGGAACGTCCTGTTTTAGCTGCTTGAGTTTTGTCATACCATCAGCCAGCCGTGAGCCACTTCCACATTGTTCAAGCACCAGTTCCTTGAGATTTGGGTTCAGCAGTACGTCCAACAAGTCGTGCAGGTTGAACTGAGGAAATAGAGTTTCGTATCAGTCGGGATTTGGATAATGAATGAAATGTAACATACCTTGCGGAATTTCTTCAGATGGATGTGGGAAGCGGTCACCCGTTGTATCCAGTCAGTAAATATTGTTGAGTGCGGATCATCCGACGGCGAAAAGTAGCCCTTATCGCATGATTCAAGGTACAGATATTCTAGTTTGCTGAGATTGTCGATATTTTGGAAACCACCCTCGGAGACTGGGACTTGGACGAAGGTCATCAAAGTTAACTTCAATCGACGCAGGTTGCCCATTGATGAACAGACAGCCTGTGGAAAATGTAATCATACTGTAATTTTAACAACAACATCGATTCCAGCATAGTAAAGACACCCTATATAGACCCTATTAATATAACGAATACTAAGCTAAATTTTGCAGTTACTACCCCTTACCAGCAGACACTCATCATCGAAAAGCTCATCTCCAGTGATGTGTAGTTCGGTAATATACGGAACATTGCTCGCCAGCACGCTGTAGAACGAGAAACCCACAGTGCACCGATCCAGCACCAATTTCTCCAGCGACTGAGAACAGGGAACCGCATTCTGTTCTGTGCAATGGTGCGACGAATAAAGATGCAATTCCTTCAGTTTGTCGAGACTTCGCATCCCGTCCATGGCGATTTCGTGTCGACCGTTGACGCTTAGTTTCTCCAATTGAGCGCATTTGGAAACACCACGGCGGAAGAATTCCGAATTATGCACGTTTGCAACCATCAGGTCCGTTAAACAAAGGGCATTAACGAAGAAATGGACTGCCGTATCCGGGGCGGTTGTGCAATAGGCAAACCTTAGCTGCATGGTTTTGGCCCGTGGAAAGGTCAACTTGAAGAAATTCTTCGTGAATATTGGCCATAAAATACATGAGACTTGTTCCAGCTGCTGGGAAAGGCTACGCATAATACGGAAGTCCGGATAGCACGCATAATGCGAGCACTGCAATGTTAAGGCCGTTATTCCCTTAGCCTTTCGGACAATCGTATCGAAGAACTTGCGTCGGATAATTCGGTCGCCTTTGGATCGTCTGTCTTCATAGTAAAAAATTCTAAGCTTTGGCATTTCAGCGACTTCCATTTCGCCATCCTTTGCTACTAAATGCAATTGTTCAATGGCCCAATCTTCCGGTTGCTCCAAGTACCAACTGTTAAACACAACCGTCAATGTTTCCAATCGAGAAGGGTTCGAACGTGGCAAAAAAGCTGGTAGAATTTTATCTGCCGTTGGTCCAAAAAATAGGGTTAATGCAGTTAAGTATGGTTCGAGCTGTCGAGTTAGTTCCAAACACTTCCGAATAATCTCATAAGGATCGATTTCGTAGCGAACTCGTTTCAAGCGAAGAAACGGACCGGACCAATGGAACTCCGGACGCATTAGCATTACACCGATGATAGTCAGATGCTGGTAAGAACGGGTGAATTTCATCTTGAGAAATTTGCCAATATTCTCAACGTGGCTTAGGTCTATATACAGGTGTAGCATATGACCAACCAATTCGCTCCACCGGTAGCACGTCAGGGTGAGTTCCTTTTTGTTAGGTACATGATCGAAAATCAGAAGCAGAATCTGCATCAGGAAGAAAAGTGATTGGAAAGGCAACGTGGAGGAATGAAAATAAAAACAAACCTCATTTGGTAAATCATTGATCGTGGCCATAGTTCGGATAAAATTTAAGCTACTTCGCCAGAAACAGTTATTGCGACTTTTACTGATCAGAAAATAACGAACCCGTTTAAGACTTTTGATGTTTTGGCTACGATGAGTGTTGCTACTGTTGTTGCTCTGATCTTGCGAAGTTGCCTCAAAACAGCCTCTCTTTCATTTGTATTACTGTCCTTTTTTTTCTCACGGAAAAAATACTCAATTTTCGTAAAAAGTGGAACAACTCAATTTATGAGTTGTTCCACTTTTCAAGAAAATTGGGTAACTTTTCCGTGAGAAAAAAAAAGAGACAGTGATACAAATGAAATAGAGACTGTTTTGAGCGTGCCCTCTAAGAAAAAAGTACCCAACGGAGCAGTTAAGTGTGGGAAGCCAAATTGGGTATATCTCTGAGAAAAATTTCATCGTTGTACCGACAATTAAATCATGGTCAGGATGACTATCGCATATAATGGTTTCAATAACCATGAAAATGGTCGAATTCACCACGTTCATGGCATTTTTCACTATGATCATGGTAACAAGGACTATTCCGACATTATGGAAAATGTTGCATCAACTATTTTTAATGGTAGTTTTGACCATGATCATAGTCGGTTCAAAATCACTATACTGCAATAGTCATCATAACCCCCAATAATGGTAAAATTGACTATCAAATTCCTCTCTGTATAGTTAAGCTCCATCTGCAAAGAGAATAACTCGTTGATAATCTGTTTAACAAATTATAATATATTATGTTTAAACTTACATTAGGAAAGCAGAGGTCAGAGGTAGCAACATGGCTGCTATGAAATGTGCGATCTATTTTATTAAAACAATTAATTAAGCATTTTTGTTTAAAACGAAGTCTAGAGATAAATGTGATTATTAAAAATCAAATATTATTTAAATTAATACCACACAGCAGTGATTACTTTATATAATTTTATTGGTTTGATTTTAATTAAATTTTGAATAGATTTAGAACTTTTTTATGAATTGAAACAAATTGAACCTTGTATTGAATAGCAGCAACATATTTTGTTGATTCAAAACAGAGTGATTTTTTATGGTGAATACGAGGGGGGTGCAACTCTCTCGATAAGCGAAGAATAAAGCACAGACAAACAGACTTAACACTAAGAACAAATTGCCTTACAATACATCGTCCTAAATATAAATTTAGATACGTTAAAACACTAGCGCTATCTGACGGCCGCTCTGCCCATTTCAGTATCAACCATGTTTGATTGTCTTGCCTGCCGCAACAGCTGCCAACGAGCGCACTCATGAAACACACGCAGACTACTTCAGGCTCGGTTGACTGTCTATCGTTTGTTTTGAAGCAAGCGAAGCAGGTTCGTTGAAAAGTCAAAATTAGTTTACGCTTGCTCCTCCGTTGCATCCTCAGTCAATTCATGATTGAACAAACTGGTAAGGAACTCGATGTCTCGGAATTCAATTTCCGTTTTGTGGGATGGTTGCGACGGGATGGCATTGCCCCGTAACCTAAACCATGATTCTATGCTCATAATAGATAACAATTAAATTACTTTTTTGCTTACCCTTCCTCAGGCTTGAAACAGATTTTATAAGCTGTCGAGTTGAAATAGTCGGAGCATAGTTTCCGCTTTTCGACCGCCTTTTGTTTGCCTCCATCAAATTCCACCACAATCTCCCTTGACTGGCAAAATTTCACCCACTACGCGCATCTACTTGATGTCAAAATTAAATTCTATGTAATAGTAATAATAATCTCAATAAATTTCATACCTTTCCACGTTACGGGGAAAACTAAAGAAGCATTTTCCGCAGTTTTTACCTTCCCGATTAGAGCAAAATGTAAAATTTACAATTGCGTCCCATGTTTTGACGAAAAATAAGAAACAAAACATTTCCGAACACACTCACACTTGCAAGCACTAGCATCGCAAGGTAATCACTCAGCAGGAAAATGTCATACACTCAAGAAAATAGACACGTTACTTCCACGTGAAACGCACGTAATTTTCGTCCACTGCCAAAACCAGTAAAAAACACGTGGAATTCACGTAGGAGCTACGTGATTTCCGCGTAAATTCATATTCTACGTGATAATCACATAAATTTTACGTGATTTTTCACGTACAATTCACTGGACACGTAATGTTCATTAAAAAAAAATTTTTATTTGCGGAGGAGAAATAAACATTCACACAAAACACCGATATTTTTATTTTTATTATAAAATCGACGCGACGACGGTGGTGGGTGGGCCCTATTTTATATAAATATTTTTTTTTTTTTTTGGACAAACAATAATTATATCTTCTTCTTCTTCCGAAAACACCCCCCCCCACAAAAAAAATCCCTGTTTTTTTTTTTTTTTGCAAAAATTTTTTTTAGAACCCAACCAACCCCCACGAGACGCCAACACCCAGCCCACCCAAAAAAAAAATATTTCCGACAAAATGGAACTGCCCCAAACATTTTACAACCAAAACCCCCCCAAAAACCCCCCCCCCAAAAAAAAATTTTCCAAAACCAAAACTTTTTAGAATTGGAACTCTTTTTTACTACGCATCCCAAGTAACATCAGAAACATCTTCTTTGACAAGAATATAAGAAGTTTGTTGTAAAAAAGTCGTGAGGATGAAATACCAAACATGTCTGGTCTTGAAAAAGTTTTCAGGATGTTTGTCATCTTACCACTACGAACTATTTTTACTCACTTTTGAGTATCCATACTTTTGACTGATTGGAGTTAAACGTACTTCATTTTGGATTGTTTGGGAATAGTGTGTATGCTAGATGTTTGTAAATATGTTGATAGGTTGCATTCAAGATGAATTTTAAACATGTTTTTAACATCCTCATGCAATAGTGAAATCATTCCGAATAGATTGTGAATCCAATACAGTGACGGCTGAAAATATGTTTATTTGAAATACTGGAATAAAATAAAACACTACCTAAATGTAAGATTGTGATGCCACTCACCGATTCAAATAGAAGCCAAATTGGGCATAGGGGTTTATTCAAATGTAGCATAAAGCAACAGTTTGGGAGAATGTTTAGTATTTTTTATAAATTGTTACGTTTAATTTGTGGGGGAGTCTTTTGAGATGTAGCTACGCACAACATAATAGAAAAATTGTATTTGTATTTTCATTCATACTGACATTTCTCGGTTCAATTTTACAACAAAAAACGCAGAAAATAAAAAAACGAAGATTTGAAAATCAAATGTGTTACTAATGTTTTTACCCGTACTGTAGACTTGTACTGTAGGACTGTAGACTTGGTAAATCGCCATGTTGGTTTTTGTGAATTCCATAAAGAAATCTCACTAAAATTCAATAATTTATTCGGGGTACCTTCTACGTGTTTTAATCCAATCGATGGCGCATGAAATTCGGGAAGGTAAAACGGAAAGTTGCACTGCTAACCTTGAGCCGCATATACAATTTTGGATACAACTTCCATGCGCAAAGCAGTTTTTATTTCTCATTTGAAAAAGTAATAAACAATCATCTTTAACGCGTAAAATACCATTAGCTACGATATCGTTTCGCCATTAAAAAATCTTGTTTATATTTTTTTTTACTTTGTTCATACCGTGCTTGCTTCGACAAAACATATCATTATGTTATAAGCATGCTGTTGGAAGCATACATAGAACATAATATTTGTCTTATGGATGTCCTACAAAACATCTGGTATGACCTAAAAGATGTTAAAAAATGCTACATTTATTGCGCTTTTTCGGTTCTTTGCGTGTATGAAATTAAGTTATTGACGTTCGAAAAAAAACATAAGCTTGGTCTAAAACGTGTATTATTAACATGAATATGACAAGTGGTGTTACTTGGGTTTTTTTTTTTTTATATAATTAAAAAAAAAAAAAACAAAAACAAAGAAAAAAAAAAAAAAAAAAAAAAAAAAAAAAAAAAAAAAAAAGAATACCAACCAAAACAAAAAAAAAAAAAAAAAAAAAAAAATAAAATAAATAAAAAGAAAATGATGTAAATTTATGTTACCCCCCCCCCCCCCCCCAATAAATAACAAAAAAAAAAAAAAAAAAAAAAACCACCACCAAAGAAAAAAAAAAACACTACCCCCCAAAAAAAAAGTTTAATTTTAGCTGAGTGAGATTTTAAAAAAAAAAAAAAAAAAAAAAAAAATTAATTTTTGCAAAATTCCCCCCCCTAAAAAAAACATCACCTCCTCCCTCCTTTTCCCCCAACCAAAAATGAAGAAAAACAAAAAAAGAGGAAGGAAAAAAAAAAAAAATTTTGTTCCCCCCCCTAAACCCCCCCCCAAAAAAAACCCACAACCCCCCAACAAAAAAAAAAAAACAACACTTCAAATAGAACCGCCCCCCCGAATATCTACGTATAGAGCACTGTAAAAGGACCAGAAAAAAAAAACTTTGGAGGATAGCCAGGAGGATACAGTTATAACTCTCACAAATACCAGCACCAACAATCAGTCATCAAATGATGATGAGGACACTGAGCCGTTTCGAGCTATATTTCGCAGCCATTATTCGGTCTGCAGCAAGGGGCGTCTCACATGAATTCGATCAAATATATTTAATAAAGCTTACCCGAATTATTCGAAGATACTGCATCAACTTCAATTCGTTGCACATTACTGTACAGAACATGCGACGTAGTAGTCGTGTTTAGCAACGACTCGACTTTCAGCAACATCAGACGTCAGCTCAAGGTCAAATTTTTAACAAGTACTATTCAACTCTAATTCTTGCACTCATGGTTAAGTTTAGTTTATAATTATGTTGACGCCGTTGACAAGTACCTATGAATTTTGTAGTAAAAATCGCGAGATGGTAGTTTCTAATAATGTACATAAAGTAGAGCAAAAAAGATAGTGATAGCTTTGCGGTTCAAGATATTAAAATAAAATAAACGCCTTTCTCAATTCGAATCATTTTATACGTTCGGTGTTTAAGATGTTTTAGTTGTTTATCATAGAGTATTCAATATAATATAAGGTAAAGATGTATATATGACTTGGATCGTTTCAATTTGTTTGATTGGCATTCAAATTGGCTCGTCTCATTGATGGTGTTCTATACCGGAGTAACTTGACCGTGAATTGACGTTTCCCATCAGTAACCATCTAAGCGTTTCAATTTTTATGTTGTAGATTTTTCCATCATCGCCCATTACCGCAAATGTGTGCTTGAAAGTTCTGGTTGTGCTTTTAAGTTTTCAGCTCCTGCTGGATTCCCGTCACGTCAGTCTCGCTGAAGTCGCCGAAGAAGCTGGTAGCCGTATAGTCCAGTAAAACTAGAACGTTTTTTACTAAATACCGATCTCTCTCTGAATGCGATTCCAAAACCGGTTCTATAAGCATGAATAAAATAACAGTGAAACTTATTTCCAAAACCTAATCGAGATCCGAGTTGATAACTCATACACTAGAAACACTTACCCGCACTTGTACGTTGTCGATTGGCTGCTCCGGTAGAGACATTGAAGCAGATGATTAATTTATTCAAACTAGCACAGAAGTTTCTCTTTAAGTTTATAAGTTATCGAATGCAGTACTTTACATCGCGTAATTGCCGTTTCGTTGCGAGCAGATAAACAAAACAATGAAATTGACCGTGCTACTAGATCGATCGAAAATCGAGGAAATCGAGATTATTCACTTTGAAGTGACTGCAATCTGATTCAAATTTGCTGCGCTCGATATCAGTGAGACACCCCTTGGCCCCCCCCCCCCCCCCCACACAAAAAAAAAAAAAAAAATTTTTTTTTTTTGGAAACACGCTCCCGCTTGCTCCCACACACAAAAAAAAAAAAAAAAAAAAAAAACTGCACCCAAAAGAAAAAAGAGAAGCCCGAAAAAAAAAAAAAAGGCCGCCCGACCACAAAAACACTTCCCCCGACTCCAGCAGACGAAGACCCCCCAATACCCCAAGGAATTCCGCATTCCAAAATACTGTTCCGTTAAATGGCGAGGGGGGGGGGGGGGTTTTTTTTTTTTTTTTTAAGGTTTTTCGCCGCCCCAATGACCAACCCCAAAGTGGCGTACCCCTCGGGTGAAAAAGTATTTTCTTAAAACAATAAAATAATCATTTGAGTTTAAAAATAAATGTGATTGTTTTAAATCACACAACAGTGATCACTTTAAAGAATTTTTTTGGTTTGATTTTAATAAAATTTTGAATTGATTTGGAACTCACTTATGAATTGAAACAAAAAGAAACCTTGTATTGAATACCAACAAAATATTTTGTTGATTCAAAACAGAGTGATTTCTTTGCGTTAACGTAACTCACACCAACACACCCTCAAATGTTCTGTCAGGGTAACATAGCGAATCAGAACAAAAACAAAGATACTAGTACCGAAAGGTGCTACAAAGTGCAAGAGTGTATTGCAAGGTGCAGACTGCAAGGTGTTCTTCGGAACTAGGGGTTCTTCAACAGTAAACCAAATCGGTAGGTGCATATTGATTGTTGGTTTTACTGCACTTTTTTTTTTTTGATGCGCTGTCTTATTTAGACAGCATATTTGAATAGAGTGGACAATTAACAGCGTTGCGAATAAGCCGATTCATGATAACTCACTACTTTGAACTGAGAAGTTATGGATCGCCAGAGATGATATATTTATATCAATACAGGTGGTGTCTAGGGGCAAGACACTGAGCAATCCTGAGTAACTCTGAGCAAATATGAGCATCTCGTATTCACTGGATTCATATTGTGATATTGAACATTCCTACCTTTTGTAAAGCTTGGTTTTGACAGTGAAATTGCATAATGTTCTGTCGTCAAAAATACCATGTCAACATTGTGGATTTCCTCACCCGCTAGTCATTATTTTATATTTCTTGGTTGCGAAAATGGGGAATGCAAATTCCTCAGCGACTTCTATTAGCCTAAAACGTTTGGTAAGTATTTTCTGATGATGTTTGTGTGATGAAATAATTGAATAAATATACATTTATTGGATAAATATATCATAGGAGGTTGGTAATGTACTGGTGCAGATTTAAAATGTAAAAAAGTCTACACTGCTGTGGATGCTAAGCGAAGGCAGGCACAGGTTATCTACGGATAGTGTTGGCTCCTCATGCCAACGTTTACAGCGGAAACGACAGCAGCAAACAGCAACGATTTGTTTTCGACATTAACAGTACCGAACAACTCAGGGGACCTGCTGCCGAACCATATACTCACAACGACGGGCTGAACTACCTGTGTATCATGGCCAGTTATGGAAAGAACTATGGCCTAAACCAACCCTTCAAATTGGAAGGTAGCGAGAGATTGCAGCATTAGACTGCCGGCAGATCCTCTGAGTGGCCGCGATGAACGGGGCAACAGCGACATTCAAACAACGGCGGAGTTTAAACAGCAACACGTTTAGTTGCAGATTGATTACACCCTACAGAGCTCGATATACAAATCTCGGGTACTTTTTCAAACAGACGTATGTCATTTTGTAAACAAAGAGGGGAAGTAAGATTCAAACGTAAATTTCTCGAAACCCTTAGCACTTTCATGCAAACACCAACACAAGGAATAACATTGCTTTACATGATTGTGATGCTACTTTATGTGAGGGTACTGAGACTTTCGAGAAATTTACTTTTGAATCTTACTTCCCCTCTTTGTTTACAAAATGACATACGTCTGTTTGAAAAAGTTTCCGAGAAATGATATAATCACTACTTTTTACTAATTGTTTATTGATGTTCCCTTTTGAAACTACACAAAACTTCTGCTCTAAACTGCGTCAATACTCGTCTCTTTATACTCTATGTGGAGTAAGATACAAACCAAAAAGCTCATCAGATTGGTCCACCAATCGGTGTGAATGGCGTTGCAAAAAAAAAAGAACACAAAATGTTACACTCCATGGTAGTAATGCGGGGCGTGAACGGTTGGGCTCCTCAAACTTCATTATCGCGAACTGCATCAACGTCGAATGGGTTGGGTCAATAAATCCGTACAATAGGAATATGTAGTATTTAGTGACTGCCGAACGGATCACCTCCACAAAGAAACCAAGCCGGATCAACCTATCGCGAAACTGGAGTTTTCAATATTTGCGGTTGGTCGAACTGGCTTGGTCTCTTTTTGGAGGTGATTCTTTTGGCAGTCAATAAATTCCACATATTCTATCTGTGTTTCGTCTTTCTGCAAGAAAAAACAATCAAGCAATATTAAATAATCTACTTACCGTAATCGAATCTCAATTTCTCCTCCAAATACTGCGACCTATATTGCTTTCTTACGAAACCAAAATAAATAATTTTCCCAGACAGTAAACATACTGCTGTTATTGGTTGCCAAGGTTGCCACCGTCGTCAACAACAAATTCAAGCCAGTGCTGCCAGTATACTTTAAAGCGAGTAATAAATTGTACAAGTTGATGGAAGCTGATGCATTCTGAGCAAACGTGAGTTTTATGATCAAATATGAGTGAAGTTGTTTTTCTTCGTTTTTGCACACATTTTTTTGGCATTCCCACCACTCTGTATCTTGGGAGGAGAAGAAAATCATAGAGTGTGCAAACTTGATGAATCCTGAGTAATTTTGAAGAAAAATGTTACTCAGGAGAAAGCCGTCTTGCCCCTTGGATCCCTCCCCCCCCCCCCCCTCAACCCCTCCCCCCCCCACCTTTTTTTTCCAAAAAAAAACAATTTCCCATACCCCCACATTTACCACCCCCCCCCCTCCACTTCAACATTCCCCTCCCCACAACAACTTTCTCGATATTTTGACATGTTATGTGATACCACTCCTCCGCCACATCAGTGGGCGCCTCGACTAAGAGATATGCTCTTGCAGCCGAGTTATCTACAGAAGACGAATTCGAAGAGAATCGGCCAGCCAGGATAGGACCAATTCACGAAATTACAAAAGAACTTAGCATTACAAAGATTGCGAACAAAATAATGGCCAGGCTCCAGATGCTACTTTTTGTTTACAATATCCAGAGTTTTTGCGTAACACTTGAAAAGAACCTATTTTTGTTGATCGATTCTCTTCGTCGACTTTCTTTCTGGCCCACTGAGACATTACAAACGAGTTTGTGGCTCTGTTTGCAACTTAGGTCGACCGTTTTCTGTTGTTAGTTTGTGCATTCAATAGTTGTGGCCAAGCGGTGGATTCGGTGTGCAGGCTTAATTTGTATATTAATCGGTGCAAGAAGAGTGTATTAGACACAGATATCATGTTACTGCAGGAAGGTTTCCGACACGACGGTGACGACCGGGTTGATGTAGTCGAGTGCCGACGGCAGCAGCTGCGGGTCCGGCAGGACTTAGCCATCTAGGACATCGAGGAGAGCTGGTTTGCAAAGCAACCAATGATTTATTTCTACCATATCTTGAAGACAAAATCTAATAGCCTGTCAAGGAGGTTCCCTTCCCCCTTGCCTACCACGCATTGTGGTAGTTAGGCAAAAGATTGTCTGCTTGATCGGATGCCGCCTTTCAAACATGCCTTCCGCTCTATTTCAACTACTTCTGTTCAATTTCACAACGTGCCGTGCTCTTACCTATCAATACTTTCTCCACAGAGAACAGACGTTCATCTTCGGTCTGCTACTTGTGTAAAACTTTAAACCGACATTTCAAATGTATGTCGTTATGCTCCTGGTAGGCGGCGCTGCAGTTGTGCGATAACTGTCATGTCAATGTTTATCAATACAAAGCCTAGCACATAACCTGAAAAGTTTTGTTTGTTTTTCTCTGCATTTGCTTTTTATACCGGCTGCCGATACTAACTTTTACACATGTTTTTCAAGAAAAGGTATATGGACATCAATGTCTGTTCTCTGTGCTTTCTCTTCACATCTTTGGTTCTAGCAGAAATTGCCATCCACTCCTTGGGTTACATCATAGACTAACTCTGTTAGGCCGATCCCAATGCTGAATTTCATATTTGTTACACACTGCTTGCCAGTTTTAAAATTTGGAACTGTTAAAAATAAAACTAGAACACGTTAATCGCAATGCGATGTTTTAAAAATATTGGTCGCTAATTTGTCCCTTATTTATCGCTAATTAATTAAAAAACACTAATTTGACAGTCATCAGTCATAACAGCTGGCACAACTACAAAGAAAACCAATTTAAAACCATGTTGCATCCGTGTTTCAAATCGCTGTGAAAATAGAACAGAATTGTCGAGCAGTTGCAAATCTGTTGCAGAAATTTGCTCGAAGAGTAGAACTGCAACACAGCATTGGGAAGGGCTTGTTTCAGTTCTAGTTGTAAACTATAACAGCCCATACAAAGTAGAACAGCGTTGAAAACGGCCTTACATGTTGATAAGAAGGATATTTCCAATTTTCCAAAAAACATTATAATTGATTACGCTTCATGCAACAACACCACAACATAATTTGTTACACACTTAGAAAATTTTGCAGTATTCGGTGGTTTTTTGCCGAACTTTCAACAGCTGAACGTTCGGTGGTTCGGTTTGACAGATTTCGGTGGAGTTTGACAAGTTCCGGTAATTTTTTTTACCGGAATACTGTAGAATTTCGCCGAAATCTGGTGGATCGGTTTGCCGAGCGTTCAGCTGTTGAGGGTTCGGTGGGAAGTTACCGGGTACTGTGGGGTTTTATGAGTGTGTAAATGTATCTAATATCCTGTTTTATTTTATTTTGTCTATTTTGTGTAGTTTTGTTTTGTTTTTCGTTGTGCTTGTCTCTTTTCAGTCACATTGGAGCGGTCCATTGCTTTTGGCGGATAGTGCTACATACTTTCAGCGTATCGTTAACCAAAACGAACCCTGTTGCTAACGTTTCCCCAACTATCCAACATCCCAGTGATTTCTCGTGGAAGTGCAGAGGATTTCTCGGCCTCCTTCAAATCGAGTATCATGTCAACACGTTCCTTCCTATTCCC
The DNA here is from genome assembly GCA_024533555.2 of Aedes koreicus. Taxonomy (NCBI): domain Eukaryota; kingdom Metazoa; phylum Arthropoda; class Insecta; order Diptera; family Culicidae; genus Aedes; species Aedes koreicus. Next base: position 248,284 of record JAHHFK020002436.1, on the reverse strand, counting down.
TACTTGACCAGCATTCGGGCACGGCCGGCGCCGGTATTGCTCTATAATGGGTCACCAGTTTTTACACATTGAAGATGTATGTTTGTCCCAAACATCATCTGTTGGTTCTTTATGCAAATACAGCTGATCTGGCAATAACGGAATTGCATCCGTGGGCGGTCAATCATGCTCATGCTCAAGCTCATCCAGCATATTGTTATTTCGCCTTTAACCATCTGATATATTGTTAAAACTATATAGGAGATTGTAAGTTAATAGTAGTCAACTATAAGGGTAAGTGTCGTAATAATAACGGAAATGGTCGTCAACAATAAGGGAAATGGTTCCGGAATGGTTTGTGATTATGCGGGATGGAACATCTAATATATATGCAATTTCCCCTTTTATATAACTATTTTAAACAGGTCGTTAAAGACTATTAATGGCAATATTTTAATCACATCGATGAACAATACGTTCAGGATTGACAAAAAGTTCATTTTATAAACTGAATGTATGATATATCGAATATTCCTGGTTCTTCCTGGAATTTCTGATGAAAATATGTATCCAGTACCATATTGGCCACATTTGAGTTCGTAATTCTGGTGGAGTATAAGAACACTCAACCAAATTACCTTAGGATAATCATAAGTTTAACCTTATGAAATGTAGAAGAACGATCAATTTTCATTTTCATTAAGTATCTTATGAAATTTGGATGCACTATTATGAGATTCATTCAAGCACCATATAAATTTCATAGAAGTTACGTGCGAGTAATTTTCATAAGATATGAGTTATGTTTTTCGTCACTAGTTTTGATGTGAAAAACTCATTAGGCACACCTTATGAATTCAGAGCTGGCGCTCATCGCAGTAGCATTATCGAATACGCCAGCTGAAAGTAAATAATTATGTCCATCAACACTATGGTGCATAGCACACAGTCACTTTTCTTCAGTAGTAAAAATCGTTTTGTCTCGAAAGTGTCCAAAAGGCCGAAAATGAAAAGCCGCGCAAAACACGGCTGGAACAGGTAAGTTCTCGTTTGGCGAGAGTGTTTTATTTGATAACAATTTTGTCGATTCAACCATCTAACATACAGGTCCGAAAACAATCAAAACAGCTGGTGGCGAATGTAGCACAGAAGGAACTTGCGAATGTGGGTAAGTTGAAGCAAGCGAAGTAGAAAAACTTGAAGCAGAAGTAGCTAAGGAAATTGCAAGCAGACTACCGGAATACACACATTGCCTCCAGGATGTTGGTGAAGCTCATAAAAATGCAGAAGCATCAGAACAATGCGTAAAAAAAAAAGAAAAAAGCTGCTCTCATTTTCCACAAGCACAGTCATGGATCATTCCAATCGCCCCGAAAACCGCCGGTTGGTGAATCAACCAAGAAGACTCCTCAAATAAACTCAGCCAAAAGGCAGCCATTCAAAGCAGTCGATTACGATTCCATGTTTTGTAAACAGTCGAACAGATCCGGGAACATCCAAGATACAGTACTACAACTACAATACCAAGCACCGAAAGGAATACGACCTACCGATTTCGTCTGTTTAGCCTAACGATATAATAAAGGAATGATAATTGAATGCAATTCAAGAAGTTGCTCGGTTGGAGAGACTTCAGAACGATATGTTGCTTGCAAGGAGGTAAGAATTTTAAGTCATTTCGGATCGGAGGAGTTTTTCCTCAACTCTGTCCAATTTCAGACACACTTCCGCCGGATCGGATCGATGTTAAGTCGCTTTAGAAAAGCTATAGATTTGTATAGACTACCAGAACCGGAAACGAGCCCAATCAGATCCACCACCCGTCTACCGACAGCTGCCGAACAAAATCGACAATCGAATTGGTCAACTGTTGAAACATCTAACTCAATCGAAGTTTTCTAAAATCCCAAACCTACCGCCACCAACACATCGTGCGGAATATTGAATATTGAGTAGTTTAAATAATTGTTAAGACGTGTTAAGACCTTTAGGTCATATATGTTTAGGTGATCAATTACATTTGTTTTAATGCATACATAATAAATCCTATGTCCGATTTGCAAAATACTTCAGAAATCATTATCCCGAGCCCGTGAGGGAGCACAAGCTACATAAAATTCATATTGAACGATGTATGATTTTCTTATGTGAACGCATATGCTTTTCATAAGGTTCACCTACGAATTTCTCCATGGTCTTTGCGTTTTTCATAAGGTTGGTTGTTGAAATTCATTCTGGTTCAAACAGCAAATAAATCATAAGATAATCGAGGAAAGATTACAAAGAGTTCTTATAGCAAAAAATCATAAGGTATTATTATGGTTTTTGCTATATTTCTTGGCTCAGTGAAGAAGGGTTCAGTCTCACCATCGGTGTATTAATTCGGGTTTTTACTTTTGAAAAGGAGTAAAAAGTATGCACATTTTGACGTAGTTTACGATAAAGAGAAAAAAACCACAGAGAACAGACATTGATGTCCATATACTTTTCTTGAAAAACGTGTGTAAAAGTATAAGGGGGGAGCCGGATTAAGAAGCAAGTGCATAGAAAAACAAACAAAACTTGCAGGTTATGTGCTAAGCTTTTTAATGATAAACATTGACATGACAGTTATCACACAATTGCAGCGCCGCCTATCAGGAGCATAACGACATACAATTGAAATGTCGGTTTAAAGTTTTACACAAGTAGCAGACCGAAGATGAACGTCTGTTCTCTGTTGTATTAAAAGTAATATACTCCTTTTTGGGGTAGTCCCAGCTTCCCTCGAAAGTGCATACTTTTTAGTCATAAGAGCGTAAATTGATATTACCGTGTAGAGTATCTGTAAACGAGCGTGATTGGGAGGGCTTTACCTTTGACAGATAAACAAAAATATACAGTCGTCGCACACAACACATGTTGTGCATAACGTGTATATGCGGTTAAAACTTTTGTTTCTACTAATTTTGATTACAAGTCTTGTCCTTAACATAAATCTAGCACAATCGTCACAAACATGAAAATCAAGAACTGCTACACCTCCGTAGCTTGCAACCGCACTCCGCAAGCGCTGGACTGGGGCATTGATGGCCTAATTTACTACGCCGCTTGTCACTCGATTGCAATATTCGATCCAAAGGTAATTTTTTTTTAACAATCTTAAAAATAATTATGGAAAATTAACGGATGTGAAGTTTTAGTTTCATGGATCAGCGAAAATCATACGCTCATTGAGCGGGCACAAAGGGAGGGTGAATACGATTAAGAAGCTTCAGAATGCGCCAACACCGGATGCTGTTGATATGGTATCCGGATCGGATGATGCAACTTGCATTCTGTGGAACAGTCGGGACTCGTCATCACCTCTTCGGTTTACGCTAAAAGGCCATAAAAAAGGCGTAACCCAGGTGGATGCGTTTTACGTGGGTGAAAATCTGGTGGTGGTCACCGGATCAGCTGACTGCAGTATTAAACTGTGGAAGCAGAATGGCGAGGAATTCGTTTGCTTCCAAACTATTGACCTCAAAACCGGATATTGTTTTGCCTTGAAGTTTTTCCAGCTGCCTGAGTCCGGATGTGTAATGCTAGCCTACGCAACGGACAACGACTTGATCCATTTGTATGCCGCGTCCGATGAGGAATATGGTTTGGTAGACAAGTTGATGGGTCATACCGATTGGGTTCGAGGGCTGGACTGCGTGACCGATGTAAACAATAAGGACATGTTACTGGCTAGTGCATCCCAGGATAGTTTTGTTCGTTTGTGGAGAATTTCGCAGCGGGATCAGGTTCAGGTCAAGCGGTCGTTTGAAGAGCTGTCCATAGATGAGGACATTGTTTTAGAGGAGAGGATTTTCAGCGTTACGGTTGATGGAGTGCCGTATTATTATGCTCTATCTTTAGAGTCAGTATTGCAAGGTCACGAAGGGTGGGTCTACGGAGTGCACTTCAACAAGCAAGGGGACAAGTTGAACTTGTTATCGAGTTCGATAGATAAGACTCTAACGGTTTGGACGCCTTCCGAGTCGGGAGTTTGGCTCGAAAGCGTCCGTGTAGGGGAATTAGGTGGTGCTTCTCTTGGTTTTTATGGCGGAAAGTTTTCACCCGATGGTAGATCCATGGTCGGTCATGGTTTCCAAGGAAGTCTACATCTTTGGCATCAAGAGAAGGACAATTGCGCCGTTTGGAAGCCCGGCACAATCATTGGAGGACATTTCGAAGCTGTTCGTGATCTGGCGTGGGATTCAGCAGGACGATTCGTGGTGACTGTTTCGGCGGATCAGACTACACGAATACATGGCACGTGGCAGTCATCGACAGCTAGGGAAGGAAATGATGATGTTTTAACTTGGCATGAAATTGCCCGGCCGCAAGTTCATGGCTACGATATGCAGTGCCTGTGCTTGTTGTCTCGGTATCGATTTGCCAGTGGAGCGGAGGAGAAAATCGTGAGGATATTCCAAGCTCCGGCGAATTTCGTGGAGAATCTGCGAGAACTTTCCAAAATAGAAGACGATCCGGAAGGAGAGGACATTCTGAAGAGTATGTATTTCTATTTGTAGGCTAGAAATTTTCAGCGAATAATCGATTTTATCTGCTTTTAGCCACCCCCAAGGGTGCTTCAGTTCCTTCACTAGGTTTATCCAATAAAGCCGTCTACACCGTTGAAGAACATGAAAACTCAAGTAAACACGTGAAAGACGTTTACCCGGAGCACTATTTTATTCCCACTAAAATGAAATCGCCCCCCACGGAAGAAACGCTCATGCAAAACACCCTTTGGCCCGAGATGCAAAAACTTTACGGTCATGGTTACGAAATCTACGCTCTAGCTTCTACCCCTGACGGCCGCTTAATTGCATCGGCGAGCAGAGCAACATCTCTGGAGCATGCTAAAATTTTGATTTGGAATACGTCAACTTGGAAGATTGTACAGCAACTACAAGCTCATATACTTACGGTCACCCAGCTAGCATTCTCTCCTGACAATAAGTTCTTGCTATCAGTTTCCCGCGATCGAACTCTGTCCGTTTTTGAGAACAAGCAAACAGCAGAAAACTGCGATTTCATACTGGTTACCCACACTGATAAGCAATCCAGTGTCCACGCGCGGATAATTTGGTGTTGCGATTGGTCTCACGATTCGACGCATTTTGTGACTGGGTCACGTGACGGGAAGGTTGTTCTCTGGCAACGAAAGATGGAAACGGGGCAGTTTGAAGCAGAGGGTGTGCTCGAGTTGAAGGGAGAATCTGTGACGGCCGTGGCGTTTGCTAGGAGGAATATTGAACAGGATCACTACATGGTGGCCGTTGGTTTCGAGAAAGGTGTGATACAATTATATGCGGTTCGGCAGCAGGACTGGAAGCTACTGGCCACGATTGACGAGTCGTAAGTTTGTAAAACATGGGAAATAAGGGATAATATACTGATATGTTTTGCTTTGCAGATGTGGACATCATCTAACGGTGAAGCGTCTAGCGTTTAAGCCGTCAAGCGAAGAACTGCAGTTGGCCAGTTGTGGTGAGGATCACTTTGTTAGAGTTTATGATATATGTTGAATGGTGAATGGGGATTCCTGGTTTTCAGAATGCCTTGCTATTTCTTATCCGAAAATCCTTATCCGCTAAGAGTTAGATGGTCTACTGGAAAGCTCTAGTCGATTTCTAAATGGGCTAGATTGTTGTCAACAACGACATTTCATTGTGGGATCTCTAAAGGGAAGTGAATAAGAGAAAACGAATTAAATATGTTAACTTATGTAGGATTTGGTGTTATCGGATGCAAGAGAGTATGAGATATGTAGAACCAAAGATTACAGTAAACAATTACCAGCAACTGGCCCATCATGGAATACATCATTTTTCCGGGAAGCTCTTTCATCCTTACCAGTAGCAGAATATTCGGCGTTCGTTTCAGCTTCGCGGATACCCTCCCTTCCTTCTGAAAGTATAATCTCAGTCATGCATCGCAACCAATGGAGCACGACTGAAATCTTCACGCACAATTGGTACCAACGCATGACAACTTCTACACAGGAAAAAATCTTGTAGTAAAAACTACCATTTTACCCGACTATGCCTGTTTTCAAAACTACCATGAAATTTCAGTCAAATTTACTACGTTTATGGTAAAACTTTCATCATTTGTGGTATATTTGACAGACCTCATATTGATATCAACCGCACCATGGTTGATCGAATTGCAGGCATGGTCAAATCAAACGCATTTATAGTCAGGTGAAAATTGTTGGTATTTGCGCCTAATTTAAACCGAAATGGTAGTTTCTACTGCGGTTTTTTTTTTGCGTGTACCTAAGCTGTGCCTGGATACGCTTCGAAGCATATCTTTTACACATCCTCAAATAACACAACTTCCCAAACGCCATAGAATCTCGTGTCACCTTTGAAATATCCCTCAGTACCACGGCAGTCCTCACACGTCACCTAGAATCCTGGTTATCCAGGAAGTTCACCACGCTAGTGTAAAGGGTGTCCTACATCAAGTTGCATCACGAAAAAAAAAACGGTGAAGAAAATTACCTAGTTGACCGATCCTGTTCAAACTTTCGGACTATAAAATATAACCCATTAGTAAGCTTTTGGCAAAATTATTTCATTCAACTTCAATACCACAACCGTACGCCCGCTCCTCACGCTTAACTGCACTCATTATGTTCTGTACAACATCTGGCTGCAGCTTCTTCTGTAAGGAAACCCGCTTTTTCTTCATGTCTTCCTCAGATTTGACCTCCTCGGGATGCTTCCGTAGTGCTTGCCTCATAATAGCCCAGTATTTTTTTATGGGCTCAGTTCCGGTGCTTTGGGGGGGGGGGGGGGGGGGATACAAACATCAGTATCGAGTAACCGCTTGTTCAAACATATTTGGAGAAGTTATTTAGCTTTCTAGAAGAAAATGCTGAACAACTTCTCCAAATTTGTTTGAAGAAACATTTATTCAGCATTGATGTTTGTTGGGATGCCTTTGGGTACGAAAGTGACCAATCGTCCATGATGAGACGACTTGGACATATTCAACTTTTTGGCCACATCCCTGACCGAAGCATTGGGATTACGCTGAAACGCTTTCACGACACGGTTGTGATCCTGATCACTAATAGAACATCCATTCTCTACGCATTTCTCCTTCCGTTCGACACTCAGAGTATCGTAATAACGTTTAATCACACGACTCGCCGTTGGCTGCACGATTCCGAGTTGTTTTCCGGGGTCCCGATGAGAAAGTTGAGGATTTTCCAGGTGCTTGCCCAAAATCAATTCGTGACGTTGCTTTTCGGGTGACGCCAGTTTTTTTCAATTTTCGGAAAATTGACAGCGATAAAAATACAACAAAAAAAAAAACACTTCAACTACACTTAACCCAAACATCCTCCTTTTATCGAATGAATCCTCTGTCGGTTGATATCGAGACATTGAAATCGCATTTTCGAATGATAGATGCAGGCGGAGGACGATTTTCTAGAAACCAGATGATTATCCTTCTAATGTTGAACAACTAAAAATATGCGAAGTGAATTGACCTCCCGTTCAAATTCGAATGCATTCTGTTGTACTACCTGTCTTTATTTTAGTATAAAAAGTAATATAAATATCTACTCTGGGAGAATCCTGTATTTTTGTAGGTGTGAAAAACGATTTCACATCCGTTCTGTAGGATACATTTAACATCACGTATAGTGCATAGTTACGAATACATCGCACTATACGCCGCGTTAAGTATGGCGTACACAATGAAATTAAAACGTTTTACAAAACCACTGAAATGTAGGTTTCTCTCGGACTGACAAGCTGACAGCTTATACATTGTAAATGAAAAAACATATTTAAGGCTTTGCAATTATTATTTTGTAAATGATATGTTATTAAATTATTATTCAAAACATTATTTTAAAATGTTGCAATAAACAAAATTATGCTTAAAATTAACCTGAAAATAGTAGAAAGGCTCGCATTAACATTTGTGGATTTCTCTTAGACTGAGAGAAATCCATAAATTTAAAGGTGCACTTTTTTACTGTTTGTTAGCATTTTATTCAAATAAATTACCAAAAAAATACAAAAGAAATGTAAGTGATTGTAAACGGAAATGTTTGTTGTTTCAACCGTTTTCGTTTGTTTGTTTAAAACATCAATTCAGTTTGAATCAAACAACCGAAACGACCAAAACAAACAAGTTCGAAAAAACCCATAAGTCTTGGTAGAATCAACCAACGAATCTGTTTGTTTAAGTAGCTGTCATAATGAAACAAGCAACACTTGAACTTAACTGCTGTATTCTCGAAACAATTACTAAAAAATTTAGTTTGTTTTAACCACCCCAGGTAGTCAAATCAAACTAATAATATGTTTGTGCCCAATTCAATATGAAATCCTGGTTAAAAGAAACTAGAATATGTTTGCGTTTACCAATCTTTTTTCTCCGTGCACGGAGAAAAACCAGTCCCGTTTGAAACAAAAAACTTGTTTGTTGAAATCCAAACTAACAAAATTGTTGTTTTAAAAATCCGCTTTGTTCTTTTAAACCAACGATTCAGTTTTGAAACAAACAGGCAGGATGGTTGTTTCTACCTAAAGATATTACCACAAAACAATACAAATTATGGTTGTTCTAAACTAATATATTTGTTGTTTCCACCTTGAAACAGCCCCAAGTAACACCAGAAACATCTTCTTTGACAAGAATATAAGAAGTTTGTTGCAAAAAAGTCGTGAGGATGAAATACCAAACATGTCTGGTCTTGAAAAAGTTTTCAGGATGTTTGTCATCTTACCACTACGAACTATTTTTACTCACTTTTGAGTATCCATACTTTTGACTGATTGGAGTTAAACGTACTTCATTTTGGATTGTTTGGGAATAGTGTGTATGCTAGATGTTTGTAAATATGTTGATAGGTTGCATTCAAGATGAATTTTAAACATGTTTTTAACATCCTCATGCAATAGTGAAATCATTCCGAATAGATTGTGAATCCAATACAGTGACGGCTGAAAATATGTTTATTTGAAATACTGGAATAAAAAAAAACACTACCTAAATGTAAGATTGTGATGCCACTCACCGATTCAAATAGAAGCCAAATTGGGCATAGGGGTTTATTCAAATGTAGCATAAAGCAACAGTTTGGGAGAATGTTTAGTATTTTTTATAAATTGTTACGTTTAATTTGTGGGGGAGTCTTTTGAGATGTAGCTACGCACAACATAATAGAAAAATTGTATTTGTATTTTCATTCATACTGACATTTCTCGGTTCAATTTTACAACAAAAAACGCAGAAAATAAAAAAACGAAGATTTGAAAATCAAATGTGTTACTAATGTTTTTACCCGTACTGTAGACTTGTACTGTAGGACTGTAGACTTGGTAAATCGCCATGTTGGTTTTTGTGAATTCCATAAAGAAATCTCACTAAAATTCAATAATTTATTCGTTTTTTCTACGTTTTTTAATCCAATCGATGGCGCATGAAATTCGGGAAGGTAAAACGGAAAGTTGCACTGCTAACCTTGAGCCGCATATACAATTTTGATGCATCTTCCATGCGTAAAGCAGTTTTTATTTCTCATTTGAAAAAGTAATAAACAATCATCTTTAACGCGTAAAATACCATTAGCGACGATATCGTCTCGCCATTAAAAAATCTTGTTTATATGTTTTTACTTTGTTCATACCGTGCTTGCTTCGACAAAACATATCATTATGTTATAAGCATGCTGTTGGATGCATCCATAGAACATAATATTTGTCTTATGGATGTTCTACAAAACATCTGGTATGACCTAAAAGATGTTAAAAAATGCCACATTTATTGCGCTTTTTCGGTTATATGCGTGTATGAAATTAAGTAATTGACGTTAGAAAAAAAAACATAAGCTTGGTCTAAAACGTGTATTATTAACATGAATATGACAAGTGGTGTTACTTGGGAAGGTTTATTATTACCAAAACACAGGTTGCGTTGACTCAGGGAAACAAATTAAAATTTTAGATTGATTCAACCAAAGCGGCGGTTAAATCAAACTGATATATTGTTTGGAGAAAAAACAACTAAAAGTTTAGATTGAAACAAACTATTTTTTTGAGTTATTCCATTTTCCGTCCGGTCCTGCTGCATGCTCTATTCGCGTAAGTTTTCAACGCAGGTGAAAATTTAATTTAATAATTTAATGAAAACCTGAAAACAGTTCACTGCAAATAAATCAATAATTTTTATTATTAAAATTGGCACTTAAATCGGTCAATTTTTGCTTCGAATTAAAATCATGTGAGCCAGTATGATTTTCGTGTGCCGCACATTATTTTTAATACCCGTCACTTAATACACAGGTTCGTTTCCAATGAGACTGATATGGATATGGACTGATAGAAATGTCATTCAAGTGTGTTTTTACTTTGCCCTATTCTATCCATCTTCGCACTTAAAACGAAATAAAAAACCGTGCGCGAAAAGCAATCAGCAAAGTGAAGTTTACCGTGTGGTGGTTTTGGTACTTGGTTTGCCAGCGGAAGTCGCTAAATTTTTTGAAGGTAATAAATTACTATAGACGTTCTTCTTCGCCATGTTAACGGTGTTTATTGTGAATATTTCAGATCTGCCGAGCATTTTTGCCATTCCCGCAGAAGAGCTGCAGAACGCGATAGCTTCAAAAAGTAATGAAGTTCTTATGATTGTGCAAATAAAACCTCTTTTATTCACACATTTCGTTTTATTACATGAAAAGTACAAAAAATCCAACACTAAACTATTTATGATAAAATAAAATCCATGCACCTTTTCACATGAAACGTATTAAAATACTCATTTGATTTTTGCTAGGACAAGTTAATGCAATCCATGTACACTATAATTAATATGGTCAATTGACCACATTTAATAAAAAATAAGAGCCGCACCAATATAGAGCAATAACTTTGCACTTTGCCTAAATCTATAGGTGATTGCACTTAAATATAAGGTGCATTGTTTTGTGAGTGTATCTTCAAAACGACCATCAAATTTTAATCAAATTCACTACGTTTATGGTTAAACTTTCAACATATATGGTATATTTGACAGACCTCATATTGATATCAACCGCACCATGGTTGATCTAATCGCAGGCATGGTAAAATCAAACGCATTCATAGTCAGGTGAAAATTTTTGATGTTGGCGCCGAGGTTTGCGCTTAATATAACCCTCGGAATGGTAGTTTCTACTGCGGTTTTTTTTGCGTGTACTATTAACATTATTGTTCCAAACGAAACACCGCTCGGGACGCCATCTGCATATGAATGCTATGCTTCATTACCAAAATCCTAGACGGGTCACAAACCACCGGTTCACCTCGTGAATCTAATGTGTCAAAAGTGTTGGGAGTCCTCTCTCCCTCTCATTTTATGCTGATGGCCTCTATGCTCCCCGCCTGACGCAGCAGCAACGCAAGCGAGAAAAGGCAAGCGAACGATGCTACGATCAGTCATCGTCGGTGAATCGAAATGCAAACTGCTTTTGCCGTTGCTGCTCGTCATCATCGTCACCGCCGCCTCGTCAGAAAAATTTACTGCTTCATCAGCTCCAACTGTGTGGCTCTGCGGAGTGGCCCTCGATTCTAATCGGAAGGTAGATAAAACACTATCGGTTTCTGGAGTAGTGATACGGAAGCGGGTTTGAGTAGTTTGGGTGGCGATCGCGACGCGAAATTCCAATTTTTCCTTCCCCGAAAAAATCGTACATGGTATCGTCTTCATCGACGTCGCCGTCGTCCCTCTTGTCGTTCGGTCGGGTGGTGTTGTGAGTGCCAGAGCAGGACGCAGTAGGCGGCCAGTACAGATGCCAGAGCGAGAGAGTGCACTAAAAATTGTCCGTAGTGGTTGTTAAAAATTTCTGCTGTTGGTGTGGTGAAAAGTGAGGAAAAAAAAAACGGGAGAAAGTGCTGCTTTTGGCTGGTTTTTGCAGTGTTCGAAGAAGAAACATAAAAGTTTTGCATGTAATTTTGCAAAAAATCCAACGGATTGGATTGTGGTTCCCAACTCCGGGCTGGATTACGACAGATTACGCTTGCACCAAGCGGGGGATTCCAACTGGAAAAACGGAAAGGATTGTCGTTCCATCAACTTCTGCCTCTTCGGTTCCGAGGTTCGAGTGGTGTGGTGTTGGCCGATTTTTGCTGCCTGAATCTTGTGTATGTGTTAAGCTGGTAAGATTTTTGTACACCTCTATCACTCTCGTCACGGTGCCAAAGGGAGGTTTTATTGTTGCTTTAATTTTGCTGACTGGCTGAGTGTGATTAAAAGAATATACTGCACAGTGTTGATTATGTAAGAAATCCGCGGATTTATTGCACTGTCTCGCCGAGAGTAGCTGGTTTCCCCGTGGGATCCCCTCGGGGCGTAAAAGCTACATTTTTAGATGCGACGGGATTTTCTGGGGGGGTTGCTGCATTCCTCACCATTGCTGTCATTATTTTGCCCGACTTTTGGTTGTATTTCTTCTGTCAAAATCAGAATTACGGTGGTGTTGGTGATGCAGGGCGTCCAGAAATTTTGATTTATTTTGGAATAAGGTAAACATTTGAATTATCTGATTTAATTGGACAACACGGTTATCGAATAACGGTTAGAAAAAGAGAACAGGTGATCAATTTAGTAATCGCTTCTAAAAGCGGCTCAAAGGGGTTACTCATAGTCTGTTTCCTTGACACGATAAAAAAGCCTTCTTCTTCTTCTCTAGCATTTCAAGCTATTGCTTTCACAATTAGCTTATTGCTTGCTCTCAACTTAGTGTTCTGAATGCACTTCCACAGTTATTAATTGAGAGCTTTCGATGCCGAGTACCATTTTTGCATTAGTATGATTGTGTGGCAAGTACAATCATATGCTATGCCCAGGGAGTCGAGAAATTTTCCTTAACGGAAAATTCCTAGACCAGACCGGGAATCGAACCCAGCCACCTCCAGCATGGTATTGTTTTGTAGCTGCGCCTTTACCGACTGAGCTTAGCTTAGTTGTATTAACTAATAAATACAATTATACAGTACAGAAGCTAAAGAATAATAGATTAATGACTTGCCCTATTATTGCACTCATTCTGCAAGCGTTTTCTTGGGTAAGATATAATTGTAAGTAGTGATACCTGAATTTTTCGTTTAATCGATTATAGATGAATCGGTAATATAATTTTACAATCGTCTGGCAGTATTCGACCAATCTAGCGAATAGTGTTTTCGTAGCAATACAATTTAAAAAGCATTGAAAATAGTAAACCTAGAACGTAGAAGGCAGAGTTTCATTTAATATAATTTTTGGAAAATTCCTTTAAATACTAACTCTAAGTGTGATTATTTGTAGACTTCATTGTTCAGTTTTATTCAGTAAACTATGGTTCACTAAGGAACGCCTCATCGTGAATTTTAGTTCACTTTTACATGCTGCAATGCTCGCAGACGAAATAGGCCTATCTGTCAAATGATAAGCTTTTTCTAGTTGACCTTACAGGAATTTTCTCGCGTTTACTAGTGATAGCTTGACAAAGTATTTCAGTTTATTATTTTTTATTTTGCATAAAGTGATCAAGTAAAGTGTTAATTGAAACTTTCCTAGTTTTCCAATTTCATTTTGATGTTGGAAACTAGATTTTGAGCAAAATAATAATTTCACTTAATGAGACTTCGCTTGCTAGTTGAAAGTTCTGTCATTTCGACAAAGACTTTTCATCAGGGCCTTACTGAAAAACGTAAACAATGGCTTCTTCCGTAAATTTCTCGTAGCACAAAGGCTACCCTTGAAAGCCTCCTTCTCTATCGAATAGGTGAACTCTTCCACTGCGAAATGACCGTGGTGGATTGATTGGGCGAATTTTCAATGACGAGATGTTCGCGGAAAAAGCCATTGTATACGTTTGTCAGTTAGGCCCCAATGAAAAATCTTTATCGATTTCATTTTCATTTTCATTATGCAGCACACGGTAGGGCAGTAAGAGCACAAGACAATCCAAGACTGGTAGTGAAGGAAGGATAATGGATGACTTGCCACATGCAGGCTACATGGTCGCCATGGCATGGGATAAGGATTAGTAAGGGGTAAGGGGTTTGTAGTGTTTTTAGAATGAGCTGGCCGCATTGCTATTAAACGATTTAGGACTGATAAAACTTCTCTTTGGGTGCTGTTTTTGATTCTTTTGAGGCTGCTACCCAGCAATTTTGTTCTGAAATTAATATGATCATCACCACTCACCGATAACAATCATAAGTTATTGTCATTTAGGCAACAAAAACAAGAAATAAAAGGAAGGAAAGAATTTCAAAAGAATGAAATTAGAAAAGAGACAATAAGAAGTAAATATTAATGTAAGTTGATAATAATAACAGTAAAAAAAAGATCAAATGATAGATTATATCGACACTACTTGACGAATCATCGTCAAACCTTTCATCCTTGGCAAGAAAATTACTACTTAGATGTTCTGTCAGGTATAACGTCTCTCATAGACGTAATTTTATGGTGGTTTTTTGTTAACAAAATCTACATAGACAATAACCATGAGAAGTGCCTAACCACCAATTCAGGATAATATCCCAACTCTGGGCTGAATCTCATCTAAAATATGGTACCCATTTATTATGGTTTTTACTTTTTTTATTACTTAAATATAATCCATATGTGCAAAATTAGATTGAACTTTAAATTTTGCAAATTAAAAATAAGAAACTCCTTAAAAACCCCGAAAAAAAAAACCATTAATGAAGAAGCTTGTTTTAATGAATCATTTACCAAGTCATAGTAGGAAAAATATTTTGGTAAACTTTTCATCGTGTTAACAGATGGTATCTATGGTATTGAGGTGCCCAGCAAAGAAAAAAAATCAGTTTTGGCTTCACATAAATTACGAAAATAAAAGTTAAGCCATACCATTTCAATGTAAGGTTTAAGCGATATGCAGGGACGGATAATGCAATAAGACCAAAGTCAGCTTCTCATACATAATGGTCATGTCTGGACCCTTGTCTTTCATTTAATTCCCGTGAAGTAATTTAGCTGCAATTTTGGCTATAGCCTAGAAATAATCTGTAACAAATTCATATTTTTTAATCACCCCTTGACATGATCGCGTACGTCAAAACAATCAGATCACCTTTTGATTAACTTCTTGAAAGTTAAAGCAATCGGTTTGAATTGATAGTTCTTCGTGGAGTTCTTCACGTTGCGGTTGAGTTATATGAGTTAAATAATTCTATTTTCAAAGTGCAAACAGAGATCATTATTTTTGAAAAGACCGCCATAATCGATGTTAGAATTTGAAGAGATGAACAAACTTGCATGGACAGCTGCATCCTGATGGAAAGTTCATTGAAACAACTGGCAGCCTGTTCAATAAAAATGTTGAGCAGGTGGACGAGACACTCTGGAAATAATCGTTCGTTTTCAAAAACACCAAAACAGAGCTTTCATTATACGTAATTTTACCTGCAAATGTCAACATGCAATTTTTGTGCTCGCTCAAGTTGGAAAATTTCGCAATTTATCATGTTTATCGTGTTGTGTCCGCATTGTGTGACTAAATCCTGTTAATTTACATACCACAGTATTAGTGTGATACATTTCGTCATGAAATAATACAATCAAATTTAAAAATATATATTCATCAATTTTACCTTCAATTTGAAATAAGTTGGCTGTTGAATTTCCACGTCAAAGTATGAGTTTTATTTTGTCAAGATTGGCCTCTTAAACGTGATAGTAAAAGGTTTCATCTATGATGAGCTCGAAACTATTTGTTAATGAGCATTGATAGAGCTTATTATAAGGAAAAAAATAACATTGCTGAAGACAGTCTGCTGAAAACTAGTGGCATCCGTGATGAAAAAGCACAACCTGTTCAACGAGCTCAATCTTTGAAAGGTATGATTTTAATCGAGTAGATACGAGAGCGCGTTAATAGGTCCGTTACTTTTTGCATGAAACACAGATTTTTGGATAAAAAATATATTTATTATTCAACATAGTCTCCTTTGTGTTCTATGCACTTTGTCCAACGTTTCTCCAAATTTTTCAATCCTTCCGGAAAATAAGATTGGTCGAGGTCATCAATCATTTGTTTGTGAGATGATTCCCACATTCAAGTTAAATCTATTTCCGATGTTTGGAAGCTAGAAATAGTCTTAATTCGGAAAATAGGGCAGATGAAGGAGCAATTCGTAGCCCAATTCATAGATTTTTGCCATGGGAACTGCACATTTATGAATAAATACAGTCACATTTTTAAGGCAGTTAATGTGGATTATACCAGGGATTAAAACGGATGCCATGACTTTATTGGCTGACAAATCAACCTTGGTCTTGTTTGGTTCCGATTCATCCCAATAAATCTGTCACTGTTTGACTGCTTTTTGGTAACTGGTGTGTTGTGGTGAATCCATGTTTTGTCCAGAGGCGGGAAATTAATAAATTCACCGATTTATTGACCCACCCTCGTATATTTATTTAATTTTAAAGTTGTAGGGCAGAAGCGGAGGATGATCCATAAAATCACAGAAAACTTACAAATGCAAACTAACGCGAACTGCAGAGGACGGTTTTTTTTTTAAATCATTAATACTTTTTATTCTTTGATAGCTCAATCGCGTTGGCTCTAAAAAAGCCAACTTTTCATTGTTTGTTATTTATCCAAGCCAACTTTTCATTACTTGTTATTTATCCAAGATAACTTTTCATTACTTGTAATTTTTCAAATTGTGGACCGACTACTCGGAGTCGATAAATTATAATGTTTTTAAAGGAATGATGCAGCCATTATGCGTGTCTTCCTGAGCGCCATTGTACGTTTGGTGAACTGCCTCAAAACAGCCTCTGTGTACATGTGGTGAACTACCTCTAAAGGATCATCAAATCTATTTTTTCCGAGGCCTAGCATAGAGCTTTCGACGCTATTCAGCGCGCAGCTAGTAACTTAAAAAAAGAAAGATATTTGATAATAAAGAAGAAAAATTTAAATGAACGTGTTCACAGATTGACGAAATTTCGTAAATTTTAGGTCCAAGATGTATACACTTAGATTTTTTTACAGAAATCTGTAAAAGTTTACCGAATTCTCAACAGCTGAACGTTCGGTAATCCGATTTAACGAAATTTTACAGTTATCTGTAAAAAATTTACCAGATTTCGGTAAAATTTTACCGAAATCTGTTAAATTGGTTTACCGAATGTTCAGCTGTTGAGAATTCGATAAACATTTACAGATTTCTGTAAAACAATCTAAGTGTGTACCAATGGAATTTCTTGAATCACTTCAGTTTTATCGAATTGCAAAACTTGGTGAGACCATTCCAATTGTAAACACGTTTCAGCTCATTTTGATCAATAAGAAATGCACTTTCGATGCCAAATTTTGGGCTTTCCTCCCTGCTAGACTGCAATCAAATCAACCACAAGGGAAGCGCACATGAATATCAACTTCTACTATCACTTGATCTGTTAGTTTCAGGTATGGGTGAAAACAAGACGGAGAATCGTAATTTCCCAAACATCAACTACGTAATATGACCAGCGGGTGGATAGTCATGAAGAAAATGGATATAGTGTTTGGCTCAGGAAGAACTAGCACATCGGTTCCAAGCTTAATGATTCGCCCCTAATGATGTAACTCACACAAACACACTCTCACATATTCTATCAAAATAACACGGCGAATCAAAACCAAAACAGAACTTCCAGTACCGAAAAGCGCAAGAGTGTAGTGCAAGGTTCAAGCTGCAAGGTGTACTTCAGACCAAGGGGTTCTACACCAGTGAACCAATTTCAAATTGCTAGTTTCACATTGATTGTTGATATGACGATGAATGACTAGATGCAAACCTAAATTCTAAAATCATCAGTATGAACAATCAATAAGAAATTAGCGATTTAAAATTGACTCATTGCTGGCAACCCCATTGCACCTTGCACCTTGCAATACATTCTTGCGCTTTTTCGTACTAGAATAATTGTTTTTGTTTTGATTCGCTGGGTTATTTTGGCAGAATGTTTGAGGGGTTTTTGTTGTGAATTATGGTTTTAGGGGCGAATCTTTGAGCTTGGGACCGATGTGCTGGTACTCCCTGAGGCAAAAATTATATCCATTCTCTTCATGACTATCCAGCCCCTGGTATTATGGTCGACACTCAGTATTGTGCATCAGTCGTGGATCAAATATAATTTTCATGACTGCGCTCATGTTATTTGGCAAGTTATTATTGCCAGGTAAATCGAATCCAGTTTCAAATTCACACAATTCCAATTGTTCTATGATTGTTGTTCAAATTCTCTTTAAACACATTATCACACGCCCCAAATAAAAAGAAAATCTCACCTAGTTGGCAACCACTTTCTGGACGATTGTCGACCACGTATGTTGTTCCATGCATGTGTATTGCAATGATCGATTTCATTCTCTGTTGTCTTGTCGCCGCTTGTACACGATGTACACGTCCGGGTGGAGCTTTCAGAAAGGGCCAAATCGGCGAAACAAATGACATTGAATGAAACCGGCTGTTGGTAGTGGTGGTTGTGGCGGACTTCTACCACCATAATGATTGCTAAGAAGGAGAGCTACATCGAAACACAATAACGGCTGACTGCAACAAACCATAAGGGACGGACGAGCATTGCCTCTCCTGGAGGATTTTAGTCGTGATACTCGAGCAAATTCAGCTGCGCAATGCTAAAACAGTTCGGTTCTCTGCGATACCGATCGAATGAATCTGCGATGATTCGTGGAATCACTTTCCAACGACGACGCACACCTATACAGCGGTGAGATTTTTTTTTTTTCTTTTCAAAACTCCTCGACGGTCAGAGAGTGCAAATCTCAACGTTGACGTATGAGGGGAATCGGCTCTGGCAGCACCATTATCTTCCACGGTGTTGTTCCAATTCTGTTTGGCTCAATGAAGTGCATAAACAGACAGACGGCCTTCTGGTGTTGGTTACACACCATGTAATCAAGCATTGCCATTTCTGTTCGATATTTGGTCCGTATGTGGTTGTAATGTTGTTGGGTAGTAGAGTAGTGAATAGAACGATCCCATTTATTGACATCATCATCCTGGTGGTTGGTGAATCAGAAAGAGGAAATTCATTGTTTTGGTTGATGTTGAAAGTGTTTGTTGGAATTGGCAGGAGGAATCGTGGAAAATTATCATATTACATTGAAAAAAAAAAAATAAGCGTTACTTGAATATTTGTTGAAGTAGCTGTGGAAATAGAAAGTGGTTGTTCAGGACGCTCCGGAAAGGACGAGCGTATAAACCATTAAATTGATTAATTCCTGGAAAACAAACAAAAACGGTGACTCGGTTCCGGGGGACCGTTGCGGATCCGAGGCGTTTAATGAATGCGAAACATTATTTATACGGATAAAATAAGCCTTTCCTAGGCACGGCAGCTGATGTTATAAATGACTTGAACATTGTGTTAAGAAGTTGTGCGAAAATTGTGTTTATAAATAGCGAACGTGAGTAAAAGATAACATCCCAACGTCATATTTTTCGCTTGATATGTGGAGCTCATGCGGTGTTTGAACCCCTATTCTGTAAGGAAGGGTTTTGGCACGTACTATTTGAAGTTTACATGGACGTTTTTGTAAGAAAACAAGGTATGTTGGATGGAAATGATGGAAATGCTCTTAGTCACAATAGTGCTGAAAAAAACTTTTCGTTCTTAACATTCTTGTTATAAATGATTGTTTTGATTACCGTACGGCGAAAAGATATAATAAGGAATATCTGCATTACTGTGTGCAAAACAATTTTATAATTTCTAATATCGAAATGCTGTTGTTGAACATCATAGGATATTTTAACAATAAGAAGGGAGTAGTCTGCGCCTTTTAACGGATTTGACATTTGTAAGAAGTAATATGTGGTAGCTTGGGTGACGCTTAGCTCAGTATCAGCTACAAAGCAACAGTATGCTGGATGTGGCTGAGATCGATTTTTCGTTAAGCTAAATTTCTCGCCTTCCTGGGCATAATATATTATTGTATATACCATTCAATCATACTAATGCCAACATACCGGCATCGAAAGGCCTCAATTATTCACTATGGAAGTGGTTTTAAAGCACTGAGAGCGTGCAATAAGCTAATTGTAAAAAAAAAAAAAACTATAAGCTTGAATTGTCAAACAAAAAAGAAAACGCAGTGAGCTGAGGCATTTTGCAGAAGGATGCTTCTCCTATATACTGCGTCAAAAGATTCATTAGTGATAGATCTTTCAGAGCTGGTAGCAAGCCTCAATTTAGAGACTTTGCCACTATTTTAAACATTTTTTAAACGTCTATTTTCAATGAAAGATCGCTCAAGTTTCGTTCTCTAACAATGGTCTTTCAAGTCACTTTTTTCGTTTAAATTGTCTTTTGATATTTGGTAGCTAATTAGTATCAATGTATAAATTGACAGTTGAGCCCAGTTACTACTACTCTAGGTTCGATCAGAACAGTTTTGGGTAACAAAAACTAGTAGAGATAGCCCCATGGAGTTATACTTTTTATAATTGTGTTTCTATCCATCAAATGTAATTGTGCAAAATGATTAAACTTGACCCTTATCAAGGAATCGAAATATGGAAAATGGCTGATATTATTATGAAAATGTCAGGTTTCTATCAAAAGTGAGTAGACTATACCAAATTGAAATTACAGCCTTGATTGATGTTTGATGTAAACATTTAAAAAATCTAACGGGGAATGACTGAGTTATTTGTTTGTCTTTGTTTGAGAGACTTTCAGCTGATGACTGGTTCGTCATGACTGAGTTATAAAGGTTCTAGAGCGAACCGCCTTTCGTGACGCTCCCATTTTTCGTACTCGTAATACTCCAATAACGAAAACAAAGACGTGTCTACCTCAAAAATGAAAAGAAAAATGGCATACTCGCAGTGCATACAGAATGACAGTTGTGGATAAAGCATCATGTACAGAAGCATGAAGCAACTACTTATGCTTTTTGAGAGAAATTCAAAGAAGGCAAGTCCATCATTTTATTGTTTAACTTTGCTTCTAGATTATTTACTGAAGATGGCCAGTGAAAAGAGGATTTGCAGGATGATTATGATGATGAGGATTATGATGATTCTATCGTTGTTTGGGATCATCAAACTCCTGTATGAACGGCCCAAAACGTTTGAACAGGCCCCTAAGCAAATGTACTTACACGAAATCCGTGAATATAGCAAGTTTACACTCACAGCACTTGAATCTAGCCCTCAATTGACAGAATAAATAGATGGGGTCGAAATATTACAATAGGGAGGAGGCAGTCTTCTGCTCCCTATACACTATGTTTTGGGCTGCCGATGCCGAACAATTGGCGTAACCGTAGCAGATATGAATATCTGCTAACTCTTCTGCAAAAAACATAGCCCTTTATCCGGAAGCCGTGCGTTACTGTTTTGAAAACATTTCCAAAGAAATTTGCAAAATGGGCTGTGAATCTGCTTATGTAAACAAACATTTCAATGGACGTTTTTTTAGCGAATAAACGCACTATTTTTAAAGCTAAGACCAAACTTGGCCAAATTTTTTAGTTACAGCCAATTTAAGACTAACATGTATCAAAACATTAAAAGTTCAATAACTGCGTAAAGTTTGAGATTCGACCATATGCTTAGAACATTTTTTCTTCTTCAAATAACATCCCCTATCGCCCTGAAAATATTTGCACTAAGGAACCTAACACCCTGTATAAGGCTACTGGGACAAAACGGATAACAATTACCTGTTTTGCTCCGTGTTTTTGAGAGCACTTTTCACCTCTCAAGTGTCTGAAAACCCTTGGCGGGATCCCACTGGTCCTTGACTCCTCCAAGATAACCAGGTGGTTGGCACGGTGTTTCTTTTGAAGAGTTTACTTCAGTGTTGCAGATCCAGACCCACCATGTATGTGCCATATGGTATTGTTCGCGGTTATGGGATAGTGAAAAGAACAGGAGAAAGAAGAAATGAGAGAAGGCATTAGTAATTGGTAACATGCAATGCGCACGTGAGATATTACTGGTGATATGTATTCTCACAACGGCCGTTCAGAATGGTTCGACAGATGCATATGAGAGAACATTCCCGATGAGTTTCCACGCGTTTACTCAATTCCATCATGTTTAATTATAGAAGACAAGAGACATTTTACTACGTGCTAAATTTGGGAATATCAAGGCCAGTGATGGAATTCTCACCAAAATATCAATTCATCATGCGATAAATTTTCACTTGGTAACTTCCCGTTGCTAGTTTCACACGCCAACGTTTCTTGAGTGAACTTTCTGGAATGAGAGAATGAAATATCGCGAACTTTTTCTACTCGAGTCATCGACACGAGGATACGAAAAAAATCAGATCATTTTTCTCTCTCTATTACTTACACCTCATTCGTTCATGAAAAGCACACTGCGCATTTCATAGAAATGGTATCTAGACAGAAAGATGTCTCGCATAAATCTATACACTCTTTTTAGCCTGATGTATGTCTGACTGCCTGGCCGGGGAGGTTGGGTTGAATTTGTCCTCAATGCATCACGCCATTCTAGCAGACGTTTCCTACCTCTCGAACTTTGCGGTGGCACAATACTTTGATATTTTTTTTCAACCAACCAAATTTCCACTGCAGAAACGAAGCAAAAAATCTACACAACATGTAAAAAAGGCCAATGAGCCAATCGTAAACAACTTCTTTAATCGTCGATTCTTCACGAATCACCCATCCATGCAATGCTACCACGCCATCTGATAGAGAAAATTTCCGCTACCAAATTGTGGTGTCTGTATCAGTGTTTATCCATGACCAATCGACGTTTAAAGTCATTGTTTACGTTTGGCACTTGGCCCGTTTCACATATTTGGGTAGAGATATCGATGAACAGGATAAAAACTCTCGTGAACATCGCTTACACATACTCGTTAGAGAAAAAGAACAAAGCCGAGGGGATATTTGGTTGGATCGGATCTCGAATACGAGTGAATCGTTGTGAGATGGAGAAACGAAAAATCTTTCGCGATGGGTAATGAAACGTTTCCTCACTCTGTGCTTTCATGAATTTTGGATTGTATTTCGTTCGCGAACGTTGAGTGCGAAGTTCATCGGCAATATATCTTTGCAATGAGCAATGAGTGAACGTTTTTTTGAAAATGATTTTTCCAACACTGATCAGGGCAATGATCCCCCATCGCATTTTCATGTGATCGTTACAAGCTGTCCATTTTGTTCAAGCACGTTTAATCGTTGATGTGGCAGCCTGTTCACACATGAAATCTGCCTCGACCAAGTCGGCAGAACGCGCCCATACCCCTTTCTGAACGGAATGGCAGGGGTGAAAAGACGATTTGATGAGGCCCCAAACAATTTCTCTAAATACCATTGATGATGTATGTACCTGTCCAGAAATCTTATTACACATTCTAAGTTCTCTGGACTTCTTCAAAAAACAGATGTTCCTATATCTTCTCGTAAAAAAAAAAATAAAGAGCATCCAATATCGCTTATGGTGTAGTCGCATGTCGAAAATTCGAAAAAGTGATTATTTTATTTGCTCCAAGAGTTGAAGGGTTTCTACCGTAATCCGAATGGATCATGAAGTTGCACATTATTGGTTTAACGATATTATTAGTTGACTTATATATTTTTTCGGGGCAGATATCTCGTGAAATCTGAATCAAAAGAAACTTTTGGAAAGATCTCATGAAGGATTCCCGGAATAGATTTAAAATAAATATCAGAGGATTTTACAGAAGTCAACAAAATTTAATCATTTTACAAAAGGATGTCAGTAGACAGTTTCCAAACTGAAAGATCTACCGAAAATCCACAAGAACATCTAGAGGCAGTTTGAGGCAAATGTAGAGAAATACATAAAAAGTTTTTTTTTAAAAAAGATCTCAAGAAAGTTACTAAAATTTCTTACGTAAAAATTACATAAACAAAACTTTTAGAAAGGAAAATCATTAGAAGATTCCAAGAAAATTTAAAGGAATTTTATAAGAAAGAGTCATTAAAAAAGTGTAAGTAAATCCATGAACAAATTTAGTGATAAATAACTGTAAGCACAAGAAGAAGACCATAGACAGTTATCCAAAAAGTCCCGACTGTTATCTCCAAGACGATTTGAAGTAAGTTAATGAGAAGACCGAAATGAACTACCAAGAAATGGAAGTTCTGGAGAAAATTCACCAGAGTGTCTAAAGAAAGTTATCAAGAAAGTTCATTAGGAGTCCCAAGATATCGGTTAGCGGGATGTAATGTCAGCCTAGCTCCTTCATTCGGCTTGTGTACTAAATATGTCATTCATAGAGCGATAATCGACAAAATCATGATGCTATCATGATGATCTATGTACTCTTAAGCAGTTGCGACTTTATTCGTCAATTTATAATCTTAAACTTGATTGAGATTTTCGATTTCCTTGATTTTGAAGTTGCCATAACAGCACTTATTAAGCTACATCATCGTCAATATTTTCAAATGACCTGAACTTAGCTAAGTTAAGTCGATATGCCCTACTCTCTCTTTTCGGGATATGCCACATTTCATTGTAGTGCGGAATTGTGATTAACCGATTTTAGGGTCTTCTTTTTGCAGTATTTTTTTACCGGTCCAAAACGTCTAACCACTCACCATAATCTATCCTTGTTCCTTCCCATGGAGCTCGTGTGTTCCTTGTTCCTTCCCATGGAGTTCATGTGGTCTGAATAGACTAGTGCGACATTACCCTTCCTTCATCATTGGCTTTGGATTGACTTGCCCTCTTAAATAATTATTTCCCCACCAAACGATGCCAAATGAAAATGAAAATGGAATGTATTATATGAGAATGTGTTTGTATACTTTTCAAATGGTGTATCTCAGCCAAAACATAAGCAATAAAATCTATTTAGTAGTAATGGTAATGTTTTTAATATAGATTGGCTGATAGGTCATACTTCAAAATTGTTTAAGTATTTGAAAGTTAAAAAGCCACCTTAATTTTTTTTTGAGTAATGCAAATGTAGCTTGAAAGAAAATGCCTGAGAAAACAATAGAAATAAACTTTAGAATATTGTTTTCAAAGAGAAACCTTAGTGATGAGACAAGGTTGCATACACAAATGGACCCAATATGGTACTTATAGACCGACATTACATGCATATCCATTGAAAATTGTGTTTTTAAAAAGAAAGTTTTTCAACTTTTCATGGTTCAGGAAACCGAACCGCTTATTAATCTTATTGAAGCAAATGTTTAAGTAGTTGGATGTTGTTTCCAGCTCAATTACTTTATAGGTAGCAATTAAAAATTTAATGGCTTTTATGGCTTTTGAAGACTTAAAGATCTTTGAGAGAATTTTTGAAAGATAGTTCAATAAAAGGAGGAAAATTGCATGCTATCTCCAGAACTTCCATAGGATTTCGAAATACTTCTACAATCAAATATAAACCTTGTCTATAACCTGTTAAATAAACTCAGAGGATAATTTTGAATTCAAAAGTCATTTACGTTCATTTAAAGAAACATGTTCTTACACGTCTAAGCGTTAAACGTTTTTAGGCTGAAAAACATTATTTCATAAAAGCCATTAATAACCTGAAGAAAAAACAAGTTTGAAGAAGCTAAACTAAACAAGATTTGTTCCATGGAAGTGGTACGTGATAATAGTGGACTTGGTTTGGCAGACGGAATGATGTAGAATAGATTAAACATTTTTATTATAATCATTTACTATGATTAATATACCTATCTTAGTATGTCAGTTAAGCTCAAATTTTTGATTTTTATCATACAACTCAATGAGATATTTAATCCTTAAACTTAAGTTAACCCTTAAATGCGCAATGTTGCTTTAAAACAACTTATCGGAAAACGCTTGAAAATAAATTAATGCTATTCCTTTTGGGGAAATAATCCAGTGAAATTGTTATGTAGACTTCGATGAAGCAGTCGTGTGAACTGGGAGCACTGTATTTTGTTAGTTTAACAGCAGTGAACGTGTTTAAAAATAAAATTATTTTTTATGACAATCCTTTAGTATCGTGCGCATTTAAGGGTTAAATTTTAATTCTATTAAAAATTCGAGAAAATATGAATTTTAAAACCGGGAAAACCGATGAAAAATCCTCGAATTATGAGTGGCCTCCCTGAAGTTCAAAGTGTGCTTAAGTTTCACCTTATTCAGTATCATGAAGCCCTAATTAGATCTCCTGATTCTACAAGACAAACGTAACTTTTACCTGTCTTCAAAATACATCCTATTCTATCCTATTCGATATTTCCATCTTCATGCTCTTTTAACGTAACTTTGGCCTCTTGGTTCGACTTGGACTAGGATTTTGTTTGTGATCCCCTCTATTCTCCCTGTGGACTTCCTCTTAGCTCAGTGGTGTCTCTTGGGTTTCTGACGTGATTGTGCACTTATTTTCCATTATTGATGGGTGTCTACTTAATTATAGAAATTGGGAGCTGAATCGGAGAATCTCGAAAATAATGAAATAACAATAAAAAAATCAACTAAAGAAAATAAATTCCCTGACATTTCCAGTCGTTTGAGCAAAATTGATCACCGGGTTAGAGAAGAAAATTATGAATTGTAGTTGTTCACGTTGTAGTTGGCCACATTTTTGATGAATTTCTGTACTTTTTCTTGTGGGATGTCATCTAGTGTTACCAGAACTCCGAAGATCTTCGGTAGCACCTAAGGACATTCCACTATTAGATCTACTGGGAGTTTTCAAGACATCACTAAAATTATAAGAGAAATAAGAGAAGAACCTGATAGAAATTCATAGAACCTGATAGAAATCCATAGCAACTGCTAGAAAAATAGGTTCTTCTTTAGCATTTCAAGCTTATTGCTTTCACAATTAGCTTATTGCTTGCTCTCAACTTAGTGTTCTAAATGCACTTCCACAGTTATTAATTGAGAGCTTTCGATGCCAAGTACCATTTTTGCATTAGTATGATTGTGTGGCAAGTACAATCATACGCTATGCCCAGGGAGTCGAGAAATTTTCCTTAACGAAAAATTCCTAGACCAGACCGGGAATCGAACCCAGCCACCTCCAGCATGGTGTTGCTTTGTAGCTGCGCCTTTACCGACTGAGCTAAGGGAGGATCCTTAATAGGTGGAATCTCCAAAAAAGAAAAAAAAGTCCATAGAAATCATAGAAAAAGTCTATAGCAAGAAGTCTGTGATCTAAAAAAGTCCGGATGAAGTTCTAGAGAAAGACCACTGGCAGATCATCAGCAAGCGCCTACGAAAATTTTGCAATTTAGCAATAAACTGCAATGGCAGATATGAGGAGTACTTGAAAGATGAAATAAAATCCACAAGACGTTTCCCTAGACAGTCCCTAGGATGATCTGGGTTGTGCTCAAGGCAGTTGAAGCCCAAGAAATGCTCTTCTGAAAAAGTTAAGATGTCATCGGACGGAAACTCTTCCAGAAGGAAGAAAAACAAACTTTCGACAGAAGCGTTTTTAGGGCTCCGGTTATTCTAATGTAGTCAGAAGTACTTTTTGTCAGCATTCGTTGTGCCTTGTGGGTTTCAAGACTGACTTTTTAGAATATAGAATAATAGAAATAATATTGTATGATGTATGATATGTACTACCAACCATTGAAGCACGGAAACTAAGTCTGACAGCAATGGCCTCTCCTCTCTGTTAGACTTAGTCAAGCTTTAATAACCACTGATTATCTTAATCCTGCCATTGTATGAAGGGCCAAAAACGGGTTGGGTGGATCGATAGGGGCCAATGGGCGGGAAGAAGAGCCCGCCATCTATTCACAAATTGTTAGCAATGGGGAGTTGGCATTCCCACTCTCCACATCCAGAGTGCTTCAATCCGGTGCCCCGATGGTCCCTGCCATGAAATATTTATATAATAGTGTATATAGTTATGTAAATGAAAATACTACAAGCTTTCGCATCTATTATATGATCTTCATTCGGTTGATCCTGAAATGCAAGAAATGTTGTTAAGTGTTAAAGTGTAGAGTTCTGTGGTTCCGCGCTTAAGCACGTTTTCGTTCGTTTTCAGCGATAGTAGCAATAAACCAAAATCTTGATTTGAGATGTCTGAAAAAGTTTCTTAAATCTATTGAAAATTTACAAAACTAACATTTATACATTTTAATTTACTGTTGCCATAGTCACTATTTACTGGTTGATGCTGATTTTATAAGGTTATTACTCCTGAGTTAGGAAAACAGGAAGATTTAATTGAAAGGGAAAGGGAGAGTAATACAAATAAATAACACAAAAAAAAATATAATAAAATAAAATCGCGACATTGCCAGTCCAGACATAAATTTAAACGTAAATATGCTGCTGTTAAAAATAATAAAAATGTTGATAGAAAAAAATTAGTTTGATGATATAATATGAAGCTTCTTGGGCCGTATTTTCAAGTTGAAACGACTCATCCTAAAATTTAACCGACGGATGTAAGCTGAAATAAATACATGTACTGAACTACTTTTTAAAATTTAGTTGCATGTCGATAACTATAGCCGATTTACCAATCAATCTCAAGTGTCTCACTAATTATAGACTCACCTTTTAATAAACGTAAACAATTACTTTTCCGCGAATTTCTCGGCATTGAAGACTCGTTTCATTGTTCCATCACGAGCATTTCGCAGAGGAAGAGTTATCCTGTTCGATAAATGGATGGCTTACATGGATAGACTTTGTATCACGATGATGAATTTACAGAAGAAGACATTGTTTACGTATTTCATTTACGCACTTTGTCGATTTGCATTACCACCCTAATTTCTGTAGTTTGTTATTTGTTTTAGCAACTCTAATTTGTATTTAATATACATCAAATACAATCGAGATCTGTGAATAATAAAGGTGTGCTGTAAGAGGACTTTAGAAGGGCTATGTTACCTCGTACACATGTGCATCATGACAAAAGCATATAATTTTTAATCACTTCTACAATACACAGTGGGCTAGGATCTGATTGTTGCGGACACCTTTTATTCAACAATACTTCTATTACTCTTTTTATATTTCACGCGCAATTATCTTATATTTAAAACAAATAAAACACCAAAAATAAACACCAAAATAGAGGAGTTTCAATTTGCTAAATCATCATTCATGTTGTCGCATTGTGCCTCCCCAATTGGCGAAAGCTTGAAAAGTAAAAGTCCCCAAAATCCCGCGGCTCTCCGCAGCAAACCGGCTCCGATCAAATCTCATACCAAAAATTCATGTCAATCCCCACCATCACATCATATGATCGGTAGCTATTTGAAGAGTGTTCCCGTACGATCACCACGCTCGCACTGCATCCCAACCAACGGTTCGATGACGTCCGGTCCGGCAATTCCCAAATCATTCAAGGCTACCTACATCTTCAACCTCGGCCTGGCTCGAGCGAAGCGGATGATAGTTTTCACATATAAAATACCAATCAGCCGACCCATTAAACTCGGCATCATATCGTTACAAATACCTTCATAACCACACATAAACACAAACCTCTGTAAGCAAAAGCGTGCGAGTACACTGGATTAGCATATGTGGTCCCCTCTCCCTTGGAATCTCCCAGAAACTGGTGTGCGACTGATCATGAACTCGCAGTTGAACCGGTTCTACCGCGCCGAACACGCCGAACACTAGCATGCGATCCTTTCTCAACCTCAACAGTCTTTCGCTCGCTTTCCTTTCACGACTAGCTTCCACTTTCGTTCGAACATTCGACATCACTTGATTTGTTTTTGTTTATCTTCTTTTCACCTTGCATATACCGACGACGACGACGGTTTGGTTCTCGTGTTGTAGTTCAAGAGAGGTCGATGAGTGTATGCCATTCGGTGGGAATTTTCCCGTTTGGTTTGAAATTCATGCGACAGCCGAAAGTGTCCAGTCAGAATTTATGTTGGGTGTTAGAGCTTATCTGGGTCCTCTAATTAGACCAGCAAAACTGGTGGTTACGTTTGTTTCAAATTCCTTTACAACAAACGGTACCTACTCACGCACACTCAACCGGTGCATGCAGTTCTCTTGTTGAGAGCAACCGCATGAGATGAAGTAATTAGCGCCGTTACTTCTTCGCCCACCCCCAAAAGAGGGCAGGTAACACACGCTTGATTAATTAAGCAAGTGTGTAATGAATGGTACTGAAACTAAAATGTACGATTGCTCTACCACGTTGTTGTGATCTGGGACGAAAATATGAACTGTAAATGAAGTAGGTACTGTTTTCCCGCATCATTGCGTGACTGACTGACTGGCTGACGCGATACTCTATATGGCTAGAGGAGACGTATCACTTTTCAGTGTTTTATTTTCCACAAATGTTCATTTGATGCTTGACTGTGCGGGTGTTCAGAATAGATGTGCACCTCGCATTCAAATAACACGCCCAGAAGTAGAACATCAGGATGATTTATCGTCCAAAAATGGAACCAAGTTGTCACACGTCATTTTAGGAAATACGATTCTGTGATAGAATTTGATACGCGCCGATCTATTGAAATATTGCACAATCTACACACGCTGTGATTGACGACGCCGGGAAAATGGCCGGGTTGGTTCCAGTTGATGGTGCAAAAAATGTCACGTCACGTTTAATACATGTGTCCTCTGCTTTCGGGATCGCTCTTGTTCTATTCGGTCGTCGGTACTCGTACATTGTGCATTGTGCTTATGGTGATGTCATTATATTGCATAAGCAATGCAAACGGCTGATAGTGATTGTACTACGGTCGTTAAATCGATTATCGAATCCGGCCTCGACCATGGAGTGACGAGGTTGCTACAAATCAGCCAACAGAAGCAGTATGTATGTGATTGGCAGACCTCTTTTGCAGCTCGCGGGCACGAATGAAAACAAATTAGTGATGAATTGTCACAGATAAGCATTACCTTTCATGACCAATTTGTAACGCAGGATTAGGTTTATTTTCTTATAGGGACTTGCAGGAAAACCAATGGATTTCTTATTGATAGAATATGGTGATAGAACACCGTAAAAGCAAAACACAGGGTGAATACACAACCCGGTAAATAACCGGGAGTTTGATCAGTGGCGTCTCATAAATTTCAAAATTGACTGTCCACCTGAATAACTACTCAGATCAGTCAACAATAAATTAAGCAACGATGTGTCTTCTTGAGAAATCAAGGTATTATTGCATGTACAGGAGATAGACAAAATGATCGGGACAGGCAAATTTTTGATCAACTTTGTAGTGCTCTAACTTAATGAAATATTATCCGATTTAATTTCGCTAAGAAGCATTCGACTGGAAAATTTATGAAGTTTTATATCTCGTTAAAATAATTGGCCATGACCCCCGGACACCGGAGTTGTTCCGGGTTTTCAAGGAGGCTATCTCATATGGTGAATTTTTGATGTAATTTTGTACAAGATGCTGTTGTCAAACAATTTTTTTTAGTAACCACACGTAAAGACAAAATATTTACCAAGCGAATGAAATGTCGATTACAAGAATCGGCCTTAATTTGACTGAGACTTGGCTATTTATTTAAAACAGGTTCTGATAAAGTTTCCCGGATACGGTTAACTTTTTATTTTACTCAAAACGTGCCATGTTACAGCTTTTTCTTCTTGGTTTTTCATCACAAACCTTATTATAAACTTAAAGTGGATCCTTGACCATATTGGCCACTCACGGACTTCCCCGGGAGAACCTGTAGTAGAGGCCATTTCCAAAACATGCCGTGCGGCAGCTCTATCTTCATAATTTTTCATAATCATGATTTTGATAGACTTGAGAAAGCCATTGGCTACATTGGTCATTACCGGAACATATTTGGGGGAACCTGTAGTAAAGATCAATTAGGATTTTACCACAAAATATGGATTATAAGATTCACTGTCTAGCCTGATCCAGCTGCCTGGTACCTCTGAGGATCAATTTATTTAGCTTTGGTTCGGATAAGCAAGCAATAATTCGATTGAGTATAGAGAAGAGTGGGTTTTATATTTTATCCTGGCATGGAGTTGGTCCAACTGTCGCCGTAAAAGGCAAAATGAAGGCTGAGCATTCGCTTCTTAGCGAAATTAAATCGGATAATATTTCATGAAGTTAGAGCATTACAAAGTTGATCAAAAATTTGCCTGTCTCGATCATTTTGCCTATCCCCTGTAGAATAGTTTATCGATTGACGGTTGCAGTTCTCTTTACAGTTCAAAATCTTGTTCAGAATCATGAGAAAATCTTGCACGTATTTTTCTCAGAATTTTGAAAAAGGTTGTTTGTGCATTAGTATGATCCGATTTTGAGAACTCCAGCTATTAATGTGAAAGTTCTCCCGCATAATGTCTCAATTTACACGTAGCATGTTAAGACTGCATGCCGAATACGAAAAAACAAATCCACTCCCCCCCCCTTTTTTTTTTTTTTTTCAAAATATATATTTTGGTTTATAGTTTAACTCATTGTTATGCAAATATCAGAACTATTTAAGTCTACGAATCATTAAAATTAGTTTGATTAAATAACTGTTCCCAATCACTTAGTTAAATTGTTTCACGAGGGCATCCACAGAACTTCTAATATGCTGCTTTAAAAAGATTTTTAGAACATTTTTTGAAATCTTACTCAGGATAAAAGTTCTCTTCTACATTATTGTAGTGTATGTTTTATTTATTTATTAATATAATTCCAACTGACTTAACGTCTTATTGGAATGTAATGGGGAAAAGCCATGTGGCGTAAAAACCTCCTATCTCTAAACCGTACACTACATTGATCAACGTGAATGGAAGGAATACAAAGCAAGCAAAACAAAATTAATTCTAGTACACACATAAAACTTGTCAGTAAAATTGGAATAATCTTTCGTGATGGAATCAGTCGTCTGGTATCTTCGCCATTAATGCCAGTACGTAGTAAAAGCCACCATTTCTGTACTAGCGGCTCTCCATCCAAGTACGCTGAATCCGGTGAAGGAAGGTTGAAGTCAAACAGAGCGTAGAGTTCATTGAAGCGCGACGAAATGAACCGAATTGCATCGTGTTGGCCGTAGTTTGCAGCACGGGTTCCGAGCTGCAGAAAATTTCTTGGACGCAGAACTCGTTCAGGAGCATAGATAAAGAGTTCGGCCAGAATTCCGGGAGAGTCGGTTTCACCTAGCAGCACTTTTGCTGCGAAACCAGCAAGCAACGCCTATGCTCTAATGTTTCTACACCCAAGAGTGAGCAACGATCCTGGTACGCTGGAAGGTTGACAGGATCATTCCACGGCATAACGAACATATCACGGAGAGCATAACGAACATATTTTCTTTGAACAGCTTCAATCCTCGCAATCCAGATTCTTTGATACGGGCACCACACTAAAGCTCCAAATGCCAGGATAGAACGCACGAGAGAGCAGTACAATGCTTTCAGAGAGGTGGGATCGCGAAACTCGTCGGAGATCTTAAACATGAAACCGAGCTGCCTGTTGGCTTTGGTTATCTTATTCGTATATGTTATTCTGTTCTGCGGCTTAGTCCTAAATTTTGCAAAAATGCTGATCATATCCTGCTCTTAATTTCATAGTGAATCATGCACAGGTGTGTGAACAATTTATTGAAGATCAGAATTGAGAAAGCGAAATTTTATTATCAAAGGGTTAGTCGATAATCATTGCGACACGTTAGATTGATTTGGTAATTCGGGTATTGTTATCGATATGAAATGATTTGTTGATTTTCTTCCATCACGACCGGATTCCTACTGACAACTGCACAACTGAGCGAATGTAAACAATACATTCTAACGAGAACGTGGGCTATATTTGGATAATTTCGATCAAGGTTGACAAAAGTTGCGCAGGTTTGAATACGTCGCAATAATTTGCAGACTCACCTTTTAATCCATACCTAATTAGTAGAGCATTCACGCTATAGATATGAGAATAGAAACAAAATTCTGTTAGACATATAATTAGGACAGCGCTGCGAGTTCATCCTACGCCATATTTTGAAACTCAGCTTGAAATATGTTCCTGAAATATTGACCGTTCGAGGTTGCTACTCCGTTATTGCCTGATCAGCTGTATCTATACAGAGAACCAACAAATGATGTTTGGGACTAACATATATCCTCAATGTATAAAAATAATGATCCCAAACACCTTACAAGGTAATACTTCAAACTTCTTACCTCTGCATTTATATGAGAAACTACTTGAATATTCGATAAGAAGGTTGTGTCGGCAGCATGGTTTGTTTTGGTGAACAATACGCTAAATTTACACGACGCATAGTAAATTATTTAAATACACTCTTAAAAATAATGAACATTTCGAGTGATCCTTGTTGCGTTTGAATTCTTAAAGACTCAATGATAAATATGACTGAACTGTATGTTCTATTTGATGTATTGTTAAATCATAGCTTGAATCCCAAAATAATAAATCATTTCACACTCAAAATCACGTTCCGGATGCTACATTTACAACAGCTTCCAAAAATGTCTTGATAACCTCAAATCTAAGATCGTAATGCGATGAAAAATTCCCACTAGACATAATACTGCGATTTGAAAGCTTGACATTCACATGATTGTTGTCATTTTTATAACAACATCAGACCTATTTTGAACGCAGTCCATTTCACGCATCCCGACAAGGTACAAGTTAAAATATGTTCTTTTCCGTGACCGATTTTAAAACGAGTGCTCACCGTTAAATAAAATATTTAACAGATTGAATTTCATTGCACGTTATTGTAAATTAAAGATACAGACTTGCAAAATAAAAACGCTGCGTAGCACGAGTTTATTGGCTTATGACATTCATCAATCTGCACATGGTGACAACTTCTAGCATCCTTAAAATATATTTTGACGATGGCCAACGACCGAGTATTGCACTAATTTAGTTTAAATATTCTCATTTTGTAGATGTATGAAGGAGGAGACCTCGCATTTGGAGATGAAGGAACAAAATTATTCCTTCAGGATAAGATTGAGCTAATTTTTACCACTGCAATGCATGACCTTGAAGAACTTTTTGTTTTATTAAATTTGTTAAGTGAATTTTTAATTGTTCTGGCGGTGACTAGAACTAGGTCCTTGAGATCGAAACGGGCATCATGAAGCATTTGTTTTTGCATTATTAGTAGCGGCATTTTGTGTATCTCAACTTATTTTTACGTCATGTCATGTAAGCTACAATTTCTGTGTTACGGGCTGCTCCTTTCATGTGCATCCAAGAAGATTTAAATTTACATGATATTTTCCAAGAATGTATTATAGACTGTTCCGAAAAATCTAAATACACTTTCTTTCTCAAATAAAAAAGACCATACTGTGATTTTTGATTATTTTATTCTCACGCATAGAAAATAACATTGATTTTTTTTCCATCTTCATTTGCTTTGCTAGATTTTTCGTAGGGTAGGCGAGTTCTCTAACTTTTCCCTTAACACTACTCATAAGCTTCTGCACAGTGCTTTTTCCTATTTCGCCACATTTGGCCAATCTTTCTAGATTTTTCAACACTATCCGCTGGTTTCATGTGTTTTCTCAGCTTCGCCTTCGTCAAAGCCCAGAAAGTTTCGATAGAGCGAATCTCTTGGCAGTTTGGTGGATTCATCTCCTTTGGTACATATACGGCATTGTTCCTTCTGTACCACTCTAGTGCATATTTAGAGTAATGGCAGGAAGCAAAATCAGGCCAAAAGACTGTAGACTTCTTATGCTGTTTGATCAAGGTTAGCAACCTTTTTTGCAGACACTCCTTAACGTAGATTTCACCATTCATTGTGTCTGTCGTAATGAATGAACGTGATATTTTCCCACATCCGCATATGGCCTCCCACACCATTAACTTCTTGCCGAATTTTTCGGTGTAAATGGCTTTCACTGATCCAGGCACATCCTTTCCCTTCGGCGAGGTATAAAACTGTGGTCTCGGCAGAGTTTTATAACCGAGTTTTATGTAGGTTTCATGATAACACATCCCGATTTTTTGGTCAGCAGTTTATCGTACAGCTTTCTGTTTCACAGATTCAGCCTGTGCTTCGTTTTGGCTGCGTTGGCTTCCGACGAGTCTACAGGCCCATTCTCTCCTTGGCACGCATAACATTAGTCGCCAAAGTACTTAGCTTTTTCGCCACATCTCGGACTGATAGTGAAGGATGACGCTTGAAATAGTCCCTTACCTTTCTGTCGATTGTAGGGTCAGCGGGAGCGGGTTTTTCGGGGAATCTACGAAAGAGCACTATTGTTGATACTTACGTAATGCGGTTTGAACTGCTCCGACGCTCACACCTTTTTCCTTAGCCAGTTTTCTGATCGAAAGACCAAGAGCAAGACCACGCAATTGCCGTGCGAAAAAAAAAAAAAATGACAACATCATTTTAATTTGGATGTAAACAACAGAACGCAGCCAAAAGTTGGTTGAATACTGCACGCATTTTGAATTGACGGTTAATCATTAGTGTATTTATAATTATCGGAACAGTCTATTCTCCCGATTTCCGATTTTAATCGATTTAAACCAACATCAAAGCGGCTAATGGGACTGCATACTAAGTGTGGTGGGGGTGTCATTTATTGTAAAAAAAACAAATAATTTAATTTACCACTCAAGGTAATTTTGGTTTTCGAACATGATATTCCGAATTTAGTACTGTTATGAACAGTAGTTCTGTTGTGTTGACGATTCGCGTTGGATATTTAGAGTTTTGCTTCTAGGAAGAAATTAGTTTTGAGAAACAGTGTGAAAATCAGAATTAGTGCAATGCCTAATCGTTTTGATGCCAACCGTATGCGCACATTCCGGAAGCGCATAAAGTTTGAGCATACGTGCACTGAAAATTTATTTTCGTAAATTAGCTTTCACTCGTTTCGTAAACATGGATTTTGTACATAGAAAAAATGTCTCACAAATTGTATGAAATATTAATATTGCTTGTCATCTAACAAAATGCTATCATTACACCTTTTTTGTACAATGTACAAAATGAATTTCGTGAAGACCAGCCAATCGCTGCTTCTCTTTGATCGTACTGATAAATGTAGGTGTTCCTGCGGGGCTGGGCAGGAATCATGAATTTATCCCAAAATAGAAATTAAAGTGCTGTCGAGAGTTAGAACCTCATGCACATTAATCAACTTCTCACGAGTCAACATGGCAAGTGAGACCAATCAGGGACTCATAAAAATACAGGATCGAACCCCATATTAGAAATATTACAAAAAAAAAACGCTGATCAACTCCTCGTGGTTGTGCTTTTTTTCAATTATATTTTCAGCCGATAAAGCAGATTTGTCAGTCGTTCATGCAACCACCAGAGAGACGTTTCTTTTTTATTGGTAACAAATTACTCGTAGCTCTTTGTATTGTTTTCGTACAATGAACGAATGTTCTTTCTGTGTAAACAAATGCTTAGTGCTTTTGACAGTTGCGCGTGTGGCATTAAATACGAAGGTAGCTTCTTAAGAAGTACACATCAGTTTCGTTGCAGAAAACTACGAATAGATTTGTTACGCTCACCTTCGATTTCGTAATATAAATGAAAATTAATTTTCAGTGTGAAATCTTCCGAAACGACCATGTACCGATGTCGTGCGAGCTCGTTGAGGATTGCAGCCAAAGCTGCCAAGTACTGGTTGGGAAGCTTGAAAAGGACCTTCAACTAGAGGTAGGGGTTTAAATTAAGTTGTTGACCTACTTGACAAAGTGCAAATGATTCAATGATAAGTTCAATGATATTTCACAAAATCCTTCTTAGCAAATAATGTCTAAGGAGGGAATCATTGAATTTCCTAACATACATACTTACTTACTTACTAACCGTCGAGTTACGGACAGCTACCATACACAGATAAAAAGAGACATTGAATTTTCGGCGTTATCTAATGCACATAAAGGGAATGCTACATTTGGCAGATATTAATGGAATATTTCATGTAAATTAAAGCCAAATAACGCCTGAATCTAGCCTGTTGTTTAAAAGATTGCAAACATTTGTGTATGGCGTATGAAAGATTGCAAACAATTTCGTTGTTTACGCCTCCTTTGGCTGGAAATTAAATGAAGGGAAATTTTACGCGCTTGTTAAAATTAATTATTTTTTTCTGTGTAGAGTCACGACGCCGAAGGTAGAAAACAAACTGTACAGCAGATTTATAGCACTGGTGAAATTGCTCTTTGCGGCTGGCAGCAAGCCCAGGGTCGTACAAAAAAAATGGATATTACCACAGCTTGAATAGTGGGGATTACCACAGCTAGTACAAGCTTTTTCCTTGCTGGAAATGCCAATACCGGCACGTCAGGTTGTTGTCGAGCTGCAATCCCAGATTGGGTAGACAAGGGTACTACTCCACCACAGAATGGAATAGGTATTTAGGGAATGATAGCTTCTATTCGAGTGTAAACAATTGCCTGAGTTTTCTTTAGGTTGAGGGAAAGTTTGTTGACCATAACCCAATTAGTTATCGCTTCGTGGGCCACATTGATAGACTGGATAATTATATCGATGTCTGCCACAGGTCCGGAAATGTACACCTGCAGATCGTCGGCGTTTAGATTGTAGTTGCAGTTCAGAGACGATGGTAAACTGTACATGTACAAACTGAATAACGGTGCGCTTAGGCAAGATCCTTGTGGGGTACCTTCAAGGACATTTCGCTCGTCAGACATGATGTCGGCCAGGCGAACCAACTGTTTCCGACGTGCAAGGAAAGGTGAAACTAGGTTACAGGTCTTTTCAGAGTAACGGAACTCACCACGAAGTTTTGCTTCCAGGATCTGGTTGCTGACACAGTTAAAGCCAGGGAGAAATCAACTAGGACCATGACGGTGCAGTGGTCCCTTCCGAAACCATCATAAATACCACGGACTACTTTAGTCAGGGTGGTGGTGGGATTGGTGTTTTGCGAGTAACGGTTCGTGTGGATTGTCGCGATGTTCGGTGATTTAAGCCAGTAGGATCTTGTCCAGTACCTTCAAAATGACAGGCAGCACGCTGATGAGTTGATCGTCTTTAGGTTGGATGGGATTCGAAACCTTAGTAATGGGCGTGGTGATTGCTTTTTTTCCAGTTGGTGAGGTAGGTCTTCAAGTCGATGAAAAGATGGGAAAGTACAGGTAGTATGAATGGACAAAGAACTTCGATGAATGATATCGGGATATCGTCAGATCCGTTAGCGTCGGTATTGATTTCAAAGACCTTGCCACAGACTTCGTCTTCGTTGTTATTTCGGAAGTCAAATCTGGGTCCACCACTCTGGCCAGGTTCAGTTGATGTGCTGGGTTGGTTCGTATTTTGTTGCTGTCTATGATCTTCGCTGAAGTAGTCGCGAAAATTTCCAACTGATTGGTGAAAAAGTATCGAAAATCTAGAAATTATTGACATAGTTTAAGTGTAAAATGTACACAACAACTCTGCCGTGTGACTTTAATTAAAAAAATGTCTCCAACATAAATATTTGCCCATTCAGTCTCTTTTCGCCAACAAATTCCAACAACAGTCCGTCCGTATTGCTGCTTATAACGAGACTGGGCGATATTATCGCTGCCACTATTATTGATCAGTTTTCTAATAGGTCCAAACATGATTGGTACTTAATAGCGAAGTCTGTGTTAGTAGCATTCACGAAAAATTGATTATAATCCTCGATGTTCATGATTATGAGACATGACTCTACCTTTTGCCTTTTTCATACTTTAATGCAAAATACCAATAATTTTGAATAATGAAAACAATTGATGGAAATATTTCCAATCGATTGATGTGAAAAATCAGAAAATTTAACAACGAGCGAATGAGTTATCAACGTTGAAAAGCTAACCACTTTTCGCGATGCTCTCAATTTCAGATCTTCCAATTTGCACCCCCATATGTTGCCGAAGGATGTTATCCAACATTGAAGAAAATCCAATTGAACACTAATACTGAATTCAAAAAATCTCTTCTCAATTTTATGTTGGCACCACAATTTGACTTTGAATCGTTATCAATCTGATGTCAAACTTCTCAAGGGGAAAAATGCAATGCGTTTCGTTTAATGTTTCAGCACCCTCCGAACATTTAAAGTTTCATGTAAATCGATATCGTTTAACTGGTTCCTTTGTTAAGGACGCGTTTGCCATGAATAACGCTGTCTGGTTTATCAGAGATGTACCGTGGATCAGTTTAAGAGGAAGCAGTCGAAAATGTCACCGTTTTCTTAGATCAATTTGTGAAACCTAACCCTTTGAATCATCCTCTGTATCACATTACCCGTCTGCCTTGATTTAATTTCAGTAAACGATTCGTTCTACATACTTGCTTCCACTCTTTCTTCCAGACAAATCATGAGAAAACATTTCTGATTTCCAAAATACTCATCTGCGGAAACTTCAGCAGAAATTCAACCAAAAGTGCCTTGACTTTACATTTTGCTGGAGCAAACAATCCGGCCAATGAACGGTGTTAACCTTCATCCCGAATCACTTTTCGGCCCACCTTCTGAGAAACTCGCCGCAACCAGCAAGTCGAGGGTTCGCTGTTCCATAATTTTGAACTGGCAGCAGCAAGCGATCAAATGTCGATTACGGTGTGGTGGCCTCCGCAAAAATGACTAAAATTCTTTGCTATACAAGAGTGTGTGTCTCCCAAAATGGCCCTATCTTAATGGCCAACGGCGACCGTGCTATGCGATACATAAATACACGGTATCCATATGAAAACGACACCTCCAAACAAAGCCACAAAGAGGAACGCTCGCAAAAGGGGAAATGGCACATAATTAAATCAAAACTAGCGGTACTGTCACACAAAGTTCCGTCTTCACCTTTCTTGTCATCGCCACCATCATCAGTCGGATCGGTCAGACTGCGCATCCTAGGTTGGATTTACTTTGGCAACCCAAGCTCGAACCTTCCAGCTCGTCTCCACGAGAAGCCCACCCGGCATAGGTATTTGTGTGACCTCTTTTTCGCCTCTCTTTGGGCCTCTCCGCTGGCGTTGGTTGGTTAATGGTTACTTGTTCACCAAGTGCTTGAGCCCCACTCATGATGTTACCATTTTTCTGTCTGTGCCACTACTGTTGTGGTACGGTTTTTCGTATCGAGTTCTTTCGTTCGCTCTCGACAATGTTTTTCCCCCGGATTGGAGTCATCGTCGTCGTCAAAAAATTCCTCGAGCCCAAGCAGACGGTTTCTTTTGTTTGCAGGGAAACCCATCCAACTCCGAATGAGTGTGTCCATTGTTTCCCGGGATTTATTGTCCGTGTACGACGGAAACGGTACCGTCGTCACCACAAAGCTTTGCTTTTCCCTTCGATGCAGCTTGGAGTGACTCGTCTTTTTTCATAATCGAATGCGTGGGGGGTTTTTAAACTATCTCTCTCACCACCCGCGAAAGTTTTTTTTTTCTTTCTCCGATGGACAATGCGGTGCACTCCTGTGTGTACACAACACGAAATGTTGGAATCCGAAATGGAAAGTTGTAAACAACGGGCAGATATCCGCAGCATAAACAGTGGCAGCAACCAGCGTTCATCGTCCCAGTTTCAGCCGTTCGTGTGACTTTTCATGTTTGCTCTCCGGTGAGGCGTTGTTAACTCATCTACTATCAGCAGCTCCACCGGTAGGGGAGTCGGCGTTGTGTGAGGTGTGCAGCTTACACATCATGCTTGAAATTTTAAATTAACAACTTTTCCAAATATTTTTGAAGTCTGCTTTTGGATTTTTGTTGTTGAGCGCTCTAGATTTAATGTTGAAGGTTTGACCACATGTAAGCCTGGAATAGTATAGGATTTTAGTCGTATCGAATAGAGCTGGATGTACTCAAATAACGATTTTCATGGACCGTAATATTCAATGAAAAAAAAAAAGAAACTAAAAACAGAGCACCAAACTGCAACTAACCTTCCTAATGCATTCAAACAAAGATTCGATCCAAATATTTCTTGATCATTTTCTAAGTTTTGTGATGAATCGCCATCATATTCTGCAAATTTTGATATGTCGCACGAATAAGTTCTGTTGAAACCATAATTTGGCCAGTTTTGTGGATCATCTGGAACCTGCTACTGGGTAACCAAGTAATATCTGGGTTTCTTATACATTGATATAACTTATCCATGAAATTCTGCAGATTGTAATGTATAGCACGACCAGGTTCTGTTGAAACCATAATGGCCACTTTTACGGGGCACCCGGAACCTGTATTTCTGTGTCTCCAGATTGTCAATATGATCCTAACCTGGTTACATAATATCTTATAAGTTATCCTGTTGCATACTCAAAGATATTTAGCAGTTAAGAAGTCATATTATGTCAATTTGAGAACAATTTTAGTAGATGGCACACTCATAAATAAATAATCTATATTCGATCGCCCGGATTCTAAACGGCTAATTCCGTTCAACCCGAGACTGTCAGCCATATTCATAAAGTTCATACATCAACGATTATACTGAGCATATAAATAATTAAAACAAGTGATTGACAAATCGTTGGATCAAATCCGGGTAAATACGACCTGAATGAACCATTCAGAAACGGCCCAAAAATAAAATTTTACCTTAAAAACAAACGTCTCCTTCAAATAGGAAAAGTCATGAAATTTCAGATCCTCTTACTTAACTTACTTTTACTTTTGCTGATCCAATGTCCCTTCAGGACAAAAAGACAGTTCCTTTCGCCAAGAAACCAAGACTGTCTCCAGTTTTTCGAGCGTCCTACACTTCTTAGGTCTTGCTCCACTTAGTCTAACCACCTAAC
The DNA here is from genome assembly GCA_024533555.2 of Aedes koreicus. Taxonomy (NCBI): domain Eukaryota; kingdom Metazoa; phylum Arthropoda; class Insecta; order Diptera; family Culicidae; genus Aedes; species Aedes koreicus. The sequence goes on along the minus strand of JAHHFK020002436.1, from coordinate 205,629 downwards.
TTGCTGCGGTCTCCTGCGTCTTATACCGACCGGATTCAAGGCAAGCAGCCTTTTTATTGTTGTCTGGCATCCTTACAACGTGATCTGCACATTTTACCCTTCCAGCTTTAGTGGCTTTTAGGATAGTAGGTTCGCCATAGAGTTGCGCCCAGATCATGGTTCATTAATCTCCTCACATAAACCGCCAAAGATGGTCCTTAGCACGCGTCGTTCGAAAACTCTAAGTGCTTGCAGGTCTTGCTCGAGCATTGTTCGCGTTTCGTGCCAGTAGAGAACTAGCGGTCTTATCGGCGTCTTTTACATGGTACAGTTAGTACGGGGTAAATTTAACCAGACCTTAGGGTCTTGTTGAGCCCACAGTAAGCATGAATTGCGGCTATTATGCGTCTCCAAATTTCTCTGCTGCAATTGCTGTCCGACGTCACCAATGATCCGAGGTGCACAAACTTTCAGGTAAAGTCACGTAAATACAAAACAACAACCACAAAAACAATAACAACAAAGGGAACATATTTCTTAAAGAAGTTAAATTTAGCCGAAATGTAGAACTTGGTGAGCCCATTCCTATATCGGAAAACAATTCTATCCACAAAAACTTCATTTTCGGTGGCTTTCTCTCTGATTTTCTCTCTCTACTAGCCTATACGTCAAGGATACTTATCAAAAAAATTAACCGTTTCGTCCGGATGCATCCTTTTTGGCAACCTTGAGACGAATCATAATGTTGGAAATTAAAACAAACGACAGCTTAACGTTTTGCTTTGGAGGTTCATTCGCGAGATTTTGCTGTGATTCTTATTTTTGAGGCAATCTTAAAGCTTCGCGTGCTACCTGATTACCAGTGCAATGAACAGGTTGAACATGCGAACGAAACACCACTGACAAGATTCAATAGACATAGCGAGAAACATTCAAACCTGACTAAAATTTATTGGAAACTCCTAGAAACATTCACTCGGAATCTTATCGGATTTAATAATTTGCGAGCATAGTTTTTTATGACTCTCAATAAGATACGCTTAGATTCATTAGCATAATTTGAAACGGGATGCCAAAAACGATTGGGTCAAAATCCTTAGTAAGATACCTTGTGATCAAAAAGTTCCGGTAATTTGAAAAAAAACGCATTTATTTCAATTTTTAATTGATATCTTTATTATCGCCTTCAAAGTACTCGCCATTAGAGGCAACACACATATGCCAGCGCTTTATCCAATCATCCATACATTTTTTATAGGCCGATGAATGTATGGCTTTCAGTTCTTCCAGCGAATTCTTTTTTATCGCATCAATCGATTCAAAACGCCTACCTCTGAGCGGAATTTTCAGTTTTGGGAAGAGAAAGAAGTCGCACGGGGCAAGGTCTGGTGAATATGGTGCTTGTTTGATGGTATTGGTGGAGTTCTTGGCCAAAAATTCACAAATAGTGAGCGCGGTGTGTGATGGAGTGTTATCGTGGTGTAAAATCCACGAATTATTGCGCCACAATTCTGGCCTCTTCTTTCGAATTGCCTCACGCAAACGTCTCATAACTTGTAAATAATACTCTTTGTTAACCGTTCGACCTTCTGGAAGGAATTCAGAATGGACGACACCGCGAAAATCAAAGAAAACGGTCAGTAAAACTTTAATTTTGGAGCGACTTTGTCGTGATTTTTTTGGTTTCGGCTCATCTTCGGCGCGCCATTCGGACGATTGTTGACTTGTGAGCATATCAAATTCATATACCCACGTTTCATCACCAGTTATGATGCGTTCCATGAATGTGGGATCGCTATCTGCGTTCGCAATCATCTGTTTAGCGACCTCAACTCGATGCTGTTTTTGCAAAAAATTCAGCTCTTTTGGAACAAGTCGTGCTTCAATGCGTTTCATGCCCAGAATTTCCGTCAAAATGTGTTCGGTCGATCCAAATGAGATATCAAGGAGTGCAGCTATCTCCCGAATGCTAATTGAGCGGTTTTCCATAACTAAATTCTTCACGGAAGCGATGTTTTCATCGGTAGTTGAGGTCGATGGTCGTCCAGAACGCGGCATGTCACTCACGCTTTCACGGCCTTCTTTAAAGTCTTTGTGCCAAACAAATGTACGATTTTGTGACATAGAGTCCTCACCAAAGGCTTTTTGCAACATTCTGAGCGTTTCCGCTGCAGAAAATCCGTTTGCAACACAAAATTTCACACAAACGCGTTGTTCCAATTTTTTATCCATGGTAAAAATCGCCGAGCGTCTATTTTTCGACTAACAAAAGCAGTTGTCAAAACAAAACTAATGGATAATTTGCTCTCACACTTTGACAGAATATCAGAACTAGTGTTGCCATCTTACACTAAAAAGATTTTACCGAAAAAATAAAGGCGGCCTTTTTAAATTGAAAATTACCGGAACTTTTTGATCACAAGGTATATTAGGCGCTTCTCAGTATGATCAATTAGATCCTGAAGTACAACACTTGCCTCAGACGGTTTCATGCGAATACCTATTGTAATTATAGGATTTATTATGATGTCAAACATTACCAAAGCTTTTTTGCTTCTACTATAGTGTTGTACGACGGGTATAGATTAATACTGCTCCATGATAGTAATTCGTACGTCCATGTATTGTGCCTTGCTGAAATCATTTCGTCATATGAAGCCGATTACTTTTTCGGGAGACATTAATACAGCGGTATCATGACTGGTTTCAGATGTAAATGAGTCTGCAAGATCTGATTCTGGATTTTTCGCATTTTTTAAAATACCTTTCCAGAATTACGACGACCTTCTGCCCTGGCAATCCCAATACTTCGGTGTTAAATTTTGATTTTATTTCCCGTAGGCGGTTCTGCTGAGTTCTTCTGCAGCTGTTGGTGAATGGTTTTAGCTTCCTTTTCCGTGAAGTTTCTGGAGAATTCATTGCAAAAGTCACATTTCCACACAGCCAATTATCAGTCTGATTTTCAGCAGCTACCGATTAAATTCACCGTGTGATTTCATCAACAGGTTCTAACTAGAGTAACTGTGTTTCTTTTCAAACACTAACTACGAAACAGTACTTTTGACTGGAAACCGTTAAGCTACTATGATCAAACAGCAAAAAAATCCAATAGTGAAAATACTCATAAATAATATCGGAAGTAGAGACTCGGAAGTAGAGAATCAGGACAGTTTTCCTTAGATAACTTAGGTTGTCTCTACAAAGTTGTCTCCAGATGGGTTTTAGAACTTAAAAAAATGTAACTTTTGACTTATAAATCTTGCCGATATCTTTTACCGTTAGCGAGTTATTTACGATTTTCTCATAAAATTACGCCCTTTTCAAATGTGTTTTACTCAATTTAAAAAAAATAACCTATCTCCAGTTTTCAAATATAATATGCAATAATATAAAACTTTTTAAATGCGGTTAAGAAATTTTTTTTTCTGTCTGCTCCAATCAGAGAGATCAACATTTATTTGTTGTTCATCTTTCCATCTAATTCTGGACCTGAAAAGACTGGTACAGTAACTTATATAAACTACATGGAATGGTTTAATCTACTGCTTAAAATGGTGTTTCCTAAGCGGGCATCCGCGTCTTATTTCTTATATACATGATTGTTATCGTCAGTCTAAAGTAACACTTTTCTGTAACTATGTGCTTCATTTCGAACAGTCAGATATTTACAATGACCAAAACATTCACCCTTTTCGATATGGTGCAATTCAATTCAGTTATTGAAGGGTGTTTCGATCAAAAATAGGTCGACTTAAACTTGACGCATTTCCTTTCATCGTGCATTAAAAAAGTTTGCACACCCCTCATTTTGAAGATGTGTGCGTGTAGCATCATGCCTCTATTTTGATTTTCAGATTAGCACTTCAGTTATCAAAATGTCGTCGAAGCAATAGAAGCAACGCATCAAAATTTTGCACGTGCTCGGCGAAAATCCAAACTACTCTCACGCCAAGTTGGCGAAATTGTTGATTGTGGCTAAATCAACTGTTACCAACGTATTAAAAGTGTTCGGTGAACGTTTGTCGACAGCCAGGAAAGCTGGATCGGGGGGAAATCGAAAGCCGGAGACCACAGCGACGACAAAAAGAGTTGCACGCTGTTTCGAGCGGAACCCCAACCTCTCCGTCCGAGATGACGCAAAAAAGCTGGGAGTGGCGTCTTCAACCGTGGATAGAGCTAAAAAACGAGCTGGACTGTTGGCTTACAAGATAGTGGTGACTACAAATCGCGACGATAAACAAAACACGTCGGCCAAAGCACGATCGCGAAAATTGTACACGACGATGCTGACGAAGTTTGAGTGCGTGTGGCAGGCCATCTGTACCTGTGGCTTGAAGAGCAACGTTTACATTGCGACCGGAACCGTCAACCAAGAAATTTATCTGAGCGAGTGCCTACAAAAACGTCTACTGCCTTTCCTGAAGCGACACAATTGTTCCGTTCTATTTTGGCTGGTTTTGGCATCTTGCCATTACGGAAAAAAGGCCATGGAGTGGTATGTTGCCAACAACGTTCAAGTGGTACCCAAGGACAAGAACCCTCCCAACACGCCAGAGCTCCGCCCAATCGAACAATATTGGGCCATCGTCAAGCGGAACCTTAAGAAGACTCATAAAGCTGTTGTGAGCGAGAAACAGTTCAAGGCAAACTGGCGTTTTGCGGCGAATAAAGTGGTCAAGGAAACTCTTATGGCAACGAAAGACCCGGCAATTCGCATTCGGTAAAAAGGAAGCTTAGCTGAATATTTCTCCTGTATTCTGTATTAACTGAACTTGAAATAGAAAAAGAATATGACTTATTAATAAAAACTTTGATCAACTCACACACATTACTGTTTGACCAAATTTTGAACAACACCCTTTAGTTGTTAATAATTGTTGATTACTAATTACCTTTGTCTTTCCAAAGACTCATTACCAAAACCACATGCAAAAAAATTCAATGTTGAGATGTCGTACACTTATATAGAAATTAAGCTCAAAATAAGTTCAATATAACATCCCTAAGAGCAATTATGCTGTATGAGACGTTTTTTGTTGCTGGCCATAGGGCATCCAGCGTAGAACCGAGCGACCATGTTATAAACGACCACAAACGTTCAACTCTGTAGACGCCGTAGTTCTACGCCCCAACAAAAATGTTATAAATGGTGGATCTATAGTGACCCTCCGTTAAAAAGTGCCTCGCCATCTCCGATTTCGGATGCTGCCCAAGCATCCGATAGACGTGCTCCCCGAGAAAACTCTGTTCCGCGACCTTCATCGTATACAAACGAACACACTCTGAGCACGAACAACGTCCACAAAGAGGAGATCAATACCACACACAGATGTTTGCCTCTCTCTAACGCGTGTGACGGAAAATGTGACATGAATTTAGTCCTGCTACTAATGACTATTAGTAAATTTCAATGGCGCTTCCTCCGCATGGTTAACCTGTAAATTAAACAAGCATTTAACTATTTACCTAAACACTTAAATTCTCTCAAAAAGTAAATAAAGCTTTCTTCAGATAGAATTGGAACAAAAACAATTGCCTGTATTTCAGTTATTTATTATTGAATTCAAGATCTTTTTTTATACAAATGTTGCGTTTTCTTCATACTTTTAAGAAAAAATACGGATAAAATTATTCGTCACGGTTTCGAAGGAATTCTCGAATTGTAACACGTCTCATTAGGCGGCGCACACCTTCTTCGTCCATCGTTTTAGCTATCTTATTCCACCAGGTCTCCATCTGATTGATGTCTTTGACAACCTTTCCCTTTGCCTTGAGTCTCCTCTTCATGATTGCCCAGTATTTCTCAATAGGGCGGAACTGGGGGCAGTTGGGTGGGTTAAGGTTTTTCGGAACAACCTAGACCCCTTTCTCTGCATACCATTCTTGAACGACTTTGCTGTAATGACAGCTTGCCAAATCTGGCCAAAACCTTACGGGGTGGTCGTGGGATCGAATGAACGGCAAAATTCGTTTTTGGAGACACTCTTTTTGGTATAGTTCCGACGTCATTGTCTTATTTGTAACGAAAACTTTCGTTTTTTTGCCACAGCTGCAAATGCCCTGCCAAATCATGAATTTTCGTGCAAATTTGTCGGCAAAAACAAAATTAAATTTGGCTGGAACATCCCCCCGAGCCGTTGCCAAGTAAAATTTTTGACCTGGGATTTGCCCGAAGTCAGCCTTGACATAGGTTTCATCGTCCATCAGAAGACACCCGTCGAACTTGGTCAGCACCTGGTCGTATAGCTTTCGAGCACGGATTTTGGCCACACTATTCTGTTTTATGGTCCGATTTGGCTGTTTGCTAGCTCGATACGACTTGATTCCTTCCCGGAGTCGAGTTCTCCTCACGGTACTAAGGGCAGCACCGAATTTTCTGGCCAAATCACGGTCCGACAGATTGGGATTCCTCTTAATCGTCTTCAAAATCTTACCACGCAGTTTCCGATCGACAGTTCCACTCCGACGATTGGCTTGAGGCTTCCGAATTCTGGGCAATTTCAGCTGTTTAGCTAGCCTAGATGCAGACCACAATGGATTTTCCAAATAACTGTGCACATTTTTTTCCCTTCTTTCGGCTTCCATGTTGATTGTTGACAAAGTACAGTCGATTTGCGGAATGTCAAAAATACATACGTGAAAATTCCCAACACGTGGGCACCAAGAACTTCCAAATCCGTCCACCAGGAGCGCCACAATATGAGCAAAAGTTTGTTCCAATTCTAAATGAAGCAAGCCTTACTATGATCTTCAAAATGTCACACAGCATAATAACATATTTATGCATCACACGCGTGTGCGTTTTTGTCATAGTTGAAGTAATTATAGTCTGAAAGAGGAAAAAAAATAATAGCTGTGGATCAAAATAAGCTTGAAAATGTTTTCCATATTTTAGAATGGTCTCACAAAGTCGTACTTTTTGATGAAATTTAACTTATTTTTAGAAATGCGTTTTTTTTTAATTTTTACAGAAATTACACCAAATGTGTTTTTATTTAAGAAATTACGCCAACATATTATGAAACTCCTTTCAGCTCTTGTCGCACCAGTTCCAAGAACTTGACTGAGGAAATAAAGAATGCTCTTCCTGTCACTCTCCTGTTATCCTATATTGAGTCATTACAATGTAAGGTTTTTTTTTTGAAGATTGAGCTCGTTAATCAGGTTGATCTTTCGATCACGAAACCACTTCTGGAATTTGTTTTACCATTACAAGCAAGATTCTCTATTGACCAAATGGGATTGCACTTATTTCGCGCCGCCAAATTAGAAAAAAGGTATTATCAATTTTAATGTTAAACTGCATCATTAGAACCTCTTAATGCTGGTCTCATTCTGGGCAGATCAAACTTCACCACAATTTAACTGAGATTGTCCCATATCCTTTAAACTTGACTCAATGCACCATAAACTCCCCTATCAGTGCGAACACCACTTGCTGCTGGTAACCGACGAAGAGAGTGAAATCAAAAAATGCGCGATCCCATATTCATAATTTCGCACAGCCGTGCCAGCGAAGAGCAAGTGATAATTATCAGTTTGCTGGCGCGCTGCGTTCCTTTTACAGACAGGTCTTACAACAGACCGACCACGCGCCGAAGAGAGAAAGGTCTTATTAAAGATCATTACATGAAAGTGAACTCTTCATCCTCCTCCTCGTCCGTGTGTTACATCCAAGTTCAGCGGTTTCTGTTTTTGTCCGCAGCTTCGACCATCCCAATCGACCAACAACCGCCCGCGGTCGAATTTTATGTATGACAGCATACGCACGTGATCTCGCGAGGCAAGTTGCTTTGGCTCTGTTAGAGGTGAAAGAAACTCCGAATGGCTTTCTTATTTGATTAGACATCGGTGCGATAATTTAGCCTGATCGCTCCGGCATGATGTGATTGACCACCGTTGGTCTAGTTTATGGATACGGTCGGTCTGGCTGAATTCCGTTGGGATTGGAGGCAATCGTAGCCAAGTCAGTGTTTGCTTGTCTGCGATTTATAATGCAAATTTTCGAAGACGGGAGAATTTGTCGGTCAAACAATCACTAATTCATTGAGACGTCGAAGGAAGTTCAGGGTCGTATCGATCAATTCACGGATATATTTGTGCGAAGTGAAAACCATTATGTTGTTTTGCTATTCAAACCAGCACAAGATTCCTATATGAGGCTGACAAAACATTTGTTTTGAACATCACTTAGCATATAGACAAAAACTAAGTGAATATTCTGACGAAGTTCCTAATCATATTCTAAACATTATCAAAAGTACTAATTGGAATGTGTGATGTCTCCCTGGAATTTCAGTCAGCAAAATTGGAAGACATCTTTTAAAACACAAAAAAATGACTTCAATTTATTCTAGAAGCGTTTAGATCGTCATTGTAGGCAGTAGCGTCATCATTCTTACAGGCAAACCAAAGATACAATGCATGTTAGGTGTCTCAAACAATGCTAGATTTTTCTAAACAAATTCAATTATCTTTTCATAAAACTAAAAATACATTTATTCAATGAACACTTGCTAACTCACCTCTAGTTGTTAAGCATCAGCCTACGGATACTCCACATATTCATTGTCCATCGAGTGCTCAAACGGTACACTTGCAATCCATTCGACTTGGGTCGAAATAGAGAAAGATAAGATATATGGAACCCCTCCGCTCCCCTTCCCCCTGACTATACCTAGCTCTGTGTCTCTGAAATAAAACTGCCAGTAGGACTCTTGGACTCGAGCCCGAGCTCGGCGTCAGCATCAGATGACAATGGACGGTTTTCTGGTCAATTCAATCCCATTTCGAAACGATGCAGATGCATTTTGCTTTTTGCTTCTTCTGAATGGTATGAGTGCAGCACAATCACAGATCCAATTAAACTCTATCAAAATATTAAACTGTTTGGTTTGGATTGCAAGTTGTCCTTACCTTGAACTTTGAGGCTTTAATGCAAACTTGAGACTTGTGCTCGAGTTGATAGCGTTTTCCTGTAGTAGCAATTCCAAGCGGAAGGGTCGATTATTTCACACCTTGCTATCGCCAGGCAGGGTGCTTTCGTCGAGCGTTAATTTTAACGGTACCGCAAACTACCAATACCAACAGTAACTACGAATTCGAGCCGACACTAGAACGAGACGGCAAGGGGATTTTGACGAACAAAAACAGCCAATAACCAAACAATTAACATTTTCTGCCTCATCTCCAGATACCTTCTACCATCTACAACCAGATCTTACTCATACCGCCGCGGAAGAAGAGACCCCGCACGCATGCAATTGCTGTTGTTCCATTGAGTAAGGCATCATTCGGGTGGAAGGGTAAAGGGAGGAAAGTTGTAAAGATTTCCACTGACCGTTCGAGTGGAAGACTTTCGTGAGAATTTTCGATCCATCTAAATTGCCACACTCAGCACCGGGGGTCTCTCGATCAACTTCAGAGAAAATTCCGGCGCAGTGATGATGTCCGTTGCTACAACAACTGTATCTGGAGAGCGAGTTTTCGCCTTTTTAGACTTTGGCTGGTTAGCTGATGAGGCACGCTCGTTCGTAAATAACAACAACAAAAGCGACAACAGAAGGACGGGATGACTCATCCGAAAGCGGTTGGACTTGATTCGGTTGACATTATATTTTGTGTTTCAGGTCTGAGGAGGGGGGCCTGTCTGTTCGAAGAGTTTATTGAACTGCTAATTTAAACTATATTTCTAATTTTTTTATAATTTGGTTTGGTTCTTGAACTTTAAAAGTTGCAACGGATAGGGAAAAAGAAAAAGTGGTCGTCACACCAATTTCAAAAGTCTTAAGCATCCTTAAGATGCTTTTAAACTGTACACAGGGTTCTTTTTTTCTTTTTCAATGAGCCTTGAGGTCAAACTTAGCACTAAAAAGTTTGAAAAATATTTTAAAACTGGTTAGTGGATGGTCCTGAATGAATCATCAAATATTAAATTCGGATCCACACTACCCGAGTCGAGTTACTTAAAAATATTGCCGATGAGACTTTAAATAGTAAAAGTAAACATTTTCCTGACAGTATCAGGGCAGGCAGCAGGTCTATCTTTAGAGACTTTGTCACTCTTTTTAGAATGTCGTTCGACAGCCCTGTGAAAATGGTTCTCGAAAACGAACCGACAGGTACAAGAAGGGGAGGCGCGCATCGAGCAAGGTGGATCGATCAAGTAGAAGGCGACCTGCGGACCCTCTGCAGACAGCGAGGCTGGCGAGGTACAGTCATCGACCGATTACAATGGAAACAACTTCTGTGTACAGCAGAGGCCACGCCGGCCTTAGTCTGATTGGTAAGGTAAGGTAAGGCACTCGCGTCAACTTTTGTAACGCGAGCACTCGCGCATTTTACTTTGTACAACACGTTCATTCCCGGAATATCTCGTGATACGGGGTACCGTTTGCATTTAAAAAAATGGACAAAAATTGCCGATTTTTCATAGGTTTACCTTCACCCGCACTGACGAAACTACCCATGCAGCATCAATCATAGTAACCCTTGAGTCAGCAGACAAAATTTGACAGCTGTATCAGTCGAACTCTAACCGTGACGGCAAAAACAGTGAAGCAACTCCTTCCAGAAGTGTGCGCGTTCAAAGAACGGCACCCCGCCGCGTCGAAAACGGACATCGTGCGGCACTTTGTGGACGCCGGATACGCCCGTTCCGGCATCTACAACATCTTGGCGCTATTAGACAACAATCAGAGCATCGAAAGAAAGCCCGGTTCCAGGCGGCCGACGACCCTGAGCGACAAGAAGCTCCAAAGGATGCTGAAGAGGAAGACCGAGGGAAAAGTAGTTACATCGCTGCGTGCGCTTGGCCGGGAGGTCGGTTCAACCGGCCAAACAGTGAAAAAGTACCTGGCGAACATGAACATACATGTCAGGAAGCGGAAGTGGCGTCCACTGGTTTCGGAGCTGCAGGCAATGACACAGCGGCAACGGCTGAATAAGATGGTCAACTCGATTTTCCCGGCGAATCGCGACGTGGCGGTGGTGATGGACGACGAGACCTATCCACCCTGGATGGCAACGACTGGCAGGGCTCTTCGTATTTTATTTCCCCCACGAAGGAAGTGAGCTCCGAGGTGAAGTTCATTACACACACACACACACACACACACACACACACACACACACACACACACACACACACACACACACACACACACACACACACACACACACACACACACACACACACACACACACACACACACACACACACACACACACACACACACACACACACACACACACCAAGTTCACACCAGAAAACTGAGGAGGAATTGATAAATAAAACGAAGAAAGAACTCAAAAACATGCCTACAAGCATGTTTTCGTCCGCCATGGCGAATGTTCCGGTTAACTGCCGGAAGGCCGCTCGCAAGGGCGTTGAATTTTTCTTCAAGTAAGCTTATATAATACCTTCCATGGGAAATTTATCAAAAGCAATTATCTGTCTTTGCTTTTTTTTTATCACCATCCGAAAAAAGTCCATTTTTTTAAATGCAAACGTTACATATGATATTACTGTCTTCAGCAAAGTTATTCAGTAGGTCAAAGCCTTTTCATTGCCGAACAGTTTAGGATTCTCTCACTACGCGGCGCTTGTGTGCTAATCATTTTCAGGAATATGCTATATCTTGGTATCCTGACCAGAGAAATGTTTCTGTCTTATACAATGTTGTCCAGTGGAACAAAACCGCTTGATTGATAACCAGCAGTTCACAATCTTTCTGCTACGCGGCGCTGCACTATGGTACGAATAGCCAAATTTCGCGACAAAAATCGATAACTCGAAAATCATTTACTTTAGGCATATTACGTCTTTGGATTTAATTTAAAAAAAAAGTTCTATTTTTTGATTTGGGTGGTGACTAGGGTGGTCCTTTTATGTTCATAATAAAAATTCTAACTTTTTATTCTTATGATTTAGAGGAATTGTTGCTCCTATAGAATTGTAGATAATTTAATTTAATGAAACTTTGCTGAAAAAACCTAACTTCTATCTCATCTACGTTTTGTTTTACAACACTTTTTCTAACTGTCCTTAGGGTGGGACCTAAAAACAGTCTTTTAGCTCTAATTTATTACAATTTGAATTTAAAACTTTGTGTTTAGATGACTTTTAGGACATAAAAGGACGAAGATGGTTGCTAGTTATTGTATAAAAAAAGTAATAGAGGTTGAAGTGTAAAAAAATGCGTTTTTCAAAAAAAAAATCTTAGTCACTTATATGCAATTATTTGCAAACACGGAATACGCGAACTGAAAGTAAAAACTTCCATCTGCAAGATCTATGCAAAATCGTTTGTCCTCTTTTGTCCCCTTGTGGAGCAAAACTCATTTTAAAATTGGTCGTCTTGAATTTTTTCTGCATAACTTTCGATCTGCCGCATCAACAATTATCATCAAAGTGCCTAATAACGTGAGATTTTTATGAAAATGTTTATATTTTTATGTTAACCTATCTCCATTTATTTATTAACATTTGTATCACAGACAAACAGACATAACACATTGAAAATTTTGCACTACAAATCATCGTCACTAACGCAGCTGCGCCATCTACTGAACACACTGTGATGGGTGTTAAAGCTGAACAGATGGGGGTAGTGTGCTAACGTCAAACATAAGGGAATCCACTGTGTGCGCCGTCTGTGAAGATGCTTTCAACTAAGAAATATTTGAATTGACCGTTTAAGGTGTAATCGTTGAAGAAACTGCAAGTGTTATGTCTGTTCGTCTGTGTTGACATATTTACATTTGTTAACTTACATTTAATTATTTATATAAAATATACAAATACAAATGTAAATGATAAATAAATTAATGTAAATAAATAAATGTACGTAAACAAATGCAAACATGTCAACACAAACAGACAAACAGACATTACTCTTGAGGGTCACCCACAATAGATACGTTTGCGTTCCGTTGACGTAAATTTGACAGAAAACCTATGGGAAACTGTCAGATTCAGGCAAACGCATCCGCAACGTATCAATTGTGGGCCAGCCAATAAAAATACCACACATTATAACAATGGTATACAAACAATCTTAAAACGGCTTCATTTTCGATAATTTTAGATTAATAGTAAGGGAATAGGTGTGATGAAGCTTTACTTTGCCACCGAAAAGTGAATCTTATAGCTGACCACGACTCAAATAATTATTGTTAGGCTGCACATGCATTTAAGACTTTGAAGCGATTTAACGACTTATAGATTAGTATTAGATAAATAAAAAGGAGAGTAGTAATGTAAACTTTTCTAGAATGACTATAGAATTTAACTGAATAACAAGACTGAATAAAAGAACAGACTAAGGCGGACAAAGTAATAGGTGATTTAAACAAGGTAAGACGAGGTATGCATCGATGATTTTCAGAGCACATAAGAGCTAGACATCAATTGACTAAATTATAAACGACTAAAGAAGTTACGAAATGCCATCTTGAACTCTTAAACGTAACACTAACTGACTAATTAAATAACATAAAGAGACGCTACGACCACCCAAACTCTTTTAATGGAAATTTCTATCTCATGTGTCCCATCAGTAAATCCTACACATTATATTGCTGGGACTAGTAAGACTTGGCATTAGACATTACTACAACTGGTAGAATTCAAATATCTCGACGACATAATGACAACTTATTTTTGATTCGAGAAAACTGCTTCAAAAGACTCTCAGAGCACATAAATGACACCCCAATGAACTAACCTACAAAATACTGAAGAAATGGCGAAGAAACTACGAAGATAACAAAAATCCTCATTTAACTTGTAAACTGACCAACTAAATAACAAAAAGACAAAAAGACGAAACGACACTATACAAAACAGTGGACATTAACATGCCTGAAAGAAAGAGAAAGCAAACAGGAAAATGTAACACCTTTTGAGGCAGTGTCAACAGCGTCTCTATGGACGACATGATCCTTGCTCGGATGGTGAATGCATCACAGGGAGTTTAGTTATATCATTCTAACACACAAGGAACAATACAATAATTTTTTATTTTTAAATTTTACGTGCTTCGGAAGACTCTCAGAGCACACCAACTACAAAAGACTGAAGAAATTACGAAACGTCTTATTAAACTTGTAAACGTAACACTGACTAACAAAATAACTAAAAGACAATTGAAGAAACAGACGAAAGGATTCAAACTTCTCAAACGTGGCTCCTTCTGAATCATTTGCAACAGCGTCTTCTTGGACGACATGTTTCCTGTACGGCTGGCAAAATTATTCGAAAAGATTTACGCAACGATATCATCAAAGGCCTGGCGTAGAGGTCTCTACTCTATTCAGAGTCCCAGTAAACAGTAAACCTTAAAAAAAAAAACGAAAAGATAGGTGCTTCTGCATAAAAACGGTTAGGAAAAATTTTCATGTGTTGTACAAAGTACAACAGCGTGACTGCTCAAAGTTTAAGAATAATTTGCAAAAAATAAATGATTGTGAAGAAGTCGCAGCGTTCTCTAGGCGAATGCATTGTCTAAAACGTCTCAACTTCATTTGTTTTAAGACAATCTATTTGGGAGCTGAAAACTAAACGATCAATGGGACCGAAATACTTTTTATACCATCCTTGAATCGCGGTGGAGCCCTTTTTAATATATTCAAAATGTATTTTGTAAATACTTCAAAACTCTGCATTACATATATGTTTGATAAGATTTACTTAAAAGAAATTTAAAAAAAAAATTTATTTGTATATTAAAAAAAAAATTTTTTAAGGATACATTTATTTAGTACGTCACGCTGTTGGAGGGAGGGGGCCTTTTAGAAACTTTGACGATCCAAAAAAAAAAATGATGGGCAGAGGGGATTTGAAAATGAGCATTTTTTGTTCCATGATGTTTCCTAATGTTGCCAATAGGTTTCATTTATTCTAATTCCTTTTTTCATTTTCTTCTCTTTTCAGGTAAGGGTTACAGATTGCGAAAGCCTTCAATTCAACGTCACTTTATGGTAATAGGCCCAGTGCCATGTTATTCGATTAATTTTCCTGTATATACCTGTATTAAGTCAAAAATCTTTTACATTTATTAAGATCTTCAAGATCAATCGGGAGATTGCATGGTTTCGCTTCTGTCGCGACTCGATCGCGATGAAACTTTGCACATTTCTTCAGTATGGGAATATATGTATTTTAGATTGGAGCTATTCATAAAACACGTAGACTTTTCTGGGGTGAGGGAGGGGTGGAGGTGGTTTCTGACCAAGGTCTAAATTTCAAAAAAATGTATGGAGAAAAGTTACGGGGGTAGAAGGGGGGTGGTGTCTGAGATTTTCAAAAATGAGTCTACGTGGTTTATGAACATGCCCATTGGTCTAAAGTTATTTGTGACTCACGAATAACTTTTGAAAAGGGCTTATGTGTTTTAAAAAAATATATAGTCCAAAATCTACCGATGCATTGATCTTGCGTCCAAGAAAAAGTAGAAAAACATACACTGTGAAGAAAATTGTGTAGCTTTTTTATAAAATCCAAAATAAATCTTTTTTTTTAATTACCGATTCCTCCAACGTACGATTTTTTTAAATATATTTTTCCGAAATTTGTGGTCATATTTATATTTCATTTACTTTCTTATGTTTTCTTATTACTTTAGAATTTTGATTTGTGTGTGTGTGTGTGTCTAAAACACTTAGTTAATCTTGAGGCGCAAGGATCTCTTTAGGTTTTTTTCCCATACCCAAAATTGTTCGACGTTTTCTCCAAATCGAAGATGGTCGTGCCTTCACGTGGTCAGATTTGTTATTGCCCTAATGTTTTTGATTTCAAGTTGTATTTTTGAGGTAGACAAGGAATACATAATTTTATCTAAAATTTATGCGAGTGTATAGTGTAAAAGTTCAAAACAATATTCATATTCAATTCAAAATTGTTATGTTTCATATTTATCTCTCTATCTGTTATACCGTATGCGTGATAATTTTTGCACCATTTAGTAATGTTAACAATGAAATAAATTCTCTAAAATTTCGGTTTCGATTTTTTCTATTTATTCAAAAAGGAGATTTTTATGAGAGTTCTAAACTGTGTTAAGCATCGATCGAGTTTACAGTTGTTGCAATTACGGCATTCACACGCTTCCGGAACGCACGGCAGTCCTAATAATATAGGCTGGATCCATTTCTCTCCAGGTACGGGTCAATGTTTGTCTGAGGCTTGCTGTACTTTGGTGGCGTTTAGAACAGGCCTTGGTCTTCATGACGCACCATACTGAGTAATACTGCGGATTAAGATCGCGGCTGGATGGCGGCCACACATCCTACGCCCAGAACGTCAGATGCTCCTGCAACCACTTCTGAGTGCGGTTCGAGGTGTGGCACGCAGCCCCATCTTGTTGAAATACAACATTTGGCTTCGGGCAGTACTGCTTTTTGATCTACGGAAGAACATACTTGCTTCAAATCCCGATGTAGACTTCCGTGTTTACTTTGTCGCCTTCTGGAATAAACACCGAGTTCATTTTTTGCCATCGGAAGCCACCGATCCAAACACACTATGAAGATGTTTGGTCAGAGATACGTGTGTTGGCTCGTCGGCCACGTCTTTTACCGGGAAAAAATTATCTAGCGATCGGCTCTAGAATTTGATACGAGATCGACGGTAAACATGATCTCATCAAAATTTGCTTATATCGCTCGACTTGTAGCTCCTGAATGCGGTTGGTAATCATGTGAGTTTTTTTTTCGTGCCTTAGACTTCGCCTCGCAATCTTCTTCTACGATCTCCCGTGCCGTAAAGTCGCTAATCCCGTGTTCCTTTCCCTTATTGACCGCACTGGATTCGCCCGAATTTTCCTTTTGATAGGGGCGATAACCTTCGGAATCCGAGCTGACCTCGGACGATCTGTGGCCATCTTCGCGGATTATTGTCTTTTCTTTTTTCGGTCTAAGACCCTTTTCACGGTCTACCGGGACACTTCCACGGCGATTGAAATGTCTTTTTGCGACAGGCGGCGGCATACCATTTTGGAGAGTAGCTTGGTAGGGCTGCTTCTAGCTGTTGCACGTATTCCTGAGCAACTCCAGTTTTTCGTAATAGCTCAATACAAGGCCGCGGCGTCCGAATTTTGCGCATGTTGTACACCATCGAAAATTTTGAGCGCATACATACTGCAATTTTTATTCGTACTGCGGAAGGTGCGAACTTTCATGCTATCGGAGAAGCATTTATCGCCTATTAGATTTGGCCGATTTGATTTTGTATGGCCTATTTGGCATTTATGGCCGATTTGATTCTCTATTCGTTGGTCTAGTGATCTACAATTACCATTGTGGATGTCTTTGCGGAGAAAGAAGGTACTTCTGACTTCTTAACCACGGGAAGCCGAAAAGTTCACGTTTCCTTTCGGATGGGCTGTGTACGTTGGTGATACTGTAGTTGAAGTTGTATTTGAAACCTCAGCTTAATTCTTAGCTTGATCTAGCATTGATCAGAAACCATCCAATCACGCGTTGACGCATTTCGTTCAGCACTACTACGGTGCCCAGCTCGTTGTTGATGCCACAACTCTAGTAAAAAGTAACCGAGGGATACTCACTTTTCCATACCTTCTGTCTACTTTTCCATGACCTTCTACCTTTCCATGACTTCGAAGTTGCGTGGTTGAAGCTCGTCATAGATTATCCTATCGCAACCCGGGAAGCAGAGTGACATGCACATCCATGTTCCGAGTTTCCAATCGTAGTCCTTATTTGGTTGTCTAGTTCTTTGCCGATTATTCCGGTCCGTACTTCTGTAGTAAATGCACAATTTAATTGTTAAGGGCGGCTTGTGTCCCCAACCCCCTGTCTTATGGAGCTCCATCGTGAACAGCACTGTTTAAAGTCCCACACTAGCACGAGGACGATGGTCAGCCGCTCCTAACATAGAGATACGGCGCTGTTTTGAGCCGTCCCTAACTTGGAAAACGCTGAGATAGGCTGTACCCTTAGAAGAGAGTAACCCCCTTCCATGTCAGTATATGACCGAGGTCCTACGTAGCTTTAAGCTTTTGTCAATTGTTGTATTTTCTTGACTCAGTAAATCTGTAACGTTGCCAAATTATTTTCAAGTTAATTTTGCATATAATTTATTTTGAAAAATATTCATGATCTAAACACAATCGATAGTAATCTTTTTTATGGTTATTTTGATTAACAACCAGTGCGAGGTACCACACAAACCATTTGTAGAATAGTTTGAGCATTCCATTCGTTCGTTTATGGTCATTATTTCTTAGGGATTTAATGATAACGAATTCTTATATTTCGAGACTTCGTAGTCAGAAGAGTTGTTATTTGTAATACATACAATTGCATGTCCAACAGTTTTTTGGTGACTTTGCTCAGAATAAGAAACTAATCTGTATCCAGATTATGAGATAATTGTACGCAGGAAGCAGACCTTCTTGAACTCCCACTGATTTTGAATATTTGGGCTCCATACATGATTTTGAATATTGGGGCTTCTACCTTTTTTCATGCGATGGAATGGGGACAGCTCCTAAATACTAGTATCTGCCGGTTGTGAGCTAAATTTGAAAATTTAGGATGTAAAAAATGTGGTTGGTTTTCTATAGCTGAACATCAGGGAATCTATTTTGCAGCATTGAGCCTACTCCCTGAAATAACTATATCATAGCAGTAATCTCCATCAATAGCACCCCCCAAACAACTGAAATGCACGTACATCTAAAATTGTTGCCTTGATATACAAACGTTGTTGTTGTTGTTGCCTTGATGCAAACAAACGAAACATACAGAATGCAAAAAATATAAGGCAAATTAATGTTTTCCCTTAACGAGTTGATCCAAGTATGCGATTTAAGGTCTGTATCCGCAATAATCCGGACACCTCAAAACATGAATAAAACATAAATTTTGCATTATATTTCCGTCGTAGTTGTTTATTTCATGGGATGTGTTTTAACAATTCGTGAAGACAAAACATAGTTATTCGGTATTTGCATACAATTTTCGAACTTTTCGCTTAACTCCGTCCATTAGGGTTTGTACAGAATGTTCGGAAATCGTAGAAGCCGTCTTTGTCCAAATTTGCTGGAAGTGTTTGATGTCTTTGATTCCTTGCTTCTTTCCAGAAAGCTTCCGCTTCATCAGAGCCCAATATCTCTCGATTGGTCGTAGCTCTGGGCAATTTGGCGGGTTTGAGATTTTTGGTACATTGTTCACTTGATTTGCTTGGTACTACTTCATCACAGTTTTAGCATAGTGGCATGATGCCAAGTCGGGCCAGAACAAAGGTTTTTCTTTGTGACTTTTGATGAAGGGTAGCAATCGCTTCTGCAGACACTCTTTCTGATAGATCTCCTTGTTGATTGTGCCTGTAGTGACGAAAGATTTACTCTTTTTGCCACACGGGCAAATTGCTTGCCACACAAGGTATTTTTTGGGAAATTTCGATGCCTTCTTCGTTCTGAAATGCTCAGCTGTAGCATTTCTGGCCATAGAAGAATAAAAAGCCAGCCCTGGAAGCTGCTTGAAATCCTCCAGGACATAAGTATCATCGTCCCTAACAACGCATGAAAACTTCGTCAAATATTCGCAGTACAAACGTCGAGCCCGTGATTTTGCTGCCAAATTGTCGTTGCAATTTGGAACTATTTTTACTTTATACGACTTAAGTACCAAACGTTGTTTTGATTTTTGGACAAAACCAGGCAACATCCCTATTTTACGAGCCACCGTTCGAATGGAGAGATTTGGGTTTTTCGTTAATATCCTTTTCACCTTTCGGTCCATGACAGGATCAGCGCGTCCAATGTTTTTGTCACTTCTCGGTTTCCTCTCCACCGTCAAACGTTCCGAAAATGATTTGAGCACATCGTAAACAGTAGATTTAGGCAAATCCAATGTTTTTGCAAGGTCCCGTATTGACAAGTCAGGATTTGCCGTACGCCCGTACAAAATTCGCTCGCGCACTTGTTTTTCTTTCGTCGCCATCTTGAATACTAAACATGAAATGTAAACATCAATTATAGTCTTTTTCATCTTAGACTCTCAGCTATTCCACAGTGAAATTTTTCATTCCTACGTGCAATATTTCAAAAGTTACAATGATTTGAAGGTGTCCGGATTAATGTGGATACAGACCTTAATCTGTAACAACAAAATCGATTTTAAAAGTCGTAAGATGCAATCTGATCCATCTATAGATTTCGACGAAATGTTCACACGACTAAATGTCATTCGACCAAATGTCGTAGATACAAGATATTATTATATTTTGGTTCACATCAGTTCGATAAATGAAGGTTAAGTTCGGTATGCCCACAAACAGGTTGTAATCCTAGTGAATGTAGAATGCTGCAATTCGTAAACTTCTCGTACTTTATTGAAACATGGCAATGTACCCCCGCACAACCACCGCAAGCCAATGTTGTCAATCAAACAAATTTGTAACATGTATACTTATTCGGTTTCGCATGCACAGCGTTTACCAATCGAAAAACACGCAAACCAATTCCGATGGCAACCACCCCAAAATAATTTATCGATTACGATGAATAAAACAGCACCTGCGGTGTCAATCTCGTCTGTACTTGAATGTAGTTGTAGGTGTCTGGCAAAGTGATGTGTTGTTCGGTATCAAATACATTGTCATGTTCAATGCCTTAACAGGTAGCATGATAAGCCGTAGTTTTATTTATAGAACCTTGAACCTGGTGCTACTATTCTCAATGATACTGATAACCACGAAGCTACCGAAATGTTTGATTTCCACGAATCTAGGTTGGAGCGCAAAGTTCGAGATCTTCATGCAAATGCTCTTATCAGTAGTGCATATTTCGCACAGAATTCTTTCCATCGCAGTGTACAAGCAAACGGCTATGGTGGAGGAATGTTTCGACTCGAGTATTTCCGTTTTCAAGAGCGTAGTGGAATGAAACAATCTTGGAAGTGGTTTATCGTTGTTCAAATTTACATGCTCTGGGTGCTTGTAAGCGACAAGAACTGCTTGATTTATGCGATCATTTTGCAGGCGTTGGTTTAGCTTCAAATCTGAAAAGCCTACTTATGATCATTATGTAGTCGAATGCACGTGATTACATGCAGCACCGAGTACGTTTGAGCGCCCGCGACCGCACCAGAGTTGAGCATCTTCCCGAGCAAAGTCGGTTAACAAATGATATCAAACCACCCACGAAATACGTCTTAAAGAGTTTCATTTCGTAAGATTCTAAACTGAAAGCAACTTAACTTCAGGCTTTGCTGTATAAGATTATAGGTTTAATAGAACACATTCTACCTTATTCGGGACTTGTTCATACTTAGAGGGTTCGTTTGAATTTTCGTTTCGTTTCATTTCAATTTGATCTCCTGTTTTGCTCGGGTTGCTGACAGCTTCAATTGCTGCTACTGACTACTGAGTTGGCTGGCTGGCCGGTTTGCCATAAATGTTTCTCTCTTCATTCAAGTATCCGCGACGCGTGTACTCATTACGTCATTAGATAACGGCTTGTTGCTGTATGTTGTGTTTTCGTACCCGTCCAATAATGCGGTGCGTAACTAAAGGCATGCGGTGAAGATTTTTACGCTGGTCGTAAATCACGCTGTAGATTGAAGCAGTATGTATATTATGGCAGGTTATAACGATGCCAAACCAAAACAATTTTGTTTTCCCTGCAACAGAATACGATCAGCCGGATTCCCATGAAAATTGGAGAATCATCTTACTCTACTAATGAAATGTAGACGATCATCCGGTTGGAGTCAGTGTGTTCGAGTGATCATTTCGCAGACATTCTTACGTGTTCCTTCCTACTTGTAGTGAATTAAACCGATCTTCATTTGTGATAGGGTTACCGTCATAAACTTTTGTTTATACTTCATCATTCATAACTTCGGAGAATTTTTATTACCATCGCACAAAAGCGTGTCAGTTTTTTTTTGAAATTTTGACCACGAGTAGAGTTTATGGATTGATAAACAAAACACAATAATAAAAAATCAGAGCTGTCACTTTTCCCGGAAAACACGAGTTGAAATTTTTCGATTTTCCCCATAAAGAGTGTCCACGATGAAATTGCCACACACAAAATTGATTCGCAAAATTCGAGTTTTCATCCGATTGCCATCAAATTTTCGGGGATTGAGAAATAACTATTAAACTTCATTTTACCATTTTATTCGTATTTTATTTACAGTCCATACGCAAATGCCCGCACCTTGGCCTTAACCCCGGCCATAAGATTCTGCACAACCTGTGAATCAACCGTTTTTTGCATGTAAACCCATACTTTCTTCAGTTCCTCGACTGTCTTCACTACCTTAGGTCGTTTAAGAAGGTGCTGCTTCATAATAGCCCAGTACTTCTCGATGCGGCGGAGCTCCGGAGTGTTGGGAGGGTTGAACATTTTTGGCACGAAATTGACCTTATTGTCCGCATACCACTTCAGCACGTCCTTGGAGTAGTGGCATGAGGCCAAATCCGGCCAGAAGATTGTTGGGACGTTGTGGGCCTTCAGGAGAGGAAGCAGCCGCTTCTGGAGGCACTCTTTTATGTACACCTGTCCGTTCATCGTGTCCTGGGTCACGAAAGGTGCACTCCGCTTCCCGCACGTGCAGATGGCTTGCCAAACCAGGAATTTCTTCGCAAATTTGGACATCTTCTGAGTGCGGACATGCTCCGGAACGCTGAACTTATCCTTGGCCGTGAAAAACAGGTTGCCGGGGATCTGTTTGAAGTCGGCCTTCACATATGTTTCGTCGTCCATGATGCAGCATTCAACTTTCGTCAGCATGTTGAGGTACAACTTCCTGGCACGGGTTTTGGCGGACTTGTTCTGCTTCTCGTCGCGATTAGGGGCCTTTTGTACCTTGAACGTTCGAAGCCCAGCCTTAGTTTTGGCCTTCTGGACAAAACTTCGGCTTAGGTGCAGTTTCTTAGCCACATCCCGAACGGAGGCGTTCGGATTTCGGTTGAAGGCCCCAACTACGTGGTTGTGATTTTTGGTGTTGTACGGAATACTTTTTCCTTCACTTCTGGGCTTCCGATCGGTGGTCAACCGTTCCTCGAACCGCTTAATCACTCGCGACACCGTGGAATTCGCGATTCCCAACGTTTTAGCGATGGAACGATGCGAGAGATCCTTGTTCTCGTGATGAATGTGCAAGATTTTATCACGCACGAGCTGTTCTTTCGACTCCATTTCCGCGAGTTTTGATCACAGGACTGTAAAACTTGCAGGATGTAAATAATGCACTATGAACTAAATCCACCCAAATTTTCATTAAGTTCTACCCAACGGTTAAAAAGTTAGAGCAATTTCATAGTGTGGCAATTTCATCGTGGACATTTACATTATCATTACATGTTCTAAAAAATCGTAGCTTAAGAACGAAGCATCGTAGGAAAAAAACTTGTTTCCCCAAATTATAAGGAATAGTTTTTTAACCAGTGTATCTATTTAAACGGCTTAATCTGGTTAGCTTTGAGGAGCCTTAGGCAATGTTTGTGGATTACACAGAAAAAAAAACTATTTTTTATACAAACTACGGTACTTCTTATTTCGTGGAGGCGATTTAATGTTAGCTTTTTCTTTTTCTTCTTCTTTTCTAACTGACCCTTTTTGTTTACTGATCCCCGTTGACATGAATGCGGCGAACTGCAACAACGCGCGATCGCGAGTATCCATCTCATTTCTCGGTTCATCATTAGTTTCCTCAATTTCTTCTTCCAGCACCTCTAGCGTCTCCAATTTCACCTCAACTTCAGCTTCTGATGCTACGGTGGCTGTGCCTCTGGTTACTACACATCCGTACGTTTCCTTTGGTTTACCGCTCTACTCCTTTTTTTTGCCGACACACTTTCGGCTGACTCCGAGCATTCCGCTTGGGACAAGAAGCCATCAAGTGTACCTCTTCCTTGCAGATGCAGCATTTGTCCTCGTTGCCTTGGTAATAAATGTATCCCTTCCGGCTGGCGATGACGGGATTTCCTGCTTCACATCGATGTAAGTGCCACGCACACCAGGCGGATATTCCCAGCTCCACCAGACACTTCTCCCGCGCGATGCGTTTTACGCGGACAACACCGTCACGATCTCCTGATCGAGAAACGCCGGTGGGAGATCGTATATTCGCACATAGCAGATATGATCCTGCGCATGCGACATGTGAGCTATTACCTTTTTTCATTCCCATAATGGATTATCAGTTCGTCTGAGTTGGCGGTGCGACATCGACCACTCAGACTTGAACTTGGCGAGAAGGGACTTTTCATCTGCTATCCTATTTGCAACTTCGACTTCATCAAGCTCCACATCCAAGCCTTTGACGAAATTTGCCACTTCACCTAAGGCCATCGCCGAAGGTAAATCGCACATTATTTTTCAAAAAACAAAAGCGACCAGCTGATGAAAAAGAACTATGCAAATTAACTACAATGCCGTAGAGAAGAACGCTATCGTGTGAACGAACAAAACTATCAACCGTTACATTCGAAAGGAACTGGACACATTATTCCATAAGAATTCCAATACATTTTTAGAACCCCATGGTTGGGAACATAGGAAAAAATGTGTCCCTAAAATTAAGTCCCCGGCTTTCTTGTGAAATCATTGTTCATGTTTCTACGTAAATAGTTAATTTCTAACGTGAGACTGTTTTCTGTATATCTAAGATGAATCACTAAGCATATCGGTTTAATTTAGCCAAATTGAGGTCATTTGAAGTTCATGAAGATAATTTATATACGCCGGTGACGAACTAGCCCAGGTGGCTAAAAGTCACCTTAATAAAAGGAAAAAAAAAAAAAATTTATTCAGCTTAACCAGTGTAGCCTAAAAAGTTAAGGAAATCGAAAATATCTCTCATGTATATAACTATAAATTAATGAACAATGTCTCAACTGCTTCAAAATAAATCGATCATACCTCCCCGGGGACACCGGGCCCCCCGCGGGGAAATATTAATTTTTTTTTTTTTTTTTTAACACAAAAAAAAACAAAAAAAAAAAAATTAATTACTCAAAAAAAAAAAAAAAAAAAAAAAAAAAAAAAAAAATCACCGATGATTTTTGAATATATATATTTGAACGAATATTTAAACCCGTCACTGTACGCCTGATTTTCGACCTTGTAACAAAACTTTCGATCAATGTCAATCAAGTTTCCGACTCATGTGATGGTTCTAGGCGTAGTCTCCAGCAAGGGGGGATATAATGCCCTCGTATTTCTTTGATCGAGGAGTAAAGGTTACAGCCGATGTATAATTGAAGGTTCTGAAGGATGTTGTCGTACCGTGCATGATGCATGTTGCTGCTGGCTGTCATTTCATCTTCCAACTAGGCGGAGCATGATGCTAAGAATGCTAAGAAAACACAGATATGGCTTGCGGAAAATGATCCGGAGTTTTGGGAAACAGAAATTTGGCCCGCTAGCAGTCCCGATATCAATCCTTTGAATTATGTTGTGTGGGGCGTCGTCGAGCGGGGTACCAATAGAACCCCTCACCACACTTAGGTCGCACAAAGCCTAAATCAAAGCGGTGATGATATCTTCAAACCGAAACATGATAAAACGAGCATGCGGCAGTTTTCCGATGCGTCTAACTACAGTCGTCGAATGGAAAGGTGATTTTGTTTTGAATGAAACCATATGTAACGAAAGTAAATAAATCACAACATAACAACTAACTGGTGCAATTTTTCTAAAACATGTAAGTTATTGCATACATTCGTCACGCACGCTGTATTTGCGAGCTCATGCTTCATGGATAAATCAAAATGAACTGAACTGCCGAAGTCGGAGAAGTACCCCAAATTTGAAGCTTTGGTTGTGCTGGGTTATGCTTCCTAGAAAAAACTACCAACTCAGTTTTCTCCGTGGAGAATTCAATACCTAGCTTTAGAGCCCATGTAGACAAAATGTCTAAGGTATCCTGTAAGAGTCCTTGCAGATCGACCCCATTGGGCCCCGTGACAGACACTACGCCGTCATCTGCAAGTTGTCTCAACGTACAGTTGTCACTTAGACAACCATCAATGTCTTTGACATAAAAATTATACAAAAGGGGGCTTAAACATGATCCCTGGGGAAGACCCATGTAGCTAAATCGGGAAGCTGTAGAGTTTCCATGAGAGAAGCTCTTATGTGTCTCTGACAGCAAATTGTACAAAAAGTTATTCATTAATGGAGAAAAGCCACAAGCGTGGAGTTTATCTGAAAGAACTTCAACAGATACTGAATCAAAAGCCCCCTTGATATCCAAGAAAACAGAAGCCATTTGCTCTTTTTAAAAAGCTAACTGAATATCTGTGGAAAGCAACGCGAGACAGTCGTTCGTTCCCTTACCCCTACGGAAACCATATTGAGTATCTGAAAGCAGGTTATTCGTCTCAACCCATTTGTCCAGACGGAAGAGGATCATTTTCTCCAAAACTTTCGAATGCAGGATAACATCGCGATGGGTCGATAGGAGTTGTGGTCGGACGCGGGTTTGCCAGGTTTTGAATGGCGATAACTCTCACCCGCTCCAATCATCCGGTACAATGTTGAGTCCAAAAACTGATTAAACAAGTTCAACATGCGCCTCTTGCGACGTCTGGGAGGTTCTTAAGCAAGTGAACTTGATCCTATCAGCCCCTGGAGCCGTATTGCCACACAAAGGAGTGCGAGAGAGAGTCTACCATTGAAAAAGGTGGCTGTCTCATCTATCGAATTCTCGGTTTCGCGAGGAATCATCCGTGCCGGCACAGAATCTGGACAAACTTTTCGCGCGAACTTGAGGATCCATTGGCCCGAGTACTCTTCGCTCTCGTTATTCGTAGTTCGGTTACGCAGTCTTCGCGCCGTGTTCCAAAGAGTACTCATCAAAGTCTCGCGCGATAGCCCGTCCACGAATCTTCGCCAGTATCCGCGTTTCTTGGCCTTGATGAGGCTCTTAAGTTCACGATCGAGAGCCGTGTATTCTTCGAAGTGCACAGGTGTTCCACGTCTACGGAAAACTTTAAACGCGTCGGATTTTTTACGGTAAACCTCGGTGCATTGCTGATCCCACCATGGAGAAGGAGGTTTCCTGCGAAATTACGTTCCTGGAAGTGGTCGAGTTTGAGCTTGAAGCGCGCTGTCTAAGATCAGGTTGGAGAGGAAGTTATATTCTTCCAGCGGTGGAAGCTCTTCTACCGTCGTTACGGCTTCATCTACTGCTGTCCTGAACTTTGTCCAATCGATGTAACGGGAAAGATCATACGCGACGTTGATAGATTCCGATGGATTGAACCCGGTGGCAATCGAAATTTTTATGGGCAAACGATCACTACCGTGGGGATCTTGAATCACATTCCATGTGCAGTCCAACGATAATGAATTCGAACAAAGTGTGAAGTCTAATCTACTGCCAACTGAGGATGTACCAGCCAAACGTGTTACTTCTCCATTGTTAAGAAATGTCATGTTGAAGTTGTCACAGAGGTCATATATCAAAGAAGAACGGTTGTCATCGTACAGTTCTCCCCAGCCTGTACCGTGAGAGTTAAAATCTCCCATGATCAACCGTGGAGTAGGAAGGATCGAACAAATATCTGAAAGTTGTTTTCGGTTAATTGAGGCCCTAGGAGGAATATACACAGAAGCAATGCAAAGGCTTTTATTCTTAA
The DNA here is from genome assembly GCA_024533555.2 of Aedes koreicus. NCBI lineage: Eukaryota > Metazoa > Arthropoda > Insecta > Diptera > Culicidae > Aedes > Aedes koreicus. Next base: position 178,025 of record JAHHFK020002436.1, on the reverse strand, counting down.
TAACAGCCTGACATGCGACAAATTCAATACCTGGAGTTTGAAGGAAATTCACTCTATAGAAGGAGTAGCACTTTTTGATCCCCAAAAGTACTCCTCCTCCACACGAATCCTATCGATCAAAACGAATAATATTGAAATCATGAAATGGAAGATCGATTTCGGAAGAGAGTCATGTTTCACAAATAGCAAATGCATCACAACCAGTATTGTGAGGTAAAAATTTAAAATATTCCAATTTAGGAATAAGACTTCGACAGTTCCACTGCAGAACAGTGATAAAATCCTCGACCTCAATTGGAAAATTATCCATCGAAGGAAATGATAGCTGCAAGGGGGGGCCACTTTATTGTCAATTGCTTCAAAAAAGTTTTCACTGTGGAAAGCATTGCCAGAACAATGCTTTTAAGAAGGTCAGAAATTTCGAGGTACTTGAAGATACCTTCGACAATGTCATCAAATGAGAACAGCCCAGTAGAGGAAGGGGCTTCTGTTCTTAAAATCGGGGCATCAGGGGTTTTGGATGTCCCCGGAAGAGATGGAAAGTCCTTGGTGTAGTTAGTGGTACGGAAACCAGGTGGAATTGGATTTTCCTTTTTTCCACCTTTTCTTGAAATGGGCAAGCTGATTTTGGGCTCCGGTTCAGCAACTTTCCGTGGGCGGACGCGTCTTCGCTTCCTTGAAGCACCTTCCGGAAAGCTGAATGATGTTCCCTCCAGCCAAATCAAAGTCAGACTCGTCATCTGTCAGAGGACCAAAGCGATTTGTATTGGCATTGGGTGATGGTGAGGCTTTTTTCACCATTTCAGCGAAAGATTGCCTGGAACGCTGTCTTAGCGAGCGTTCTAATTTTTCCCCGCGTTGTTTGTACGCCGGGCACAACGAGAGAGCATGAAAAGGAGTTCCCTTACAGAAAGCGCATTTTGGTGTGCTGTTCTCTTAGGCGCCATCCTCATTTTTCTCCCCGCAGCTGGAGCAGCGTGCCTTATTGCCGCAATGGGAGGTCGTCGGTCCCATCGCTGGCATTTTTGGCACCTGAGGTACAAACAACCGCACAGGTAGTCGAAGTTTTCCCAACTCGACGTATTGAGGGAGGGCCAGAGAAAGTCCAGAAACATGGACCAGAGAAAGTCACACGAAACGAGTTTGAGTGGGTAAATTTCTTTTTACTTTTTTACTGATCGACACTGTGCCTAGTTTTTGCACTTCGAGTATCTTGACTGAAGGAAGCAGAGGGTTCTTAAAGCGACCAACCGCCTGCTTCTCCAGGATCTCGGGGGTCAAACTCGCTTCGGTGACCACACCAAATCATCCATGATTCACAAGTGGGAGCTTTAAACGCTCAACCACTGAAACAATGACAATACAGATACAATATTAAAGCTAAATACAACACAAAATGAAATTACAATGCATTGAGGAGAGAACAAGAAAAACAAAAAAAAAAAAACTTATCTTATATGTATCACAGAGTGTTGTTCGATGAACTTTTACAGCAGATAAAATGGTACGAACAGACTATCACTTGATGGGTTGCTGGTGTGTGTGATAACGCAGAGATGCTGATGTGCAAAATGGCTTGACGACTGCCAATTGCAATCAATCAATAATTGTCTATTTTGCACTGTTCAACTCATGGATTTTGTTCTTCACAAAACGAAAAACTCGACCACCGCGGTGGTTATTAGGCCGAGAAAAATCAAACGGAACCTAAACTTAATTTTACTGAGAAAAACTTCGGACTTGCTTATACACTGGGCAATGAAAATTTAATTCTTATGTTCATAGAAGATTTAATTTTATATATTTTGTTTGTTAGGTTCGAAAACTCTCTTAGATTCAGTTAGACTTGTTTGGCAATAGCTTATTTCAGATGCTGAATATAAAAAATGGTGTATTATGACCATGTCGAAACGGACCTTCTTCCCACTTACAATTTCGCCAAACAGTGCTTTGCAAGACTCTCTGGGAGTCTTACGGCGAATTGAACGCTCTCTCGTCCTTAGATATTAAAATAGAGCAATACATTGTTTTACAAAGTTGTACATGTTCTAGCTTCCGTCGTCGTCTTAAGGATGTCATTGATGACAATGGACACATCGAATAAATTTATTTGAAATCCTAAAAAGATCACTCGAAAATGTTGATGTTGATTATTGATTAAATAATCATCGGTTTCTTTTGAACCTCACAAACATTCTCGTGACTTGAAAGCAGCATCTGGTAGAGAAATGTTTACTCTGCCATGCACTACTGTTTAATTTCGTAGGAGTCTTTTGATTCGTGAGAGATCAACGTTTAAAATCATTGTTTACAATTGGCTTTTAGGCCCTTATCATGAATTACTCGAGAATTGATTGAAAATGTGATGGTACCAAGTGCTGCAAGTTTATCATACACTGAGAGTTATTCCGAGAGTCGAAGTTACGTTTGTCACTTGTTGAAGTTGAATTGTGACTCTCCATTTTATTTACCCCGAAGAGTCACGTCACTGCAGGTGACTTTTCTCACTTCACCAAGTGACAAACGTCACTTCGACTGTCGGAATAACCCTCACTATTATTTTTACACTTATTAAGCTTCAGAAATGAGCTATTGGTAAAAGTTAATTTGTACGCACAAAAAGACCTGTAATTCGCGATTCAATAAGTTCAAAAAGTCCATTAATGGTTGCTTTACAGTACTTTTATTAAAACTTCAAAGTTACAGCATTAGATGGTTACATTTCTACAGTTCGAACGAAATCTCGAACCTTCCTCTTGATGGAGCCTATCAGTGCCCGCACAGTGGAAACGGACACGAAATCAGCGCATTTCTTCCATTTTGCCCGCATTTGCTGGATGTCTTTGACTGCCTCGCCGCTTTATCGAAGTCACTGCTTTGAAATAACCCAGTATTTTTCTATTGGTTAAAATTCCGGGCAATTCGGAGGATTCATTAGCTTGGGGACAAAATCGATCTTGTTGGCAGCATACCACTCTAGAACCACCTTGGAGTAGTGCCAGCTCGCCAAAAGATGACATTGCTGCTATGCTTGTGGATGAACGGCAATACACGATTTTCCAAGCATTCTTCGGTGTAAACTAGGGATGTAATCGTCGAGGATGTGACGAATGGTTCCGTTTTCAGGCCACAACTGCAAATCCCTTGCCAAATCATGGCCTTCTTCGCGAACTTGTTGGCAAACACGAACTTGAATCTTCCCGGCAAACACGAACTTGAATCTTCCCGGCATATCCCCACGACCAGTCGCGATGTAAAAGCTGTTTAAAATCGAGTTTGACGTATGATTCCATCAAAGTGTAGCCCTTGTATTTCGTCAAAACACGGTCGTACAAAAGCCTTGCACACGTTTTGGCCACGGAATTCTGGTTCATGTGCCAGTTCGGATGTTTACTGGCCGTGTACGCCTTGTGTCCTTCCCTGGCAAGGATGTTCCGCACCGTTTGACAGTTGGCTTTAACGCACCTCAACACCTTGCTGCGCAGCTGACGATCCCTGGTTCCAGTTTTTTCGCAGGTCCGCTAATCCCTTTCCACACTCAAGGATTCCTTGTAGGTTTTGAACACTCAACAAACTGTTGTTTTCGGCATCTTCAGCACTTTAGCCAGGTTGGTATCGGACCACTGCGGACTTTCCAGGCGTTTGTGCACAATATTTTTTCTTCTTTCGAGTTCCATTTGACGTTATTTCTGAACGCGATCGACTACTTTGATCAAACTTGCACCTTTTGTTGTCTATGGAAGTGTGAACAAACCACTGTTAAAGATTTCAACACTAGAGGCGTGCCAGCGGCGCGCGAGGGCGTACCAATTTACTTTTACTCAGCCTTTAATTTAACTGAGTCTAAAGGTGTCGCCACACGGCGGCTATTTCTAGTATATAGTGAGCTTTATGCTAGAAAACTATATAATAGTTCATAGGAACCCCAAAACTATGTAGTGATAGCTCATAGTTATGACTTGCAAGCGATAGTTTTACGCTATGATATAGAACCGTGCCCGTTGTCATGTGTACACTCTAGCGATAGTTTCTATGTAATAGTAGTAGGCTATGAACTATTCCATCCGGACGGAATAGTTCATAGTTCGTTAGTCAAAGTTTTTAACAGTTCGTTTAAATTTTTTGCTAGTTTGTTTTTTTTCGCGGTATTTTTTAAAGCTAAAATGAACCTGGAAAAGAAATTCCGCTTGATTGAGCTGTGGAAGCAACATTCGGTATTGTGGGACCCAACTAATACCGATCGCCTGAGGAAGTGTATACTTCAATGTGAATGTATTATTCTGCTTTTCAATTCCTCATCCGAAGAAAATTTAGACCAGGGGATTTTCATGCCTAGATAAGTACTAAGTATTTTCAAGATGATAACGTTGAGAGGCAGATAACGATTCTACCGGTTCTGATTTTCAACCTTTGATTATGATCCCTCACTCCAACGTACAATCACCCGTTTTGAAACTTGAAAAACCGAGTGGATCGAAACCAAAGCTAGTGCGCAGTTTGAAGCGTAAAAAGTCAACATATGATTAGATGGCGCTTCTCTCGAACTGCGTCGAAATCGTGTCCGAACCCTAGGTCCATGCCGATTGTTCCGGTTCGAATTACTTCCTTCTGTATTATTCGTTGCAATTCCTTTTTAATGGTGTCGGCTCGCAAGGCCCACAACCAACCCAACTATCTCACAGGAAGACCATCGTGATGCTGCTGTTTAAGCACCACCAGGACTTTCGGCTTTTGTATTTAGAGTCCTGGTCGCACTAACAAGACGGTGACTCAGCCGCTCCTAGCATGGAGAACAGACGCTGTTTTGAGCCGCCCCTAACATGGAGAACAGACGCTCAAATGGGTGAAGGCTTGGACTTTTCGCCCTTATTTTTAAAAAGCGGGGTGGCTCGCTTTTGTCAGGGCTGCTTTCGGATATTTGTGGGTTTTTGGAAGAAACTCAACAGAGTCCAACAACTGCTCAGTCCCCGCACATCCTAAACAATCCCCGCCGCTCGTCCGGGGCTACTTATTTGTGTATTCAGTAGCTGTCCAGCATATCTGATGGAATCGGGTTGCTTGCAGCTCAGCCCCCTAGAGTCTTCACCTACTCTACGGTCTACCCGGCGTGTCCGAACCCACGAAACTTAAAAAACCAAAAAATTGGGCCACTATTCGGGAAAATCGTTATGGAATCGATGCTGGAGACGTTATGGACCGAGAACTGCCTTGTAAGATAACAAATATACGATGGCTTTAAGGAACTTGAATAACAAATTCGAGCAGGCCAATGAAGAGATAATATTTTTCAGAATGTCTCAAAAGCAGCAGATCGTCGTCGCGTCAGATGAGCTATTCATCTTGATCCTGCATCAGATTCCCCAACAGCAATCGGCAAATACCCCAGCATCCCTCCCCTCCCTTTCCACTATTATGACAAAAACAAAAATGTATTCCCCACCCCCCACAATCATAAAAAAAAAACGGAAATTCTTTTTATAATTAAAAAAAAAAAAAACGCCCTCCGCGCGGGGGTTTATACTAACGTGCTTTCCGTCTAATGCTTCTAGACAATTGGAAGATTGCCATTTTTCTTCAAAGTCACGTGAAAATGACAGCCACTCTTTTAAATATTAGGTACGCAACTAAGTTCCCGCTGTTTAGCAATATATGGCGCCAGTAGTAAGTGCTGGTCGAATGTTGTACATCTAAAGCGTCATAAACTAAGCTCAGACATATGGTAAACAAACCGCTTTGCCAAATCAGTGATTTTGGTTTAGTGTTATATATTTTGGTTGTTTGAAGATGTCTGATTTCGTGCCAAATAATCGTCATTTGCGGGAAGTGTTGATTTTCTTCTTTCATTCGAAGAAAACGGCGGCTGAAGCACATCGAGAGCTCCAAAAAGTTTACGGTGATGCTGCTCTGAGTGAAACAACGTGTCGTGATTGGTTTCGTCGCTTCAAAAACGTTGATTTCAGTGTTGATGATCGTCCGCGTGAAGGAAGGCCAAAAAACTTCGAAGACTCTGAATTGGAAGCATTGCTCGATGAGGATCCGTGTCAAACGCAAAAAGAGCTTGGTTCAGGATTAGGATTTCCCGTCAAGCCGTTTCTAAGCGATTGCATGCGTTGAGAATGATTCAAAAGCAAGGAACTTGAGTTCCTTACGATTTGAAGCCAAGAGATGTTGAGCGTCGTTTTTTCGTCTGTGAACAACTGCTCCAGCGGCAAAAAAGGAAGAGTTTTCTACATCGCATTGTGACGGGTGACGAAAAATGGATTCGTTACAGTAACCCAAAACGGAAACATTCATGGGGACTGCCCGGGCATGCTTCAACATCGTCGCCTAGGCCGAATATTCACGCTGCGAAGGTTATGCTGTGTATTTGGTGGGACCAAGTTGGTGTTACTTATTATGAGCTGTTGAAACCAAACGAAACCATTACAGGGGAACGGTATCGAACTCAATTGATGCGATTGAGCCGAGCACTGCACGAAAAACGGCCACAATACGAGCACAGACACGAAAAAGTGATTCTTCAGCATGACAACGCTCGACCTCACGTTGCGAAACCCGTGAAAACCTACTCGGAAACGCTCAAATGGGAAGCACTACCCCACCCGCCATATTCTCCTGATATTGCACCGTCCGATTATTACTTGTTCCGTTCGATGGCACATGGTCTCACTGGTCAGCAATTCCACTCATATGATGACATCTCAAAATGGCTTGATTCTTGGATAGCATCAAAAGATGAACGGTTCTATCGAAATGGTATTCACGTTGTACCAGAAAGATGGGAAAAAGTCGTAGCTAGTGATGGGCAATACTTTGAATAATTCGTTTGTAACCTTTGTTTTCAAAATAAAGTTCCTTTTTCACCAAAAAACAGCGAGAACTTAGTTGCGCACCTAATAATATACGCATTTTAAATAAACCTGTCATTTCAATTTCATTCAATTTTCGATGCTCTAAGAACCGGTACATACGAATATTTTGAAACCTCAAAGCAATGAATTTAACCGATTTCTCTGAACTTCTCAGAAGAACTTAATCGAAGTTCTATGTTATCTGAAGAACACATCCGAAGTGCTCTGAAGAACCTCCCTGAACTTTCAAAAAGAACTTCTCTGAATTTCCGTGAAGAACTTCCCTGACGTCCCTCTGAAGAACTTCCCTGACGTTCCTCTGAAGAACTGCCCTGAAATCCCTCTGAAGAAATTCCATTGGAGAACTTCCCCGAAATTATTTTCCTGAAATTGTCTGAAGAACTTTCCCAAACATATCTGAATTTCTCTGAAGAACTTCCCTAACCTTTTCTGAAGAAATTCCCTAAATTTCCGTGAAAAACTTCCCTGACGTTCTTCTAAAGAACTTCCCTGTAGTTCTTTGAAGAACTGCCCTTTCCTGAAGTTTTCTGAAGAACTTTTCCAAACTTCTCTGCAGAATAACCTGAATTTCTCTGAAGAAATACCCCGAACTTCTCTGAAGAAATACCCCGAACTTTTCTAAAGTTCTCTGAAGTTATCTGAAGAACTTCCCTGAAGTTCTCTGAAGAACTTCCCTGAACTTCTTTGTAAAATTTCCTCGAAGTTCTCTGAAGGACTTCCCTGAACTTCTCTGAAGAACTTTCCTGTATTTCTCTGAAGAACTTCCCTGAACATGTCTAATGAAGTTCCACAAATTTCTCTAAAAACTTGCATTAACTTCCCTGAACTTCTCTAAAGAACTTCCCCGAATTTCTCTAAAGAACTTCCATTAACTTCTCTGAAGAACTTCCCTGAACTTCGCTGAAGAATTTCCCTGAAATAGTAATCGAGATTTTCATAACCTAGAACCTTCAGCAGATAAGCCTCAATTCCTAAGCCTTCAAGGCGAGCAATCTGCGATTTTATCCAGACTGTGCGAGTTTTTCGTTTCATCCACCTTTTCAATTTGATGTACTGCAGCAATTTTTTCATTCTCTGTCCATAGCTACCGAATGTGCTCATGATTACTTCCGAATTTATTTTTTTAAAAGCTCGCAACTGAATATCTGCGACCACAGAGAAGATCAATCGTGTGTACACCGAAAAACGTTAAGTGATAGCGCTGTGGCAAAGATTTCTACAACATAGCTACTTTGACTTCATAGTTCATACTTTTGCAAAACCGTGTCTCGAATCTCATAGAACTATGATATAGATATCTATAACGGCTATATCATAGTGAACTATAGCATAAAGGGCGATACGGTCAAAATTTGGTCAATATCAACTTGACGTATTTCTTTCAATTTTGCATTTAAAAAACCTGAACACCCCTCATTTTGAAGGTGTGTGTAGAATGTTGCTCCTATTTTGATTTTGGAATTCACTCTTCAGTTGTCAAAATGCCGTCCAAGCAAGAAGAGCAGCGTATCAAAATTTTGCTCGCGCATCGCGAAAATCCGAGCTACTCGCACGCAAAGTTGGCAAAATCGCTAAAAGTTGCCAAATCAACCGTTACAAATGTAATTAAAGTGTTTGGGGAACGTTTGTCGACAGCCAGGAAGTCTGGATCGGGGGGAAATCGAAAACCGGAAGCCGCTGAGACGACAAAGAGAGTTGCCGGTAGTTTCAAGCGAAACCCTAACCTATCTCTCCGAGATGCCGCAAATAAGCTGGGTGTATTGTCTACAACCGTGCATCGAGCCAAAAAACGAGCCGGACTATCGACTTACAAGAAGCTAGTGACTCCAAATCGCGATGATAAACAAAATACGACGGCCAAAGCGCGATCCCGGAGGCTGTACACGACGATGCTGACGAAGTTTGACTGCGTGGTAATGGACGACGAAACCTACGTCAAAGCCGACTACAAGCAGCTTCCGGGACAGGAGTTTTATACGGCAAAAGGAAGGGAAAAGGTAGCAGATATTTTCAAGCACACGAAACTGTCAAAGTTCGCAAAGAAATATCTGGTTTGGCAAGCCATCTGTACCTGTGGCTTGAAAAGCAGCATTTTCATAGCTTCCGGGACTGTCAACCAAGAAATTTACGTGAAAGAGTGTTTGAATAAACGTCTGCTGCCTTTCCTGAAGAAACACGGTTGTTCCGTACTGTTTTGGCCGGATTTGGCATCTTGCCATTACGGTAAAAAGGCCATGGAGTGGTACGCCGCCAACAACGTGCAGGTGGTTCCCAAGGACAAGAACCCTCCCAACACGCCAGAGCTCCGCCCAATTGAGAAATACTGGGCTATTGTCAGGCGGAACCTAAAGAAGACCAAAAAAACTGCTAAGGACGAGCAGCAGTTCAAGGCAAACTGGCTTTCTGCGGCGAAGAAGGTGGACAAGGTGGCTGTACAAAATCTGATGGCAGGGGTCAAGTGTAAGGCCCGGCAATTCGGATTTGGAAAAGCGGAAGCCTAACTGAATATTTTTCCTGAATTTTATACTAATTGAACTTGAAAAAGAAATTTAATTTGATTTTTTAAATAAACGATTTCACCGATTTACACGCGTTTTCCCTTGACCAAATTTTGACCGTATCACCCTTTAGATTTCAAACCCCGTGTGGCGGCACCTTAAGTGAGTGGCAGCAAGCCTGTCATGGAAAACTGATAGTATTACTTTCGAACTTAGAACACTTAAGAAGAGCCTAGAAGGCATCTGCTAGATGATTCATATGCTTTCTAGTGTTAGAAATTATGATGTAGACCGTTTAAAAGTCTCAATTTTGAAGAAAGTTTTCATATTCTGCTGACGGTTCAACCGATATGAAAACATACAATAAGTTTTAGGAAATAATCTGGTAACCCGAGTCTCTCCTGCCGTCTTCGTCTATCTCCATAATTACAGAAACAACACCACAAGTACTAACATACAGAGATCCAAAACGACCAAACGCCCTCACAGCCGACCAACAGTCATGTCGATGTTCTGCCAGTCTTGCTTATTCCATTCCATTATGGTGCCTATGTGCGGATGAAAGGGAGAGAGACCGTCGTTTCGCTTCATTTCTTGCTTTGTTATGTCAATCAAGAAAAATAATCAAATTTCCGCTGAGTTATTTGCGCTCAAACTCATACGTCTGCTGTGCCAGTGCGCCGGTTGTGTTTGTTGAATGTGATAAATAAATAAATATCTCCGTCCTTAATCATATTACAGTGACCGACCGTGCGAGGGTGAGCCTCCGAGTTGGGTCCTATTTTGGTGGGACCAATTACCGTCTCCAAAATAGAACTAAAATGACTGATGGGGGTAGTCTTGATGAGACCGACAAGCCAACTTCCGAGATTTTTGACTAAATGGTTAAAATTCACGGAGCTACCGGATGGCCTTAAGAAGACGCTTAAATTTCGTGGTTACATGACAACGGTTGGTTAGCGAGTCAACTGAAAACAAAATTCACTTCGAGGTTTATTATTCTTTTTTTTTGTTTCGCTGCGGGATTCAGCAAAATAAGGCAAATTTCGTTGTGAGAAGGTAGATTGTCGTTGAGCATGGAAACAACACGGTAGCTGAACTAATAATTCCACTAACCAGCTATTTTATGCTACTATTGTTGTCTCAAAATAATTCGCGCCCCAAAATGGTGTAAAGTTCATTTCGAACAGTTTAACTAACATTTCTATGAGGTTTAGTGGGCGTGAAAGAAGGACAGGAAACTGATTGTCGCGCATGTCATCGAAATTGTTGGAAAGATGCATACAATCTGTGCAATGCAAGGTAATCGTTATACCCGAAATTTGTATTAGTACGATTATTTATTTGTGATGACTTGGAAGTCATAATTCTTTGCTTGTCGCAAAATGAAATACGATAAGCTTGACAGTTTTGATTCAAATCAGCTTCCTCTGTCGGGCACTCCACCAAAGTATCAATATTATAGTTTTAGATACGATAGTGTATTCTCATGTAAATACACATGTAACTTCATCGATAACCGCCCTATCTGTCTCTAACTTGACCGGGACAGGAAGATGGAAAATGTATACAAACCTGTCGATTGGAACTCGGTCCATTAAATATTTTTTGCCGACGTTATCACTGACTCCGTTCGAGTCGTTCGCCAGTACCAGCGTCATCATCATCGTCATCGTGAATGAACGAAAAAAAAAAACACAATTGAATAGTATCAATAAACTCGCAAACTGATAACCGGACCGGTCATCGTTGTTGGTGTTTGGCTAGGGACCGACACATGCTTGGGCACAAGGTGTTCGGATAGAAAAAGCACCCTGAACAATGAATAATTCATTCTCCTTTGGATTGTTATCATCAACCGTGCGCGAGCAAAGTTTGCCCCAGTTGCTGGCCATGCTATTGTAGATAGGAGTCGACCGGCCCTTGAATTCGTTCGTCTTGGTCAACAGATACAGTGCAATTAAAATCCGATCAATAATCGTTTGTAACTTATCGTTATTCGCTTAGGACGGTGGCTGTGGAGGAATTCGAGATATGTGATACCGATGTTCGGTTTGAGTGGCGTTCTTAGAATGTAGGAATTTGTTACTGTCAGTGAGAAACATTTAGCAGTCGTTATCGCTTGATATAAACTGTTTATATGATAACGAGTTCCGGCTAAGCAGGGATCATCTGTGTTGCCAATTTTGAACCATCCTCATCCATCACTTCGATATACACTGAAAGGAACACAGTTCTAATGAAACTTTCTTTTTTGCTTTCTTCCAGCAGCCCCTGTTAAAGGGGTACAAAGTGCAATCGGTCAACAATGGGCAAATTACTATCCAAAATCTTCGGCAACAAGGAGATGAGAATATTGATGCTCGGTCTGGATGCCGCTGGTAAAACTAGTGAGTATCGCTGCACTACTTTCCATTCATTTTCCATACTTACACTAGAATATCCGCTTTCGTTCGCAGCTATTTTATATAAGTTAAAATTAGGTCAATCGGTAACGACAATTCCAACCGTCGGCTTCAACGTCGAAACCGTAACGTATAAGAATGTCAAATTCAACGTGTGGGACGTTGGCGGGCAGGATAAAATTAGACCACTGTGGAGGCACTACTACACAGGTAAGGATTGGCACTGACCGACCTGTTGTCGTCTGACAACACCATTACATCGTGTCCTCGTAAATAACTTGTTGTTCGTTTTAGGCACACAAGGACTCATATTCGTAGTAGACTGTGCGGACCGGGATCGAATAGACGAAGCGCGGCAAGAACTGCACAGGATAATCAACGACCGGGAGATGCGGGACGCCATCATACTGATATTTGCCAACAAACAGGATCTACCAGAAGGTAAGCTTTTGTGATTTGCAACAGCAGTAGCCGAAGGTTGCAAGTTAGTTTTTTTTCGTTCGAGCTTCAATTCAGGTGACCTATATAGTCGCATTAGGAAGCTATAACTCTAATGTTGTCGAGAACCAGCAATATTGCACGTTAAGCCCGATTCAAAGTAAATTTGGACGCATTCAAGTGATCATAACTCAAGAATTAAACAATATACACGGTTGATCAAAACGTCAAACAAAAGGGTATTTCTTTAGCTTTCAAACAAGTTTTTACATTTCACTGTTTCGAACGAACTGTCGCACTTTGCTTGTGATCGATGCCATCATGATCTGCACAGTCGCTGGTGACACTGTACCGGCGAACTTATTCCACTTTAAACGCATTTGTTGTGCATTTGTCACTTCTTTACCGCATCTTCGAAGTTTTCGCTTGACAATTGCCCAATATTTTTCAATCGGTCTGAACTTAGGGCAATTCGGAGGATTAATCTCTTAGGCGACGAAATTAACATTGTTTGCAGCATACCATTCTAGTACCTTCGTAGAGTAGTGGCAGCTGGCTAGATCCGGCCAAAACATAACGTTGGTCTTGTGTTGCCGAATGAAGGGTAAAATCCGCTCTTTCAGACACTCTTTAATGTAAACCTTCGACGTCATTGTGAGATGTGATGAAAACCTTGGTTTTAAGGCCACAACTGCAGATTTCTTTCCATATCATTAGTTTCCGAGCAAACTTATCAGCAAAAACAAATTGCCAGCAAAAACCAGTTGCCAGGTAAAATTTTCGTCCGGGGATTTGTTTATAATCCATTTTGACATATGTTTCGTCATCCATTAAAATACAGCCATCAAATTCCGCCAAACTCGTTCGTATAGTAATCGTGCTCGCTTTTTGGTCAATAAATTTTGTTTCAGGGAGCGATTCGGATGTTTACTGGCACAAAAAGACTCATATCCTTCTCTTGAAAGGATGTTACGCACGGTGGAAAAGTTGGCATCGTATTTTTTTGCCAAATCACGGGGACACCTGGGTTCACGTACCTCTAAACCTTTCTCCTCAGCTCTTTGTCCCTAGTGCCACTTTTATGATAGATGCGCTTTGCTCTATCCACACTCAGAGTGGCCTCGTAACGTTTGATTAGTAGACACACCGTTGACTTTGGGAATTTTAACACCTTTGCTATTTTTGAGGCAGATCACGAAGGATTCTCTAGATGTTTGTGCACAATTAAATTTCTTTTCTTAAGTTCCATGATCCGTAATTTTTTGTTTTCATCTGTTTGCCACAAATATCGCTCGTTTTTGTAGCTTCAAAATTTTGCGAATAGTTTGTAACAGATAACAAAATCATCGCATCGAGTGTCGTCAAATAGAATTTCACTTTGAGAGTTTTTTTTTACCTTGTCGTTGGTAGGTCGGTTTCTTAATCGTCATCGCTGATTCGTGTCGCTTATTTGTGCAGCATGAAGAGGCGATGGGGGTTATTTGATCTACCCTTTCTGATGCACTTGTGCATGAGAGACTTAAAGATCTAGCTCCCAGTGATGGTATATCATCTGTTATACCTTATCTTAACAGGTATGTCGTAATACATTTATGTAAAAGCATTGACGTTAAGTTAGGTGTTGTTAAGAGTTTTTCCTGAAACCATTGCTTCTACGAATAGGGCAAAATGTCACCATGTGAGGAAATAGGCCGACGTAAAAAAAAGAAAAAAAAAAGAAGAATAGGGCAATTGAGGTTTGAAAAGTAGTTTTAACATTAAAAACTTCATGATCTTCCTATCATTGCACCTTCTACTAGCGAAATACCATTTTGGCTGAATAGGTATTAATTTATTTCGTCCTCTTCATCTCCGTTTGATGGTTGTTTTGAGTCTAGCTCGGGATTCACACTGTGCAGTGATTCTTCTTCTTAGCGTTTCAAGCTTATTACTTCCACAATTAGCTTAGGGCATCTTCAACGGTGGTTAGAATCGTGGTTTGGATTTATTTTTTCAGACCAAACGCTAAAACATCGCTGCACCGATGTTGTAAATTTTATTTTATACCGGGATCTATTTTGCATCATTTTCAATCTGGTATATGTTTTGATCTATTCTTGCAGCAATTTGGAACAAGAAAAATACTATTCCAAAACACTACACGCTGCTTGATAATTCCAACTTATGAGTAAAATTTAAGCTTTTGAGCATGAGCATGAGCATGAGCATGATTGACCGCCCACGGATGCAATTCCGTTATTGCCAGATCAGCTGTATTTACACAAAGAACCAACAGATGATGTTTGGGACTAACATACATCTTCAATGTGTAAAAACTGGTGACCCAATATAAAGCAATACCGGCGCCGGCCGTGCCCGAATGCTGGTCAAGTAGGGAATGGGAAGGACCGTGTTGACATGATACTCGCTTTGAAGGAAGCCGAGAAATCCTCTGCACTTCCACGAGAAATCACTGGGATGTTGGATAGTTAGGGAAAGGTTAGCAGCAGGGTTCGTTTTGGTTAACGATACGCTGAAAGTATGTAGCACTATCCGCTAAAAGCAATGGACCGCTCCAATGTGACTGAAAAGAGACAAGCATGATGAAAAACAAAACAAAACAAAATAGACAAAATAGAATAAAACAGGATATTAAATATTATCTTCAAAATATGGTGGAAATAAATTATTTGTCTGCTTGCAAACCAGCTCTCCTCGGTGTCCTAGATGGCCAAATCCTGCTGGACCCGCAGCTGCTGTAGTCGGCACTCGTCCACATCAAGCCGACCGTCGCCGACGTGTCGGATATCTGCGTCTAATACACTCTTCTTGCACCGATTTACAAACTAAGCCTGCACACCGAATCAAAATTCCCTTAGGCACGGTTGTGGTATTATCCTTTAAAATCTAGTTCTAGATATTGGCACTTGGTTGCAGGAAACAGAATCAAAAAGAAAAATAAACTCGCTTATGACCTCTAACTTTACACGGTTGCTAAACAATACACACAATACACCGCAAGCAAACGACCGCACGATACGAATAAAATACACCCGCACTTTTAATTTTAAAAAGCTATCTAACTTTTTTTTTTCGCCGAGGCAATACTCCACATACCCTCGATAGGAATCGAACATGATTCCGATCCAATTTCACTGCCTACAAATACTTCGGTGGAACTAAAACGAGACGCACTTCTGGGCTCCGTTAATTAATTATTGTCCGGGAGCACACACATTCATGTGAAATACTCCGGAACTGCAGCTGAAATTTAAGCTTTTACTAAACAAAAACTCAACTTTATTGAGTATATTCTGAGGTATATTTATGAGCCGAAAAGTGGCCGTGTTTGGTGTGGGTGATGCTGGCGCCGGACAGAAAGTGGTATTGCTCGCCACGGATGCTGATAATTACCTCAAGTTGCTACTGGTGCTTGCGAATTGCCTTTTCGTTTCATTCCTGAATAACGAATGGTTCTCTTAGATTTTTTTACAGCCATTGCATTTTCCGGAAAACGCTGACTAGTTCGATACGAGGCGGCTCCCGGAATTGTGACTGTTGAGCATTTTACGACTGGTGGCAAATTCCGATCCCGAATAGTATTTCGATTGCTCGGAAATGAAAATTAATGAAGTCTTCATAGTGAACAATCGGTTTATTGATAGATTGGTTATGATTAACACTTGCAAATAGGACATACAGATACATTTTATAGAAACTTTCGGCAGGTTTATTTGGGATCAGAATATTCAGGCTTATCTTCTGGGGGAGAGGATACATTTTACTAAGGCAGTTTTGAAAAGTTTCTGGAGGAAACCGATGATATGTTAAAAATAGATTCAATTCGTATTTCTCGGAGGAAAAGATCGAAAAATCTTTGATTTTTCCAGGAATAGTTTTTAAATATTATATTATTCAATTGCATATTCTACACCTTTTAGACAATGCTATACACTTCTCGGCATTTCCATGAATTGGTTAGAACTTATAGAGGCTACTAGAAACTGAACGAACTCTATAGAAATTATTTTATGAATTACTATGAACAACGGAATATCTATGAAAATAGGTTGGAAATATAATGAACTTGACAGAAGCTGATTAAACTTCTCGGAAGTTGAAAAACTTATTGGAAGTTGAGCAGTCTTTTGAGAAGAGAGGTGGTGGAACTGCAGAGAAGTCCATTGAATTGCCGAAAAATTCTCAACGTTCCTGGAAACTTGGATGAACTTCCAAAAATTTTGTTGATCATCATTGGAATAGGACCAACTTTCTGGAAATTACCGATAATTTGAGAATTTCTCTGAAATAAATAGCATATCCGAGATGTTGTTAATCATACTAATGCAAAAATGGTACTCGGCATCAAAAGCTCTGAATTAATAACTGTGGAAGTGCATTCAGAACACTAAGTTGAGAGCAAGCAATAAGCTAATTGTGAAAGCAATAAGCTTGAAATGCTAAAAGAACAAGAAGAAGAGATGTTGTTAAACCTTACAAGAACTTTATAGAATCTGCAAGATTGTGATATAAGTGTGTAATTCGTGGCAAAGAATAAATTATTCACGGGCTTGGTTAAAAATTTAGCTGAATTCACTCGGCATTTTCATATGTAACTGATAACTCGGCAAAAAATCGAACGCTGCCGAGTCTCAGCATCAGTTGAAACTGAAATATCGGGTAACTTCATTATTAAACTGATTCTCGGCAACACTAGAAGCCGAGCACAAACGTAAACCAGACTTCAACCGACCTCAGCTGCCTATCAAGCCGAAATATCGGTTTAGCAGTGTTGTAAGCCGAGGCTCGGCTTTTTATCTGTCAACCGCACAATTTAACCGAAATATCGGTTAACCTCATTTCTGTTTGTTTCGTATTTCAACCAATATATCAGTTTGCGCATGCCGAGATTCTCAGCTAACTATATGAGTATTCAGTTTGACCCAAACCGAGATTATCGGTTAATATAAAAAAAGCCGAGATCGAAACCGAGAGGTCGGCTGTGCGGATCTCGGTTTCAGAAAGCCGAGACTCGGCATATAATGCTAGGTGTGTACGGTGGAATTTCCGCGAAATTAATTGATTAAACATTTAAAAAAGTAGTTGATTTTGGTTTTGGTTCGGTACGAAAAATTATCGTAAGAAGTTTAAGTTCTTCTTAAAACTGAAGTACCCTGAGCTTCTGAGATATTCCCTGAATTATTGGAAAGTTTCTCGAGTTTCTGGAAAGTTCCCTGAACTTCTAAGAAGCTCCCTAAACTTATGAAAAAATCCTTGGAATGTTTCCTAAACTTTTGAGAATGCTCAAAGATCCTTAGAAGCTTCCTGTATTTTTGAGACATTTTCTGAAATTCCCCGAGCTGTGTTTCCTGAAGTTCTGGGAAGTTTTGGGAAATACCATGAACTTCAAGAAAGTTGAACTCCTACAAGTTCCCTGAACTTCTTAGAAGTTCCCTATACTACTAGGAAGTTTCATGAACTTCTGAGAGGTTCTCTGAACCTCTGGGAAGATCCGCAAACTTTTGAAAAGCTTCATACATTTCTGGAAAGTTTTCTTAACTTATGGGATGTTCTCTAATTTTCTGTAATGTTCCTTGAACTTTTGGGAAGTTCCCTGAAATTCTGGGAAGTTCCCTGAACATCTTGGGTAGTTTTCTGAATTTATGAAAAATACCCAAAAAATTCTGATAAGTTTTCTGAACTTCTGGGAAGCTCCCGAATTTCTGGATAGTTGCCTGAACTTCTGGGAAGAACCCTTAACTTTTGGAAAGTTTCCTGATTTTCTGATTGATTGATTGATTGATTTTCTGAGATGTTCCCTAAACATCAGGGAGGATCGCAAAACTTCTGGGAAGTTTCTGAATTTCTAAGAAGTATCCTGAACTTCTGATAAGTTCCCTGAGTTACTGGGAAGTTCTCTGAATTTATTCGATTTTTTTCTCGAACTTTTGGGTAGCGTTTTCATTTATCAGTTTCCTTACCTCTTCCGGTGTTGGTGTCATCCACATACGTTTTGACGGTTAAGCTATTGTTGAGTAGTCCATGACATATTAGGGTATTTCGGGGTAAGCATAAATTCTCTAAACAAGTGTTAAGGGTTCGCAGTCTGATGTCAGGGTGGCCACAGACTCGGGAAAATGCGGGAATCCAAAAGCATCAGGAAATATGCGGGAAAAAGTCGGGAATTGAAAAATCCATCGGGATTGTTTTCATATGGAAGGAACCATAGACCTTTTTCAAATGATTTGAGTAGCGTTTTTGTCATCTACTCGGTCCAACGATCTCGTTAACGGAATAAAAAAGTGTTTTTCTGCAAATCCAGCATTGCTGAAGAAGATAACTCAGTGCTCTATGGTCCAAACTGTCAACTGGAAGGCGTTCAAAGAATTGACTGGGAAAATCAGGGATCTACGAGTCAGCCCTGGCTTTGAAGTCCTCATCATCGTTAGCTGCGGATTGTACGCCGTTCACAATTCCTTCAAGGACATAAGACAAACAGATTAGCATGTGGATCATTTTCTGCTGGCTTTGTTCAGCCTGTTAAAAAATGTACCGCTTAGAAGATCCTGCTACGAGGCTGGGACATGTGAGATTTCGCACATGACTTACTTTTATTTTACTTGACTTAGGTGATCCTTTCCACTGAAGCATCGCTATTGTATGCATTACTGTAAATTTTAGTGCAAAGATTAACTCGATGATGATGATGATGTAATACTACCATCTATTGTAGCAAGGTAACTTTCCATAGCAGTGGAATAATCTGAAAAACGATTTGATCAGGATTCTATTGTTGTTTGTGATCATCAAGCTCCTGTATGAAGGGCCAAAAACGTTTGGGCGGGCCCGTAAGCAGAGTCACTTACGCGAAACCCGCGAATATAGGGAAGAGAATCTCCTTCCAAAAGCAAGTTCACACTGAGAATACTAGAATCGAGCCTTCGAGTGACAGAATAAACCCAATAGATGGGGTCGAAGAGCCCGCCCTCGTTCCGCGAAATGTTAACAATAGGGAGGAGGCAGTCCCATGCTCCCTATCCAAATCGTTTTACTTGGGTGCCCTGATGGTCCCTCCCTTTCCCCGTTATATGTTATTTAATATTTAGTATATTTTGTTGTGGTCATTTGATTGCTTACCTTGTGTTAGAAAATTTGGCTGAAAGTAAAATTGGTTAGGGTTATATACCGTTCTTTACTTATTGCTCGGTGTCGTCTCGGTGTTTCTGCTTTTGAAGAGCTGACTTTAGGCGAAGGCCTATGCTGGCCTATGGCATATGCACGATGTCATATGGTATTGCTCGCGGTCATAGAATAGGGAAGAGAATAGGAGAAAGGAGAGAAAGCATTAGTAATTGGTAACATGCTCTGCGCATGTGAGATTTTCATGGTGATATTCTCACAACGGCCGTTCAGAATGGTTCGACGAATGCATATGAGAGATCATTCCCGATTAATTTCCGCTCATTCACTCGATTCCATCACGTTTAGATATAGAAGACAAGAAACATTTTACTACGTGCTATATTTTGGGAATATCAGAGCAATGATCTCGCATCGCATCTTCAAGTGATCATTACAAGCTGTCCATTTGGTTCAGGCAGTTTTGAACGTTGATGTGGCAGCCTATTCACACATGAAATCTGCCGCGACCAAGCTGGCAGTACGCGCCCATACCCCTTTCTGAACCGAAGGGGCCCTACCCCGTCCCCTTCTCCCTACCCCCGAGATTTTAAACACTCCCCGGACATACCGAAAAAAGCCGGAAGCTGTGGGGGGAAACGACCGAAGAAAAAAAAAATCAGACCGCCGCAGCTGCCCCCCAAAAAAAAAAAGAAAAAGAGAAGGAGGGCCGCCTTCAAAAACGTCGCTGCTCGGCGTCCCAAAAAAAAAAACAGCGTTTGCACAAATTTGGCCCAAAAAAACAAATCCAAGAGGGAACTGCCAAGTTTGACAACATTTGGTAAAAAGGTGCTCATCCTATCGCACAAAAACGCGACAATGGAGCGAGGATTTTTAATAAATGAAAAGGTCTGGTGGTGAACCAAACTAAAATGATTTTGGTAGCTCAGAGAATTGTCTACGTACTGTCAACGACGTTGAAATCACGAAGTCCTTAATACTATATGCACGCAACGCACGTGCATAACTTTGTACCCGAAAACCCGACTACGAATGCTCCACTATTTTTCTTCGATTGCTTCTAGAAACTTAAAGTATCAATGACTAAAGGGTGTATTCGATAAAAATGGCACACAGAAAATCTTCTGTAACTTTTGAATCGTATGAGTAAAAAACCTAGAAATTTGAGTAGATCTTATCCATAGTATATTATTTACATCTGCCAAGTTTCATAGTTATACATTCAGTAGTTCCAGTCATGTCGTCGAAACAAGAAATTGTCCGTGAGAAAATTTTGTGCACTCACAATCAAAATCCAGGGGCGTCCCACCGGTGGATTGCTAAAAGGCTTGGAATTGCAAATACAACTGTGTCCCGTGTAATAAGAACCTTCAAGGAGCGTCTGAGTGTCCAAAGGAAGGAAGGGAGTGGTCGTAAAAGTGGTCCAATGGACAGTAAAATGGCCAGAAAAGTCGTACAACAATTCAAGAATCGTCCAAACATGTCAATTCGAGATGTCGCTAAAAAGTCTAAGGTGTCAGTCGGTTTTGTGCAGAAAACCATGAAGCGTGCTGGGTTACATGTTTACAAAGTGCAAAAAGCCCCAAACCGGAATGAAAAACAAAACATCACTGCGAAAACCCGCACCCGGAAACTTTACACGAAGCTGCTCACCAATTCCGGTTGCATCGTGATGGATGACGAAACATACGTCAAGGCCGATTTCCGTCAACTTCCTGGGCAAGAATATTTCGTTGCCAAGTCGAAGTTCGATGTTCCGGAGGATGTTCGAAAGAAGAAACTATCGAAATTTGCAAAGAAGTTTCTAATCTGGCAGGCGATTTGCGGATGTGGTGAAATAAGTGCTCCCTTCATCACTTCCGGAACAATAAACGGTGCGATTTACACGGAAGAGTGCCTTAAGAAGCGTCTCTTGCCATTCATTAAGAAGCACAAAGGATCAACTCTGTTTTGGCTTGATCTAGCATCCTGCCACTACGCTCGAAACGTATTGGAGTGGTACCGAGCCAACGGAGTCAATTTTGTGCCAAAGGATATGAACCCACCAAATTCACCGGAACTTCGTCCAATTGAAAAATTCTGGGCAATTATGAAAACGGAACTTCGCAAACATCCCAAAACTATAAAAACAGAGCTAGAATTGAAGAAAATTTGGGTAAAAACAACAAAAACACTGGGAAAATCGGTTGTACAAAATTTGATGGGTGGAGTGAAAAGGAAGGTGCGGGCTTTCGGGATGGGAGACGAAATTGAATAAAACAAATATTGTAAATCAAAACTCATTAGTAGTTCTTCATTCCCTGAAAATTTCACGAAAATCCGATAATCAGTTTAATTTTGATGAGTATATATGTGTGTGCCATTTTTATCGAATACACCCTTTAATATGGAGCGATTTTTGTTCTCGTTTGCAAAATGAGAGATCAAATCAGGTTATGCAATACGCAAGAAGCCGATTTGCGTCTGCTATCCGTCATTTCGCCTAAATGAAAGAAGTCAAAATTGCAGCTTGAACAATTTCCTTAAAAACTTCCAAAATATCTATTAATGGGTGTCCCACATCAAATTGCATCGCAAAAAAAACGCTGAAAAAAATTACCGATTGGGTATTTTCTTTTGAAAATTCAGGTAGAATTCGTTTTGAGTGTTTTGTTGTTGTTGTATTTTTATCGCTGATGTTCTATTAGTGATCAGGATCACAAGCGTGTCGTGAAAGCGTTTAAGCGAAATTCCAATGCTTCGGTCAGGGATGTGGCCAAAAAGTGGAATCCGTCCAAGTCTTTCGTTTAGAGAGCCAAGGACCGAGAGGGACTGCATACGTACAAAGTGCAGAAGGCTCCAAATCGTGACGAACGGCAAAATACGGTGGGAAGGTCACGGGCTCGGAAACTTTGCACCCAGATGCTGACGAAGCCTCATTGTGCCTCATTGAATGCCTCATTGAATTACCGAAACTAAGGCCCATCGAAAAATACTGGGCGATTATGAGCAGGCACTTCGGAACCATCCCAAAGAGGTCAAATCTGAGGAAGACATGAAGAAAAAGCGAACCTAATGAGTGGAGTTAAGCGTAAGGTGCGAGCGTACGGTATTGAAGATGAATGGAAGAAATATGCCAAAAGCTTACTTATGGGTTATATTTTATTGTCTGGAATTTTTAAAATGATCGGTCAACTACGTAGTTTTCTACAGCGTTTTTCCGTGATGCAATTTGATCCAATTTTTATTAACTAATTTTCCCAGTCGGGCAAATTAGGCAAAAATGCGGGAAAAATTCGGGAAAAATGCGGAAATTTTTAAATTAAGATTGTGTGGCCACCCTGTACTTCACTCTATAGCTTTTTTGTAGATTGAACTAGTTATTTTGTTTCTTTCCCTCCCCCCCCCACCCCTAGAGTAGGTGCCAGTAGATCATAGCTTGACCATTTATTCATGAAATATCATCCATATCATCCACGAAAATCATTGCCACATTTTGCTGAATTGCATAACAAACAGCTAATTCTTTTCAAATACAATGTGTCTCATAATGGGTGTCACCTTTTTTCAGTCTTGGTTTATTTCAGCTGGGTAATTTTAACAGCGGAATTGATTATACCCGTTTTGAGTGTATTCTTTTGACAGCTTATCGCTGAAGATAAATAAGCGATTCCGTTTGTTTATATTTATCAGCTACCATGGAAGCCATACGGGAGCAAGTTTTAAAATTACATTTGCAAAAGCTTAGACCGTGTCAGATATTCAATAGCCTTAAGCAGTTCGGAGTGAGTAAGCGTTTTGTTTTTCGTACCTTGAAACGGTTCAAGGAAACTGGAAATGTCCATATTCAACACAAAAGAGGTGCCAGACGAACTGCCAGAACGAAGAAAAAGATCAAATGTGTGAGGGAGCGAATAAGACGTAATCCGGTCGTATCTGGCCGTAAATTGAGCAAACAAGTTCAAATGTCCCCTGCTTCAATGAACAGGCCCTCAGACATGATCTGGAATGCAAGCCGTACAAGAAACAACGGGTTCACGGGTTGACGGAGCGTCAAAAGCAAGCCAGGGTCCAAAGAAGCAGAAATCTTTTGGTTCGGCACGGTGACTGCGAGATTTTATTTTCGGATGAAAAGCTCTTCCTCCTTCAGGACAGTCATAATCAACAAAATGATCGTGTGTATGGCAAAAGTCTTGCCAATATTCCAAGAGGTAAACTAGCTGTAGAACGCTATCAGAATGTATCGAAAATCATGGTATGGTGCGTAAAGAAACTCCCTCTTTCAAAACTTTACTAAAAATCAACACTAAAATTACATCGACAGTTTTTAAGAACCATCTCTTCCTCATGCTTCAACGCTTTCAAACAACACCTCTTCAATCTGTATGGGAATACACCATATTGTTTCCAACAGGACTCAGCTCAAGCTTACAAGGCAAAGAAGAGACAAGCGTGGTGCGCGGAAAATTTGCCCGATTTCATCACAAGTAAAGAATGGGCTGCATCTTCATCGGATCTCAACCCACTTGACTACTTTGTTTGGGGTTATATGCTTCAACATATAGGGCCTACGAAAGGGCTTACTTTAGATTGATTCAAGAAATATTTGGTTGATATTTAGGACCAAATTCCTCAGGAAATCGTGCGCGCCAGCTGCGATGGGTTTACAAAGCGTTTGCGCAATATTATCAAGGAAAAGGGCGAGGGATTCGAATTGAATTAATATGGTTTATTTCTATAACACGTATCTTTCAAATGAAAAATAAATGCTATGATTTGGTTGATTTGTTTTGCTGTAATCCCATTTTGTTTTAGTGACACCTATTGTGAGACACCCTGTACAGTTAGTTGACAAGATACCACGTTACCTGACTAAGTTTATATTGGCTATTCTTAGGAAGGGTTAAGACCAAATTATGATTTCAATAAAAAAAAACCCAAATGATCGAAAAAACTGCTAACTTGCAGATTGGTTAAACCATTTAAAATTTCACCATCATATGTGCTGCATCGCAACATATACAGGAAAGCAATTTCGAATAGCAATTCAAAATACATCACGCAAAAAATTGCCATTTCAAACCCATCGCTCAATGTGGCTTCTTTTGTACGTATTTCAAATAATTCTTATATGTATCGTCACAGTTTACGAAACCACGACCGCCCTCCCCCTCTGAAATCGTGACGTACTTATAGATTATTCCCTACACCCAAATAAAAAATCACATAATCAGTGGAAAATATCCGCCAAAAATTTACTTTCATCTGAATCAGGAAGTGGAAAATCCAGTGAATCTTATGTGTCCAGTGAAATGTAAATGATCAGTCAAGTAGAAATTCTTTTTCTATGTGATATTCATGTAAAAGTCACTTATTTAAGTATTGGAAAATATCTACATGTGTTTCCAGTAGTAGCTAAGTGAAATATTGTTTTCAGTGTAATATAACATTAAACATTATTCATGAATAAGCCTACCCAAAGCACTTAAATACACCACTAAATTAGAATTATTCTCTTCTCAACCTTACAGCAATGAAACCTCACGAGATCCAGGAAAAGCTTGGCCTGACGCGGATACGCGACCGTAACTGGTACGTGCAACCCTCCTGTGCGACGACCGGAGATGGCCTGTACGAGGGCTTGACGTGGCTCACATCGAACCACAAGTTATGAGAGTAATTGTTGCAACAACCACAACAACAACCCAACACAGCAGTAGCAACCGCAGCAGCAGCAGCAGCAGTAAATTCCCCTAAAGTCAGAATACTGTGAGCTCGTGAACTACCACGACTATTTAGTAGAAAAAGAAAGAGCCTCAGCACGCGCACGGGCGAACGGGTGAGCGAGCGATTGAGCTAGCTAGCAAGCAACTAGGTAGATGCGAGCTTTGCGTGTGTGTGTGTGTGTGTGATGATGAGCGATGATCGAGCGAATCCGCAGCGTGATGTTGTGATGTTGCCAATCCTTATATTCCTAATGTTACATGAAACGCACTCTGGCGTTCCCTCCAGAATTGAAACAAACAACAACTCTACTACCTACTATTATTACTACACTTATTGCTACTACTACCGGGTACGCTAAATACAGTTATACTTTGTTCTTGGGTTTTTACACACTCCGCATAAGCAGAAATAAATCGCATATTTTTACCTTTCTCAAAAATTTAGAGAAAGGTACTAAACCGAAACGATGGGTGTCATCGCTATCGAAATATGCACAGATGTCACAAAATGAACAAGCTTAAGTCAACTGAAGACGCCAAGAGTGGGAAATTGAGGCGAAATGATCATGTTATTATCGAAATAATCATTAATCTGGACAAAACTGTATTCATCTTACTCTTGTGCTGCCTTCGCCAATTCCAAGTCAGTCCAGGCAAAAGCGCAGCAATAGTTCACTCATTACCTGTTAATCTTGTTCAATAGGGTAAAAAAAAAAAAATGTTGGAAGCCTGGACATACCGAATACATAATAGGAAAATCCCACTGAATGCAGTGGGGATTAAAAAAAAAAGCCAGCCTCGAGGAATTTGTGAAAGTAACGCTAATACAAAGTCCGGCAGTGGCCGCGTGTTCAAATGATAAAAAAAAAGCAAAACGAAAACAAACATACCAAGAAAACCTAAAAGATGAACGAGGTACTCGAGTAAAGTAGGAGGGACATTTTATTTGTATATATGATCGAGGGATGAACTAAATGATTTTTGCAAAACAAAGCTTGAAGGAGGTTCGAAAATATGATTATTTTTCAAAGCAATTGTATGGAAAACGGTGATACCGTCAAGCATAAATAAGTATGAAATCACTAAGCAGAAAAAAAAAACAAGCAAACAAGCATCATTTACACAAGGCGATATTGTACATATTATAAATGGCAGATAATACAAAGTAAATCAATACTAAAACGAAACAAAAAACAGCAAAAACAAATAGGGAAATATTGATAAAACAATTATGCAAGGTACCCGACTAACGATTACAACAATAGCAAAGAAATCATCCGCACTCACACCGACCCCATACTACACGACCTCCCTCCTCCTTCGTCTAGAAAAGAGAGCATTGAATTGCAAATATTACCTAGAATTATCGATACTAAACACGAAAGCAAATTCGCAAATGTTGTAAAATTCAAGCCAAGAAATCCGTGCGTTCCCATGTGATTATGTGCGCGTGTTTGTGTGATTGCCTGCTGCCTGTTTGTGTGCGTGCGCACTGGTGTGCAAGTGTGAGCTTTAGAGCGCGTTTTATTCATGTTGTTTATTTTTTTTCACCCTAATAGCATTGAATGACTAGCCCCTACCTTTTCATCGCGCCTGATTATTTATGTTGAAGATATCGGTTGTCTCATGTTTATAGTAAGTCTTGTTCTCTTGCGTTCTTGTCATCGTAAAGATTTTTTATTGCTATTTTGCGTATGAAAATGAAAAAATAAGAGAGGGAAATTCAGATGAAACTAATTATTTCCTTGTCATTCTCGTGACTAGTTGTTTATAATTATTTCGAATTGTGTTAGGGAAGGTGACAGTTTGAAAAGTAAACGAAGAAAACAGGTGTAAAGAAAGAAACGGCGTATGACTCAAAACAGTTAAGAGGGATGAAGTAAAATATGACGCAGAAGAGAAAAAAATATTGAAACATAGGGAAAAACCGAGAGAATAAATTGAACAATGCTGATTTGTTTAGAAAAAAAAGAAGGAACACATGAAACACAGTAAAGAAAATATTATTAGAAATGTATTTTAGCATTTATAGCGAACAAGAAAAACAAGTGAAAACAGATTCAATAAAACTAGAAATCTACATCTCAAATGGACCAAGAATGTCTTATTTCACTTCAAAAGTCCAGCGTTGTGCATAAGATATCCTGCTACGATTTCCATCAAAACTTTTGCAGTTATTGACTTGGCCCGCCATGAATGAATTCGTGCAAATCGATAAAGTCTCCAAATCTAAAGATTTTCTCGAATGGAATCTCGTTGGAATGGTAAGTTCATTGGCTATAGGCTATGGCGGTTTCTCCTCTGCCCACTTCTCTGTGAGTCGATTGCGTCTTTACTAACAGCCTGTGCCGGATGTGAACTGTGGAAACACGCTATCACGAGTGAGATGAGGTATTATTGTATCTTTAAGATAGGTGACTCTTCGTGTTTTATGGGATTGTCCATTTGATTTACACGCTAGCAGGGTTGATAATCGTTAAAGAGTACATTAGTCCGGGATATTTGCATTGAATACGTTGACGAAACCGGCGTTAAATGTTAACGATTAAAAACAACTCGGCCATCGTTACCATTACTAAATCACCGTGCGTCTCCATGAAAACGCTCTACAATCCAAAGAGGGTGACACCACAAGTTCAATATGGATTCATATCCGAGACACGAACCGGCGGTGTGAAAGCTTACGGCCATATTATACGCGAAGAATCATATTATTTTTATTATTCCTTGTTGAGCCGTATCTACTCAGGTAATGCTGTTGGAATATTGAAAAGTACTCTGCGGTAGAGATCTTTATTAAATCTTTTTAAACAATAAGTAAAGTCATGTTTCATATAGTACGGCATCCAACATTGGTCTTTCTGGTACTGGTAAGAGAGCTTAGGAATCATGTGTACAATGATTGTGTGTATTATCAACCCTTAACAGTTTAACTGGCCCTTGGGCAACATTTGACTATATTTTTTTTTCAGAATATGTCTCGAGTAATTCATGATTAGGGCCTAAGAGCCAATTGTAAAGAATGACTTTTCCGTGAGCCAATTGAGAGTTGTTTTGGCGTAATACGCCGACGCTAAATCCGGCGAAAACAGTGGAGCGGTACTATGCTTCTGATATAAAGGCAGCAACCTCTTCTGCAGACACTCAGATCGATAGATTTTCGCATTGATTGTTCCAGTTGTTTAAAAAATAGTAGACCGCAGGAACCTATTGAATCGACTTACATTCTCGTCGCTTACATTCTCATACGACGGCAGTATGGGTTTTGAGTCCTTTTTGACATAGGCCTCGTCGGCTATAAAAAAAAACATGCATCCGGTTGCTGCAAAACTCGCGAATACAATTTCCGAGCCCTTGTTGCTGCGCATTGCTTCTGTTCTGCACTTTGTTTGGCGATTGTCTGCTTCTTGTAGGTCTTCAGGTTGTTCCGTTCATTGATACGTTGAATCATTCCGACGCTGGTTCTCGCTTCATTGGTCAAATCACGTATCGACATTGATTTGTTCTTCCGAATTAGAGCTTCCACTTTCTGATTAGAGCTACCACATTTCCAGTTTAGGGTTGGAAGATCCGGGTTTTCTACCTCTTCCTGACAGTTCATCTTAAGAAAAGTGCTCCCCAACTTTGGCTATGATGGATTTTACACTCGCGTGATGAATTCCAAAGCGCTTCGCCAATTGTCGCATAGTTACACCCTTAATTTTTACGTATTTTTCAATGCGCGAAATCTGGCTAAAAGTCTCTCAAATATAGATTAAACAACAAACAAACAAAAAATGCGCGACATTTTGAAAACGAAGAATTTAAACCGCGTAAACAAGTAAAAAAACGAAAGATGCGCACAGTATGCTATGATAAACACATTAAAGCCATCACAAATACACGCGTTCAACGTAAATGTACGTGGTTATCTTATGTTCGATACATTCCTTATATGAACTTTTAGGAGCTTTCTCGCATAAATTGCTTCGCTTTTTAACCGTGTCATCAAGCTAGTTGAAAAATAGTCCCCAAACTAGCTCAAGAATAGCATAATTATGATCATTACGAGTAACGTAATGACTTCGAATGACTATTCAGTCGATCATGTAATTTCGGCATACTTCAAGGAATTGTAAAATATCTTGTAAAAGAACATATTTAAAGTGGGGCAAGTTCTACAGCAGTTCTGTTTATTCCACATCTTGAACTTTAAAAACAGCGATTAGTAAGGTAAAAGTCCACCTACGTCTGTCAAATTAAACTGAATTTTGTAGGATTGAAATTTTTTTTTATCCTTATATTTCTATGTTTACTTGTTAATATTTAAATAAAATATAAAATTGTCTTAACTTAATAAGTTTTCATTTGTTTCGATGTGATAGCTGAAGAATAGTCCTTATGATTTTGTCATGGAATTCTTTGAGGTTCGGTTAGTGTTTTTAAAATCATGATATACAAAATCTTCTGGTTCTAACCTGGCTAGTCTTGACTCGAGATGTAGTATTTGTCTTCGTTGAAACCTCCATATTTCCCTGCTGCTTTGACAACGGAACAGCTTGCGTTTCGTAGTTTCTATTTCTCCCGGACATGTCTCGCAATTGGGATCATCTGCCATGCCTCGTTGAAACAGCAAATGTCGATGCCTTATTTTCTGATGCATTACCACAAACCAGTTTGATCGCTGCGTTGATGATAGAATTTTGTTATGAAGGTGTTTGTAGACGGCCTTCCAGTCACGTTGATTGGCCGTTACAAGTGGAGATATATTGCTTGGGACGATGCTGTACTGATCGATTGATGAGGTAACTGGGACATTTCGGTTTGCAGTAGTCTTATATGGTTGAATATCGCTGGTACTGGAATCTTGGGATTCTCTAGGAAGCTACTCAAAAATGGATATTGTCTTGCCGTGCTTATCGCTCGGTTCAAAAAGAGTGCCTTCGATTTTGTATCTGGACAATGCAGGTTCAGACCACCTCTAGATTTTGGTAGAATCAAGTTGGTAAAGGCTATTCTTTTTAGAGCTTGGCCATACCAAATGAATTTCCAAATGATTTCTGCCTTAATTTTTGTGGCAAGTCCTTTTGTGAGTGGACTATTTGAGTTGATAAGAACGACTTTTTGAACTAGATTCAACTTCCTCGGG
Organism: Aedes koreicus; assembly: GCA_024533555.2. Lineage (NCBI taxonomy): Eukaryota > Metazoa > Arthropoda > Insecta > Diptera > Culicidae > Aedes > Aedes koreicus. Next base: position 147,860 of record JAHHFK020002436.1, on the reverse strand, counting down.
TGTCGAAACCAAAGTCGGGTTCTCAATCCGCTAAGAACGGACTGCCAGTTTAGTTTTTGAACTTGTTTGATATTATTTCCAAAACGTACTCCCAAGATGTTTACTACGTTTTCGATACATAGCCACTCCGTGTCTGTTGTGAGGTTAACGTTGCCGATCATTACTGCTACAGTCTTCTGGTTATTCAAAATTGCACCGGAAACTGAACCATATTCATTGAATACAGTTGCAACTTGAATTACTGCTCGTTCGCTGTCTAAAAACATGGATACGTCATCCGCGTAAGCGTTCATCATGACATTAGAAAATTTGTTCAAGATGGTATCTAACAGTGGCTGCAGGAACAAAACAAAAAGATGCATCGACAGCGGATCACCTTGTCGTACTGATCGTTTAATTTTGAATGTCCGAGTCAGGTGACCATTGACCAAGATTTTAAAATACGATTGGCTCCAAATCGTGTCGAGTAAGTTAACAAAAATCTGGTTGAAATTCATTCCTTCCAGAGATTGTTTCAGAAAATGGTGATTGACTTTGTCAAACGCATGATCTAGATGAAAAGACACCAGAAGTGCACTTTTACGGTGTTGTTTGAGTTGACAGATTCTATCGTATGTACGGATTGCTGCTTCGAATATAGTTTTCTTTCCATTTGAGCATTTTTGGTTATCGTTTGAGGATCTTAGCCAAGACTTTGTAATCAACGTTCAAAAGTGATATTGGACGATATCCTTTCGCAATTTTTTCACCTCCTTTCTATTTTTTACCAGAACCAAGATCCCATTGTAGAAGTGTTTCATTGCTAATCCTTGAAGTTCATCATGTATGACATAAGTGAACTCATTGGAAATAACACGCCCCGCCTTCATATGAAACTCTTTAGGCAGCCAATCGGAGCCCAGAGATTTTCCAGAACAACTTTCTTTGATGGCAACTAAAATTTCGTTTTGATCTGCTGTGTGCATCAGATTTCATTTACTGGGTTATTTTACGGAATTGCTTTGGCTGGCGCAAGATCAGTTGGAGGTTCAGCGTCTTCAGTGGAAATTCAGTGAGAAGCGAGAATTCCGCAAACATCCTAAGACAGGCAAAACACATCAAAAATTGAAGAAAGCATGGGTCAATGCACAAAAACTTATCGGTTCTAATGATGTACAAAATTTGATCGAGGGTATTAAGAGCAAATTAAGGGCATTTAGATTTGGAGCGCAAGTTAAATAAAGTGAACATGGCGAAGATGTTTAATTTGATAATCCGAAAATTTCAAGAAAATACACCTTTCTTGTGGATTTTTTTTATTGGCTTATCAGATATCTTTCAATATGTAAAGTTTACTTTTCTATGAGAGCTATGTTTTTTAAGCCTGTAACTATTGAAAAGCAATAAAGAAAACCATGACCATCTCACTCCATATGCTCCCACTCACTATTTTTACTGTGGTGAATACCCATTTGACCCTCTCTTCCACAATCGGATGTTTCTTTTCTGTGGAGAGTTTCACGTTCACTTTTTAGCTCTTCACTCCTATGGAGAAATCCCATTAGCAGATGTCAGTAAGTGAAACATGGCGGTAGTTTTCTTACTCAGTCACTCCACCGGAAAGTCTCGTAACAACGTGTCAATCTTTGCGTAAATAGCCACGTCTTCGATAATACTGTCCTAGATACGTCGAAAACTATTTCAGTTGAACTGACAGGAAGGCGAAAGCAAAGAAGTCGGAAGCAGCTCCGAAAGCAAGAAAAGTTAGAGGGAGAAAAGCCAAGCAGCATCAGATTTAACCCAACCGGAGTGTCCGTAGGAGAAATGAATAGCCCACCAATTTTCCGGAGTTTTCGTTGGAGATTGACGAAGACTGATCGGCGATCCCGGCGCTAATGACCAACGAGCGACGCCATCGTTGAGCCACACACTACGGGAAAGGTAACGGTGGAAGTTTGGGATGTAAGAGCGATAGTGAGATCCGGCGGGTACGCCCCGCTTGCTGTCGCTCAATATCCGATCTGTTACCTCCCCGTCAGTGAGCGCTTGGGACGTTGGTAAGAGACTCGCCCGTCGTGTTCTACCGGGCCCGTGAAGTCATAATCGAACCCCGCAAGACCCACAAGTATCGGAAGCCATTGCACCGTTGGGAAAACCCTTCCCCCATTTCAAATAGTTTCCCAGCCGGATAGATTAGAACTGCCTGGAGAATCCGACGCAGAACCGTCCAGAAAGTGTGGAAGGAACCCCGGAGAAATCGACACTAAATCCGAATCGTGTGGCAGGCAACCTCAAGCTATATATCTCTCTCTCACTCTTTCTCATAGGTTCCAACGAATCAACATGTCCCAGAACGGCCACAACGACCCCCCCCTCCCATTTTACAATGTTAGAAATTAAGTAAATAAATATGTAAGTCGAATTCAATGCATATTTTGCCACTTTCTTTTCTTTCTATTTCTATTTTGTTCTGTCCGCTGCGTGAGGTATAAGGTGAGGTTGTCCTTCTGCAGCAAGCAGATAGCTGACCCTGAGTGAGTATAGCCGAGGTTTATAAACCCGTAAATAGTAATATGCATACAGAATATCAATAATAAATGAAATATTTAATTCTCTACCTTTTACGGAAACTGATCAAACAAATCAAACCTGAAAAATAAATAATAATTTTGACGTTCCGTTGCGTATATAAGAATGTACCGCAGTGTTGCCAGACAAAGTTTTGAATTTCGTGGTTAAAATCATTTTACCACTTTACAGATTTGCCGAAAAGCCTCATATATGTTCCACATTTTATTTGTTCCTATTTGTTCCACAAATTGGAACAAATAAAATGTGGAACAAATCGGAACAAATTTTTGAAAAATAAATTGTAACAAAAAAGGAGTGCGTAGAGAAAAAAAAGTTTTTAACGCTTTTTAAGTTCATTGCCTTTAAAGGAAAAATATAAAAAAAATTGAACCAGTGGCTTCGGAAATCTCTAATATTCTCAGCAACCGATTTTCAAGCTCCTATATCTATATAAATTTCCATCAAAGCGCATCACTGAACACATTTATATGGTACGTTATTTATTTTGCTTTAATTCGGTTCGCTTTCAAATACTTAAGCCGTCTTTAAATTAGCACATGCACTTGAAAATGCGGCTTTTTTTCGTAATGCCAATAATTAAAAAATATTCCACATGTACACACATAGAAATTATTAATTTTACACGAGACGTAATTAATGTTTGTAAAAAGTCGGGGAACGTAAAGAAAGATTTCGTGTAAAATTATGTCTCCTGAAACTGACACATACGCAATTCCACGAAAGATGTGTTTGATGAGTATTTCAATGCAAGCCTAGAGTATGACTTATTGCATGCAAAAAACCCAAACCTATTCTGCTTTTGCGTTCTAGAGAAAAGAAATCACGAAAATGAGTCAAAAACGTGGTTAAAACTCCTATGCCCCCATAACGAGCTTTGTTTACTAACAAATTTAATTTTCAAACCCCCGGTTTGGTTCGACTTGGAATTTTTCATGATAATGATCGTGAACATTTCATCAAACAATTTACTCTATCTAAGAAAATTCACCTATTCTAGGCAAGCTCAGCGGAGTCTAGCCTTTTATCAGTATTTTTTAAGCGTCATGTGAATAGAATTAATCAGAAAGGCTTAAAAGTGTATTTATAAATCACCAAACTTTTCAAATGAGTAGAACTATTGTCGGCAGTCCCTTTTTATACTATTATTGTTTCATTTGAACTGCATGTGAAAAGAATTCCTCTAAAGACTGTGCTCGAAAATAATGAGACACAATTATTAGCTTGTAATGTTTTAGCATGTTGGTAAAAAATGATGAAATTTTGACTGAAACTAGCTACGAGTGTAAAATTTCATCACAATCTGTCAAGTGGTTATTGAGATGACATCGGAACAAGAGCAGATTTGCCAGAAAATTATTTGCGCCGTCGTGTAAAATTCAGCTGCCCACACAAAATTCAACTGTCCCACAGGTGGATCGGAAAGCACCGGGGATTCCGTCATTCGACGGTGTCCCGGGTAGTGTAATCATTCAAGGAGACCCAGACGACAGCTGACCGGTGAAGGCGCTATTTTGGTAGGATTTGGCATCCTGCCAGTGCGCGCTGCCGGTGTTAGACTGGTGCAAAGATAACAATGTTGCTTTTGCACCAAAAGACTTCAACTCATCGAGCTCGCCGTAACTTCTTACGATGGAAAAATTTTGGGCTATCGTGAAAATCGGTTCCCGAGAATAGCCAACATTGCCGAAGACAACATTTCCCCTAATTTTGTTTTGCCTCAGTTTTGTTTTTCTTGATGCGAAAGACGTCGGCTGCCACTACATCATTACTCTGTTACGTTTCAAACGTGAACTCCCGCCTGGTGACTCATTGTAGTCGCATTCATACATCATAATTAATGAATGTTTGTGTGGGTTTTGTGCTCGACAGTCGTTCATTCATGAAAGTCAAAATAAGACCCACGCTCTTTGATAGACGGCTGCGATGCTTTGTCGCCGATCTTTGTGTATCCGTATAAAGTGTATATTCTTGCGTATCCTTCAAACCCGTACATTTGTGTACGTCTGTAGTGAGGCAATGTAACTTATGTACTGACATAAAAAAGTGCTCACTAGATTTAATTTGATTGCATCTTTGATACAAATCCTGTATCTATACTTGTATCTTTACAAATAATTAACGTTCATTTAACAACTAGGGGAAGGTGCTGTAAAGTGGGTCTATGGATTTAGGATTCGGCCTATGCTTGAAACTCGAAGTAAATATTAATTCATTATTTTTACCCTGAAAATCAAAAATATACAGTAGTATTGTCTCACTGAAATATCAATGTGAAGAAAAATTAAAGACAGGCAATTTTTAACCAATAGGCCGAATTCTAGATCCATAGACCCACATCAGAGCACTTTCCCGTATGTATTTTCTTAGAGTGTCTCCATTCTGCGTATTAGAAACTACAATTATATTTGAATAAATATAGTTATTTAAAATTTTATGCAAAAGTACAATTTTTTGACGGACAGAAAAAAAGTGCTCACATGCCATATTATTTTCTTGAGTGTATCCTGCTCTGTTTTTGCTTCTTAACTGTCACAGCTTGTGTTACCTAACAATAGGTGTCGTTACTCTTTCTGTTGTTTCTGTTCGACGTGGTTTTTATTTCGTTTGAATGCTGCAAAATTGATTCCATGCAAATTGCCGTATTTGTACGTAAACTCACGTGAGAGATTGTGAAAAGCAAATACCTATGCGGAAAACTGCAGCAATGTACGATGTTAGTTATTCTGGTGTACGTAAAATTTGGAAAATCATATAATTGCTTGATTGGCCTCCGCAATCACCAGATTTGAACTCAAATGAGAACTTGTGGTCGATTCTCGATCAGCCCATTTGGCAAAGGAGAAGTTACCAACAAAAACAAGCTCTTTGAAGCCCTTGAACGTGCCTGGCAAAGTATCGATGAAATCCTTCTTAAACATCTGGTTGAAAGCATGTCTCGACGCATACAAGCAGTCATCAAAGGGTATATGAAATATTAAATTCAACGTACTTAGTTTTGAAGAAGAAAAATTTCTCATAAGTACATTTGTTTTGCCACACTATAAAAAAGAGACATCTGGGATGGAGCGTGCGTCCCCGCAACATTGCTATGGTCCTCACAAGTTCCTACGTCATGCTTCCACGGGTCAAGAGATGACAAAGACCGCCAGCTAAGGGTTGCGTACTTAGCTGATAGTGCAGCCTGGGCACTGTTATCCTTCTGACTTCAGCTAGATTGAGAAGGTGCGTTCCGAGCGTCTGTCTACCAAGGAGGTGCGGCTCAAACAGCGTCTGTCCTGGCATCCAGCGGTTCAGTAAGAAACGCAGTATCGCGTCAACTATACATTAGGTGGCAGCCGCACCAAGGCGAGGTAGGCAGCGTGACCCCGGTTAAGTAGCATGCTGAAATCTTACTCTGCATCGAAAAATGGAAGTATTCTTTATACGGTCGTACGGTCCTAATTCCAGATTATCCATGGAATTCCCAAGTATTGTATAATAATTTTGAATTGTTTTCTTCCCCCGTAGCTATGATAATGCAACTCCATCTACAATTGCAGCAGAGATTACAAATATAATTGTTAATATCATTTTATATTATAACATCTCTTCACAATATTTTTTTATGCTATTTTCAGCTTCGCATTTACATCGTTGTAAGTTTTGGCCCACCTAACTCACGTTATGTATTTGAAAAGATAGGATGGTTTTTTACATTTTTTTCAGAGAGAGAGAGAGAGGATTATATACGACAAAGTATAAAAAAAAACAAAAATTCTTCGTTCAAAATAATTAATTCAAAAACTAACATTGTTTATCATCCTACATTGGCTATTTTACAGACATAAAGAATCATTTATGGGTCTACTAGGAAAAAAGATTTATCCAAGAATTTCCTGTCATATATTTTTAATTTTTTTTTCGTTTTGGATTTATTGAGTTTCCGTCTTTAGGCAGCAATCATACCCATATGAAATTTATTTCGCATAATTGTTTGCTTAAATTTTCTTTGCTATTTTGCTAGGCTGCCAGGTGATCAACTTTATTTCATAATATCACATTGGAATTTTCTCTATATTAGAGTTTCAATCATCTAACATCGCAGTGGAAGAGGCAAATAGCGGCGTTGAATTATTATTATAGGTACATTCTTTACAACATCGTATTATTTCCATCAAAGCATGACCTTCACATTTTCATACAACAAACCTGATTTAGGCCGTATCTGGCTTAAACACGAAACATACCTTCAATTTATGACATCTAGCGATGCATATATGTCCAGTATAAAACGCAGACAATTACTGCTGTGATAGGCTTTTGAAAATTACGGAATCTGTGGTAGGCTTTTGCACTTATTGCTGAATGTATTTTTCATTTCCGGTTTACAAATGGACTTTTTACCAATTCTGAGGTGATCTGATTCATGCAGCGCTGTGTGCCATTTGGCTGTGTTTGATTTTACATTTCAATCTTCGTCATTACTTCATCATAACTTACACCATCATTATGTTTGGCAATATGTATTGTTTTATTGATTTTACTTTATAGATGATTTAAATATTACGTATTGTTTTTTTGCCCATTTATCTTTAACTCCCTTCCAGTTAAATCTTCCCATTTCTAACTCGGTAGCAATAACTATTAGGTCAGCAAAAATAAAAGCAGATTGTTGTTATAAAATCAGCATCAAGTAGAAAATTGTGACCAGGGCAACAGTAGATTAAATTGTATAAATGTTAGTTTTGTAAAATTCCAATAGATTTAATAAACTTTTTCAGGATACCTAAAATCAAGATTTTGGTGGAATGCTGCTATCGCTGAAAACGAACGAAAACGTGCTTATGCGCGGAACCACAGAACTCTACACTTTAACACTTTACAACATTTCTTGCATTTCATGATCAACCGAATGAAGATCATATATAATAGATACGAATGCTTGTAGCTTTTTCATTTACATAAATATATACAATATTATATAATTATTTCATGGGAATGGGAGAGACCATCAGGGCACCCAATTGAAGCACTATGGATGGGGAGAGTGGGAATGCCAATTCCCCATTGCTAACAGTTTGTGAATAGAGGGCGGGCTCTTCTTCCCGCCCATTGGCCCCTATCGATCCACCCAACCCCTTTTTTGGCCCTTCATACAACGGCATGATTAGGATAATCAGTGGTTATTAAAGCTTGATCAAGTCTAACAGAGAGGAGAGCCCATTGCTGTCGGACTTACCCAAGCAACACACAAGTTTTATAACGGTTGAAAATATTTTTATAAGACTAGATTTGGTTATATAGAAGTTTACTCAACATTAAATCATGAAGATGTGTTACTCGGGTAGTTTCCGTGCTATAATGGGTGGTAGTACATATCATACATCATATTTTCAGCTTCGCATTTGCATCGAGTCATAAATATTTTGTGTATTCATATATTTTATTCAATGACTATTATTGTGAATACAAAAACCAATCACAATAACTTTTTATGGTCTCAATACTACAATAGATGAAACAGCTGAAGTTTGTCGATGTTACTATGTTACGGATATCATCATCATTTTGTTGTTATCATTATTTTGTAAATATTGTTTCAGTAGTTTTACTCTATTGATGATTTATATGTTTGCTCATTATTATGTCCTGTCATCCTTTTATCCTTTGCCCACATGAGACTTCAACTGAATCGTCAACAGACATTCGTACTCATTAGGTCTTTGTTGTTTTGTTGTTGTTTTATTACATCTGTTGACAGGTTTAACAGATGAAGTCACTCATCTTTAGCATCTTGACAGCTAGTGACCAGCATTTTAATATGAACCACTAAAAAAGACTCATTATATTTTGTTAATAGGTTCTGAGATCAGCTTGCGCATAATAACATAGAATCAGCAGAAAGGATTCACAGCGTTCAATCTAAAATCATCATTTAAAAAATGTCGATATTCAAGGAGTACAGTACAGACGACATTATACAGTTCAATCTACCCCTTTTACCGCATCAAATTACACACACTCGATATATACTTATTTCCTTATATATTCTTTATAAATGATATTTCGATTCTTTCAAATCCCATTTTCAACTAATTCAAGCAATAAGATCAACATTTTCGAGTGCAGTTATCTTTATAAAGTCCTTTTAAACAAATTTATTCAATGTGTCCTCCATTTTTATTAATAACATCCTTGAGCCGACGCCGGAAGTCAGAGCATGCCTTTCGGACGTAGTCCTCCAACATTGACTGCCATGTGCGTGTTATGGTTGACTTCAGGGTTTTCACACTAGGGTGTGATGTTTTGCAGGCTCGTGCTTCAACATATGCCCAAATCGAATAATCCAACGGATTAAGATCTGGACTGCTAGAGGGCCACACATCCTTCGGCCAAAAGTTCATGTTATCGTTTAACCATTGTTGGGTTCGATTGGACGTGTGACACGGCGCTCCATCCTGCTGTAGGACAACGTTTTGGTCCTCGGAGAAGTTGGTCCTTTAAAATACCGATATATACTTCGGTATTGATTTTAACTCCAGCATCAATGAAAACAGGCGGCATTTTCAAACCGTTGGACGCCACGAAGCCAAACATCATGACACCAGCCGGATGTTTGGTTTGAAATTTGAATTTCACTTTTTCCGGAAAGTTCTCCATTTTCTGCGATGAAATGAACCGGTCCGTGCGGCTGTTGGCCACAGCATCGATGCTGAAATGCTTTTCGTCGGAGAACAGGATTATAATCTTTTCCTTCTTCAACAAGGAAAGCAATCTATTGGAACGAGTCACTCGTAGTTCCTTGACCCGGTCCGTAATCAAGTGGCGTTTCACTCTGGCTCTGGAAGATGCATGCAGGTCTTCTTTGATGATTCTCCGCATGGATTTCTCCAAAATATTGGCTTCCTTTGCAAGTTTTCTTATGGAACGCACCGGGTTGCGAGCAATTTTTGCACGGACCGATTGTATCACGTTCGGTGTGCGTGCAAAGCGTGGACGTCCGCTTCCCGGATTTCGCCGCTTAGGACCATCCTGCAGGGACTTTTTTATGCGGTAAACTGTTGCCAACTGTTCTTCTAAAAGAGCAACAAACTGGTGATCACTTCTTTCGCGAACATTTTGACGAACTTGCAATAAAACAAATAGAATGTTTGGATGCAGCACTGGAAAGTAAACATAAACAAATACATTTTCGACAGAAATTAGTCACTAGCTACACGAATTAACCCAATGAACAAGTTTGAACATTTTCGCATTATTTTCTGCCGCACCCTGTAGGAGGGGATGTGTCTATCATTTATGATTGGTACATTTCACTCCAACAGTTGTAATGAATTTGAGGCGTCTTTCTCTAACAAACCATCTAGTGGAAAGCTTAACTGAATTGCGTATTTTGCTATCCGCTTTATCGGATCATATTGCTGGAAGGAGATTCATTTATTTCCGCAGGTTTCGCGTAAGTGTCTCTGCTTATGGGTCTGCCCATCCCTTTTTGGACCTTCATACAGCAATATGTTGAATTTAGAACGGTAACAAAGCATGATCTTTCTGTTAAGTGGAACCGCATGCAGGGCAAGGCCCACGCTAGGATGGTGGCTTCTTACATACATACATACATTTACTGTTCGAACAATTGCAATATTGCAAATAACACGGTATTTTTGACATGGCTTTGATGCGAAATGGATTACGGGAGTAAGAAGCAAATAATTTGAAATAAACAAAAACGTCAAACGGGTCCACGACGCTGAGAAAACATGCATAAAAGGTTAGGCTCGGCTTAGATTACCGAGAATTATCATGGGTCTCGTGAGATGAACCAACCAGAGGCTGAAAATTTCGATAATCAAGAAATAAAAAAAAACATATCATCTCTGTCTGTAACAAAAAAAAGTGTCAATCATGTACATTTTTGAGCTGTCAATCCGTTCTGTCTTTCATGTAACAGTTCCAAAGTGTTGGCAAAGTGCCTGCCTAGTTCAGTATCACGACCGTTTATCCGTCCACCCTCATCCACCGAACTGTCGGCAGACTTTCCACTCACACCAGAGCCGGCTGCCTGCTCATGTGACAACAATGGATTCCAATTAAAAAATACCTTTCCATCCTTTAGACAACGCTTGCAATGTGCGAGGATGCCGGGCGTCGTTCACTGAGCTGTGCAATGAAGCCCTTTTATGCTTTCGGGGCACCCTATATCATCACGGAGGAGAATGCTACAGAAGACAACAAAAAAAACAAAGAATGTGAATGAGGGATCCCTCTTCGGTTGGGAAAATGACTGCCAACGGTGATGATGAGAGCCTGCAATAGGAAGCTCGTCGACGGTGGCGGTTGGTTTTCCCGTGATGTGTGTGAACCGTTGGTGACGGAAGATCTGCACTGCATCGTATTTGGTTTGACATTTTCTCTTGAATGGAGAGAAACCCTCGAATGCAAAGCAATAAGTCCAATATTGGTGAAGGAAGGCTATGGAGCAAACTGTGAGGTGTCTTCTGTCGCGTTCACATTGTAGTACTTTGAATGAAATATTCTCATTGAAAGTTTTATCCGTTTTCTACATATTTGTTTTAGCACAGGAATGCACACACGGACAGGTGTTAAGGGAGACATGCAGTATACTAAACATTTTACAATTCATAATGGCTCACACAGTTAGAGACTTTGCCATGTTTCATACTAAACGACCGCACGGCCAGCTTCATCATGATTGTTAATTAACCGAATGAATACGATCCTTGCGAACCGGCTTCTGCCGTAGCCGGTAGACATTTTTTACGTTGGTAACGAGTATTTGAATTCCACTTCCGCCGGTGGTGCTAATGCTGGCTGACTGGTGTCTCATTTCTGGACCAGGATCAGAAGCAACATCACCCACCAGGCATAATAGCGGGCTCATGGTAGCTGGTGGTGGTACCGCAAAGCTAAACTCGCATTAAGAATTCTCGCATTTCCCGGCGCTAAAGCTACTCCCATCTCGTCTACGAAACTACAGACGTACTCACGGTTACCCTATCAGCGGCTGTGAATCTCGGATGCTTCTTATTTATTTTTCAGCTTTTCTTTTCGTCTGCTTACAAAATGTTTCAAGCTTTTATCATATCTGCTGGATCCTGGTGCCTCCTTCTCCCGACTATCTTCGTACACCGGGACGTTTCTTTTCTTGTGGTGGATTCGCAGTTCTGAGGATTCAAAGTTAGCAAAAATAAAGACCAGGAATATGTATGTGTACCGTCTACTCTTTTTTTTTTTTCCAAAGGCGATATGAAATGTAAATATTTTACGATAGCAAGAAGTCTGTAGAGATTTGGCATGAAACTTGTTGAGCAGAGCAAACGGAGAACGAGCGAAGCATTATTTTTTCTACTGAGGATCTGTTCGCGAGAAATTTTCCAACTAGAAGTTTGTATTATTAATATGATACAATGTTCATGAAAATCGTTATTTTCAACGATGCAACGATTGGTGAAACCATGCTCTTCAATTGTATTTAAGGAATCCTCTGGATTATCTATATCTTTTATATACATATATATGAAATCGTGTCTATTGAGTATTGTTTACTCAGAATCTGTAGGCGTTGTTTAGTTTGTCGCGGAACGCCAGTAGCCGCTATAAGCTTTTTTTTGACAGCGGTTTGTTTGTTTAGTAGTCCTCTTCCGGCGGTGAAAGTTCCATCGCTGTAAGACGAGAGAAGGAAATTAGGAAGCAATCGCTAAATGATTAATATCGCCAAAATTACCGTGTGTTATCAGTACACACATTTCCGCGAGCGAATCAGAAAAGTCCGAGCGGCTCAAACGAAGCATCGCAGTGGAACATACGATCGTCAGATTGGAAAGCATTGCACTGAAATATGGTGCCGCTCGTAGTACCATTCGATGGATCGATCTGCGAGCAGGAATTCGTGCTTAACGAGCAAGTAAGCAATTATACAGAACACTGAGGTAGAGTCTAATGACCAAAACTCGCGTTCGGGGGTGGTAAATATGACCAGATGCTGATGATTTAACCAAGGATGCCTGCTGATTGACGATAAAACAAACGTGAGAATGTTTTTTTTTTCACAAACAAGACGAAAGACTCGAAGTTTTACATGGAATAATGTCTCAACGTCGGTGTATGTCGGTGTAGAAATAAAGACGAGAAATAAATAAATTATATAAGAGTTTAATTCTATCTATCAAATAACCTACGATGAAAAAAAGTTCTCTCACAACCCCTCGTCTGTTGCAGATATAGCGTATGATAAGCAGAAAAATGGTAATCCATGATTTTGTTGTTGTTGTGGGATTTAAACTAGACCTGTGTGCCGAACTATTTTCAAACGGCGGTGGCGGCGTGGATCGTCGCGGGCTTATCCCTTTTAACTGTTTGGCTTTCTCGTGCACTGTAAAGACTATAGGATCACTCCAAGTCTTATATTTTGAAGGTAGGCCCGGATATCCATAGTGTTATAAGACTAAAAATCTAAAAAAAAAAAAAAAAAAAAAACAAACAAAAAAACTAAAACCTAAAACCTAAAACCTAAAACTCTAAATAAAAAAAAAAAAAAAAAAAAAAAAAAAACAAAAAAACTAAAACTCTAAAACTCTAAAACTCTAAAGCTCTAAAACTCTAAAACTCTAAAATTCTAAAACTTTAAAACTCTAAAACTCTAAAACTCTAAAACTCTAAATGATGATGATGATGATGTAATACTACCATCTATTGCAGCAAGGAAACTTTCCATAGCAGTGGAATAATCTGAAAAACGATTTGATCAGGATTCTATTATTGTTTGTGATCATCAAGCTCCTGTATGAAGGGCCAAAAACGTTTGGGCGGGCCCGTAAGCAGAGACACTTACGCGAAACCCGCGAATATAGGGAAGAGAATCTCCTTCCAAAAGCAAGTTCACACTTGCAAGTTCACTCACAGCACTAGAATCCAGCCCTCGATTGACAGAATAAACCCAATATATGGGGTCGAAGAGCGCGCCCTCGTTCCGCGAAATGTTAACAATAGGGAGGAGGCAGTCCCATGCTCCCTATCCAAATCGTTTTACTTGGGTGCCCTGATGGTCCCTCCTTTTCCCCGTTATATGTTATTTAATATATAATATATTTTGTACACAACATATTAAGATATCATTATAGACAAAAATGCTAATTTATTCAAATTTCAAACTTGAATGGATTGTTACTGAAAAATAAATAAAAGTTAGATATGTATCAATATCCTACTAGTCCTGGGAAAGCTGAAAACCGAATAGATCATTCGAAATATAAAAGATAAAATTTCAATAAAAGATATTATTTTATAAGACATTGTAATATTTGTAATATTTTTCTTTATACTGTTCTAGCAACATTTCAAAGATAGCAATTGGAGTGAACGGTCCGATTGGATAATTTCTGAAAGAAATGGCTTATCTTACCATAATACCACAAACACAACATTAAAATATAATCCTACATTACGTATAAGCACATGCCAGCCTTTTATGAATATAATAGTTGAAGTTCAGAAGTGCAATTTTAAATAAAATGGTATGCTGAAATGCTGAGATACAAATTCCGCCTTCGATGCCTGGCATGTTGCTCCAGGCTCTTACATAGTTTTTGATGCAAAGATGATTCCAAAGCGTGCTGAAATTATTAATAAAATGAGAATAGATAATTTACAATATGATTTAAAGGTATAAGATCTTCGGTCGCACCCCCTCACTTCGCTATTGTCAGATTGACAACATTGCCCAGGCTACGCCAACCAGCGTCTCCATGTTTCAGCTGGCAGTCTTTTGTGATCATATGACTCGTGGAGGCGTGAGGTAGGAACTTGTGAGGACGAGAGGTCGGTCGCACCCTCCTTCGAAGTTGTTAACTCACCATTTGAAGCCCAAAAAAAAAAAAAAAAAAAAAAAAAAAAAAAAAAAAAAAACAAAAAAAAAAAAAAAAAAAAAAAAAAAAAAAAAAAAAAAAAAAAAAAAAAAAAAAAAAAAAAAAAAAAAAAAAAAAAAACAAAAACCCAAAAACTCAAAAACTCTAAAAATCTAAAAATCTAAAAATCTAAAAATCTAAAAATCTAAAAATCTAAAAATCTAAAAATCTAAAAATCTAAAAATCTAAAAATCTAAAAATCTAAAAATCTAAAAATCTAAAAATCTAAAAATCTAAAAATCTAAAAATCTAAAAATCTAAAAATCTAAAAATCTAAAAATCTAAAAATCTAAAAATCTAAAAATCTAAAAATCTAAAAATCTAAAAATCTAAAAATCTAAAAATCTAAAAATCTAAAAATCTAAAAATCTAAAAATCTAAAAATCTAAAAATCTAGAAATCTAAAAATCTAAAAATCTAAAAATCTAAAAATCTAAAAATCTAAAAATCTAAAAATCTAAAAATCTAAAAATCTAAAAATCTAAAAATCTAAAAATCTAAAAATCTAAAAATCTAAAAATCTAAAAATCTAAAAATCTAAAAATCAAAAATCTAAAAATCTAAAAATCTAAAAATCTAAAAATCTAAATATCGCTGTTGAGCAATAGATGGCGCCAGTTGTAAGTGCTGGTCGAATGTGGTACATCTCAAGCGTCATAAACCAAGCTCAGACATATGGTAAACAAACCGCTTTGCCAAATCAGTGATTTTGGTTTAGTGTTATATATTTTGGTTGTTTGAAGATGTCTGATTTCGTGCCAAATAATCGTCATTTGCGGGAAGTGTTGATTTTCTTCTTTCATTCGAAGAAAACGGCGGCTGAAGCACATCGAGAGCTCCAAAAAGTTTACGGTGATGCTGCTCTGAGTGAAACAACGTGTCGTGATTGGTTTCGTCGCTTCAAAAACGGTGATTTCAGTGTTGATGATCGTCCGCGTGAAGGAAGGCCAAAAAACTTCGAAGACTCTGAATTGGAGGCATTGCTCGATGAGGATCCATGTCAAACGCAAGAAGAGCTTGGTTCAGGATTAGGAGTTTCCCGCCAAGCCGTTTCTAAGCGATTGAATGCGTTGGGAATGATTCAAAAGCAAGGAACTTGGGTTCCTTACGATTTGAAGCCAAGAGATGTTGAGCGTCGTTTTTTCGTCTGTGAACAACTGCTCCAGCAGCAAAAAAGGAAGAGTTTTCTACATCGCATTGTGACGGGTGACGAAAAATGGATTCATTACAGTAACCCAAAACGGAAACATTCATGGGGACTGCCCGGGCATGCTTCAACATCGTCGCCTAGGCCGAATATTCACGCTGCGAAGGTTATGCTGTGTATTTGGTGGGACCAAGTTGGTGTTATTTATTATGAGCTGTTGAAACCAAACGAAACCATTACCGGGGAACGGTATCGAACTCAATTGATGCGATTGAGCCGAGCACTGCACGAAAAACGGCCACAATACGAGCACAGACACGAAAAAGTGATTCTTCAGCATGACAACGCTCGACCTCACGTTGCGAAACCCGTGAAAACCTACTCGGAAACGCTCAAATGGGAAGCACTACCCCACCCGCCATATTCTCCTGATATTGCACCGTCCGATTATTACTTGTTCCGTTCGATGGCACATGGTCTCACTGGTCAGCAATTCCACTCATATGATGACATCTCAAAATGGCTTGATTCTTGGATAGCATCAAAAGACGAACAGTTGTATCGAAATGGTATTCACGTTCTACCAGAAAGATGGGAAAAAGTCGTAGCTAGTGATGGGCAATACTTTGAATAATTCGTTTGTAACCTTTGTTTTCAAAATGAACTTCCTTTTTCACCAAAAAACAGCGAGAACTTATTAGGTGCGTAATTTTCTGCGTTATCTAATGCACATATATGGAATGCTACGTTGGGCTTAAGCTCTTGGGATATTTGATGTAAATCTAGGCCAGATGTTGACTGAATCATTTCTGTTGTATGAAATATTGCATACAATTTCTGTGTCTACGCTTGCTTTGGCTAACAGTTGAACGAGAGGAAGCTTAAAGCGTCTGTTAAAATTCATCATTTTTTGTCGACATTATAAGCCTTGTAGGGGAAGAAATGGTAAAATAAACACGTTAAGCATTTTTTCGTATTATTCTTCAACGACGCAATAAAACACGAAACAAAGTACATCACATCATTTTTGAATACATACCCTTTATGAAAATAGACAGTAAATAGTCAAAATTGTGATTTTATGTGTATTCTTCTGCATTTAAAAAAACAGTGAAATTATAGACCCTCAAAAGCTATGCGGGTAAAATGAACATGGGGGTGTTGTAATATGAACATATAGAGGTGGTAATATGAACACCTCGTGAGAATAAAATGAACATAAGGGTCATCAGCAGCTTTCATGTTGGTTCAATCGGCAGCTTTGATGTTAAGCATTGATAACTAAAAACGATTTTGGCAACAAATTATCACATTTTATTTTCGTATTCTTATAAATATAAGTTTTTGGGGAAACTTAAAAAAAAATAGATTCGCCCTCGTTGATGCATTCAGAGTAAGATCGCACCAACTACGAACTAAATTTTTGGAGACTTAATTGCAGAATCGGCATTTAAAATCGTTCTCGTTCGCACTACATACAGTGTGGAACCACATCAAGCAGGAAATACATTTATCCCATCCTTGACCGTCGATTGAATCCGAAAACATAGCACCACATAGATCGCATAACACATCTTCACAGCTATCATCCTGTTTTTGCACCTTGCCTCGTTTTTTCGCTGGTTTTCGGCCTTTTTTAAGGCTTTGATCGTTTTTGATACTTCCGACGCTGTTATACCATGAAAATAGCTGTCCCCAGTAATCTCAACTGCTTGTTCGAATTTACGCTTCCGCTTTGAGGCTCTTGGTGCTGCCATCTTAGGGAGTGGAAGAATTTCCATCGGGGATATATTGAAAGACGAGTTGGGAGAGGCTTCAAAAGGTGTCTCCACCAACGAAATATTGAGCGAGGTGTTTGGAGCAGCTTCTGAAGGTGGCTCAATCTGATAGATCTGGTTCACGTCAGGCACAAGAGCATCTTCAGAAAGCTCATCAGATTCAGGATGGACGATAGTTCGGCAAAGAAATTTGCTGTACTGTTGATCCATCGACCACCATCGGATTAGTAACAGTGATCAACGTTACGGTAGTACTTAGTGGCTGGTCAGTCACTTCGGAAGAAGCAAAGTCTTCATCGCTGAACACATTTCTGTTAAATGGCCAAATGCCAGTCTTACGGAAACCATTTACAGCAACAGCAACCAAAACGGCTTGCGGAAATGAAACGCCCAGCAACTCCGAGACGTCGTACAGCCCGATAATTCAGGATTTCTGCGCATAAAATCTTCACAAGCATTGGCGTAGTAGGTTTTGAAGGGTGCCATAAAGGCCACATCCAGCGGCTGCAACTTGTTGCTGCAGTATGGTGGCAGCGCAATCACCGTTACAAAATTTGCTCGAGCCTTCCGAGTAAAACCGAAGTTTTTTGTGTGGGAGCTGTGGCCATCAACAATCAGCAAAGCAGGATTCTTTTCCAAAGGGTTGACCTGGTCAATAAAATGGTCGAAATAATCCAGGAAAGTCTCGCAAGTCATGTAGCCGGAAGGGTTGCAGTTGAATTTGGTCCCGTTGGGCGCCCCTTTCTTCAATACCTCGTGCATGCGCACCCGGGGGGATCCAGCCGTTCATCCACAAGCATAGGGGCAAAGTCATCTTTTGGCCCGATTTGGCCAGCTGCTACTTCTCCAAGGTAGTTCTGGAGTGGTAAGGAGTGTATCGAATATAAGCTATCCACATACATTTGCGTTGTACGCATGTATTTGTGATGGTTGTTTATGCTCTGAACACTGCATACTGTCCGTTTGACTGTCAGGTTTCTTTTGTTTACTTGTTTGTGCGGTTCAAATTCTGCGTTTTCAAAATGTCGCGTATTGAAAAGGAAGTGAAAATTAAGGTTCTGGACACATGGCTAAGTGAGAAGGGTATTACTATGCGAAAATTGGCGAAGCGGTTTGGAATTCATCATGCGAGTGTTAAGACCATCATTAATAAGTTTGGGGAACACTATTCTTTGGATGAGCTACCAGGAAGAGGCAGAAAACCCGGTTCTTCCAACCCGAAACTGGAGCAGAAAGTGGTATCTGGTGTGCTCTGGTGTGTTGGGAGGGTTCTTTCCTTGGGCACCACTTGAACGTTGTTGGCAGCATACCACGCCATGGCCTTTTTCCCGTAATGGCAAGATGCCAAATCCGGCCAAAATAGAACGGAACAATTGTGTCGCTTCAGGAGAGGCAGTGAAAGTTTTAGGCACTCGCTCAGCTAAATTTCCTGGTTGACGGTTCCGGTCGCAATGTAAACGTTGCTCTTCAAGCCACAGGTACAGATGGCCTGCCACACCAGATATTTCTTCGCGAACTTTGACAGTTTAATGTGCTTGAAAATATCTGCCACCTTTCCCCGCCCGGTTGCCTTATAAAGTTCCTGCCCAGGAAGCTGTTTAAAGTCTGCCTTGACGTAAGTTTCAACGAACTGTACCACGCACTCAAACTTCGTCAGCATCGTCGTGTACAACTTTCGTGATCGTGCTTTGGCCGACGTGTTTTGTTTATCGTCGCGATTTGGAGTCACCACTTTCTTGTAAGTCGACAGTCCAGCTCGTTTTTTAGCTCTATCTACGGTTGAAGGCACCACTCCCCGCTTCTTTGCGACATCTCGGGCGGAGAGGTTGGGGTTCCGCTCGAAACAGCGTGCAACTCTTTTTGTCGTCCGGCTTTCGATTTCTTCCCGATCCAGCTTTCCTGGCTGTCGACAAACATTCACCGAACACTTTTAATACGTTGTTAACAGTTGATTTAGCCACATTCAACAATTTCGCCAACTTGGCGTGAGAGTAGTTTGGATTTTCGCCGAGCACGTGCAAAATTTGGATGCGTTGCTTCTATTCCTTCGACGAAATTTTGATAACTGAAGTGCTAATCTCAAAATCAAAATAGAGGCATGATGCTACACGCACACATCTTCAAAATGAGAGGTGTGCAAAATTTTTTAATGCACGATGAAAGGAAATGCGTCTAGTTTAAGTCGACTAAATTTTGATCGAAACACCTTTTATCTCTAAAGTTTGGTCGGGTTTTCGTCCCACCGGAAGGGTTTCTGTGAAGCATAAAGGCGGAAAATCAGAAACGTTCCAGCGAATTTAGAAGAATTCTTCTAAATCATCCTTCAGAATGAAAGAAAAGATGCAGCTGTCTGCGTCAGACCGCACTGTCAGAAGACGTGCTATTGATGCCGCCCTTCGAAGAAGCCGCTGATATTGTTGATGAATCCAAAGAATATGCTTCAGTGACTCAGTTGGATTGTGCAGGAATGGTGAACTGCTGGGAACGATGGAATTTGCCGTACTCTGAAAATTAAATTTCGTTTATATGTCAAACTCGAAGGTAGGACACTATTCGTTGTTTTCTGCAACGAAACTGATTTGTATTATTTATGAAGCTACTTTCGTATTTAATGCAACAAGCGCAACTGTCAAAAGTACAAAGCATTTTTTATACACAGAAAGAACTTTCGTACATAGTACGAAAACTATACTACGAATATGTTGTTAGAAATAAAAAAGAAAAATCGCTCTGCTGGTTGCATGAATGTTTGACAGATCTGCTTTATCGACTCGAAATGTAATTCGAACAAAAGTAGAACCACGAGGAATTGCTCATCGTTTTTAATTTTTCTGTCATAAAGTTTGATCCTGTACTTTTGGGAAGAGCTGTTATTGAATCATGGTGATTCGTGAGAAGTTATTCGATTAATGAGTATGAAATCACAATCCTCGATAGCGCTTTTATTTTTATTTATTTATTCTTACTGCCCTCTATTAACGTAATGACAACTTGTAGTAACTGTAACCTATCAATTTAAGCCGAATAAATTACACATCATGTTTCTTCATTTGATTGTTTCTTCATTTGATACTCAAAATCATCTCCATCTAGATGAAATTGAATATTGATATTGGCAACAGCATAGGCGATAATGATCATCCATCGATGAATGAACAAAACCAAATATCGACATCGAAACTTAGCGGTTGCTCTGATCAAGAGAATACTGTCATTTTAAAATTAAAATTCACGAAGATAATTGGGCTGTCCGTTAAGGTTGTCTTCATATTCAGCTCATTTGAGAGCAGATGAATTGATTTTTACCGACACTGGTTACAACTATAACAACAGGGAATACTTCCTCATTTTTCAATAGTGATGAAAAATACTGAATCGTAGATAACCTTTAAGCCATTCAAACTAGGTAAAAAATCGCTTTCATAAATTCTTTCAGCCCAAGTGAACGATAAGCTGTTTCCATAAGTTTCAACTCGAAATGTTTACGTCTATGAATCGCAAGTTTAAGCTTATCTGAATAAACATAGTCACGTTGTCCTATCATGTATTTTTGAAGATTTTGAATGAACACATTTATTACCATTTGTTGAAGTTTGATGTTTTCAGTTTAGAGTTTGGAATTTTCCCCCAATAATATGAACTTTTTATGAATGAAAATCGAATTCGAATACATCAATGTTCATGTTCCCGATGCCTACTTTGTACAGATAAAACTGACCGGCGGTCCACGGCAGTCTAGGTTCAGAACAACAAACAGTCATATTTTCCATGAATTTCCCGTATGTGACAACGTATCACCGTGCCAAACGACAACACCGAAGTTGATTCAAACCAAACAAACAGAGAGAAAATTGCGACTCCGACTGCACTCATGATAGTCGAGAAGAGCATTATCAAGAAGAGCATGTGAAAGCTCTCTCTCCCTCTCCAGAAACCATGACACGAAAGCTTTCGCTCATTCCTGTAATCGTTCCATCTCCAATCACCACCCCACACTGGCAGGCTCGCAAGTAACATCCCCGACAGAAACTTCGCATTCCGTTACAAACGGGCCGGTTTTGGAAAATGGAGGAAGTTCATACATTTCCGCACCGCGCCGCGATGCAAAAGATGAGAGTGGCGATGAATCGCTGAATGCCAGTATCAATGGGCAAATATTTCAAGCTCGCATTAAGAACTCCCAGTGCGATAAATGCTGCGAGACCGATACGGCGACGATGCGAGGAATGTATGCTCTCTGTTGCATTGCTAGCAAAATCCTTCAGGAGCAGCCAGATCTTAGCTTTACGTCGAAGCGGCTTATGGCATGGCTTCATTTTGCGTGAAATAAACATCTAGCTTTAACGGCAAAATGCGCCCGGAGATACTAACATAACTTTATATCTTCTCTGGTGGCGAAGGCATCGCGTGACGGCTTCGTCGGAACTTATATCGAGTCGTGCCGCTACGTATCAAGAATGAAGCCAAGCGGGAAATAGTTGGGAATTTTCCTTGAGCGGCATGCATATTTTCATAAGCATCGTTGTGAGCATCGTTGAAGTTGCGGAAAGTTTTACTGATGGATCATGGCTGCTGACAGACATAAATATGGAATACGGTAGACGCACATTTGGGCCGTGGGATGTACAACAATTTGTAATGAGATCTGGTGTTTTGTCTAAAGCATGCATATTTTGTGTCGTGCTACCTTAACATGGATGCATTTGCCATATTTGCGCTACAAAAAAATTAGTGGTGGGTTGTATCAGGGATATAACCGCATGGTTTACGTAGGACCGCGTTGGTTTATAGTAATAATGGTATCATCTTACTTGTACGTATCATTACACATATGGTTAAAATTTTACTACTACTACTACTACTACTACTACTACTACTACTACTAAACTACAACAACAACAACTACTACTACTACTACTACTACTACTACTACTACTACTACTACTACTACTACTACTACTACTACTACTACTACTACTACTACTACTACTACTACTACTACTACTACTACTACTACTACTACTACTACTACTACTATTACTACTACTACTACTACTACTACTACTACTACTACTACTACTACTACTACTACTACTACTACTACTACTACTACTACTACTACTACTACTACTACTACTACTACTACTACTACTACTACTACTACTACTACTTCTTTTAGGGCGGTACCAAACGGTATTTATGGGTGTCGGCGCAACTAATGATTAGAACATTATCAGTAACGAGGTAGTTTAGTGTTGTTTCTGAGTGTTTGTTCGCGTCGTAGTGCCGGCCGTATCGAGTGCGATGTCTAAGTAGAAGCGAATAATTGTGTGCGATAATTGTGAAGAAAGGAATCAAGTACAACAACCTACCTCATATCCGCACCACTGTTATCGAGGCTCTTAGTGTGAAAGTGGAAACGTCGACCGGAACCATCCAGTTTATCGCTGCCTACTGCCCTCGGCAGTGTTCCGGCAGCAAGGAATTAGCAATCAAGTTCAAGAACGATCTGACCATCATCACTCGGACTAGATGCTTTTTCGTCATCGGAGGAGACCTGAACGCTCGCCACGTAGCCTGGCGCAACTACCGAAATCAAAACGGGCGCCTCTGATAATTTTGAGCCAAAATTATACCAATCCGCAAACCCGGGAAAGGTCCGACATCGCCTTCAAGCTATAGACCAATAAGCGCGCTGAGCTAATTGTTTGAGAAACTTATTCTTAATCAATCCTCGCTCAAGTTTGTCGAGGAACAGAACATTCTCCATCCGGAATAGTTTGGGTTCAGGAAGGGGCATTCCACCACTCACCAACTTGTACGGGTGATGAATAACATTCGATGTATCAAAGCTGTATCCACAGCCATGGCATTGTTAGACGTTGAAAAAGCGTTTGAAAATGTCTGGCACGACGGACTTGTATTCACGGTTTGTAACTTCAGCTTTCCTTTGCATCTTGTGAAAATCACCCGCAACTACCTTCAACAAAGGTCGTTTAAGATATCGTTGAATGGTTGTCTTTCAGAAACGTTCTCAATCCCAGCAGGAGTGCCGCAAGGAAGCCTATTGGGCCCGTGCTATATGGCATATACACTTCCGACATTCCTCCTCTTGGTGAAGGATGCGTGTTTTTCCTGTTCGCAGATGATACCGCAATTGCCGTCAAGGGAAGGCCTCGTGTCTCGTGAAATGACAAACGAACTTCAACGATGCCTTAACACCTTTCCTGATTATGCGAGGACATGGAAAATTAAGATCAATGCTTCCCAAACCCAAACAATAATGTTCCTCCATAGGCAATCACCCAAACTAAAACCAGCTCCCTCTTGTACTGTGGTTATTGATAGCACAAGCGTCGAGTGGTCCGCCGAAGTAACGTACTTAGGACTGTTATTTGACGAAAAACTTCTCTTCAGATCGCATGTTGAGAGAACGTTAGTCAAGTGTTCCGCCTTAGTTAGGAGTTTATATCCGCTGATTTTTCAAAAATCCCGCCAGAGGTACAAAAATTGATGTCTACAAACAAATCCTGCACTTTCAATTTTCTATGCAGCACCGGTGTTGGAATCATGTGCACAGATTCATAGGAACAAATTACAAGTCGCGCAGAACAGAATGCTGAGGATGATACTTGACCGATCATTTAACACCAGGACATCTGACCTTCACTTGGAGGCGAATATTTCAAAAATTGATTTGAAAATTGCTGAAATTAGGAATTTATTTGTACAGAAATGCAACATATCACCGTCCTCGTTAAACAGTTAGGCAGTATCTTCAAATGAAGACTCCATTTTTTGTTTTGGGCAAATAGGGTACCGGTTAGAATTCGAATGTGGAGTTGGTTTTTCTACGAATTGCACATCAGCATACTGCACCGACTTATGGCGGCCATGTTGTTGAACTTCAGTGAGGCAGAAATAACAATCCGTAGCATGGCAAAAAGGTTCATTCCAAATAACTGGCTTATCAAAGGACAAATAGCGGCTTTACAGTGACAGAAATGAGAGTATATAACAATTTTGAATGGGACCAGTGGTAAGCCATACATACCTTTTACCTGCTATCCACCTAGTCAGGCATGTTTTGCACGAATTACACAGAACGTCACCCATGGTTTATCCAGATTCTCCGGACAAATTTCGAAATAAAAACGAAACGCAGATTGAAGAGAAGCAGTGAATTTAACCGGTTTCGTAAAAATGTAGACGCCACAGGCATAACCAAACTTTTGCGGATCACTTTTGCAATTGAATTCCCGTTTTGCAGCGCACATTTTTCTCACTCCGATAACTGAACAACGAACTGTCACAATTTGTTTAGTTTTGAAGGGTTACCAATAGCTATTAAAATTAGGTGCCAGAATATCTTACCAAAGAATAGAATAGTAGGTAAACCAAATCTTGTGTGTGGGTGCGTGTGTGTGTGAGTGAGTGAGTGAGTGAGTAAGTGAGTGAGAGAGAGAGAGAGAGAGAGAGAGAGAGATGGGCGTATTTCTTTCGAATTTCTGTTCTTTCCCGCATTTCTGCACTTTTTCCAAAAACCAGCATAACTTCCTCATTTTTCAACTGATTTTCACCATTATTTTCTTCGTTTTATCCTTGAATTTAAGCTTTAAATGCAATATATTTTTTTGTTGTCGGTATTTTGGTATTAATCATATGTTGAGCACAATTTTTTTTTACAAAACTCCAAAAAAAAAAAAAAATCGCAAAAGATTATATATACTTATAAATAGCGTCAAAACTATTGATCCTAGAATATTGCAATCTCTAGAAGATCAGTGTTAAATTTAATTTTGCTCCATTTGATGCCAAAATATTTGAAATTGGATCACACGCGTTGGAGATATTCCATTTTAAGTAAATGTGTTTTTGTTCATTTATTAAAAAATCAACTTTTATCCATATCTCGAAAACTGTTCTACTTTAATTTTTTTGACAGCATTTTTGAATTCTGCATAAAATTTCACATTAGAAACATTAGTTGAATTATAAAGTTCATCACTTTTGATTTATTTTGTAAACTAGTGTTATTGGTATGGTTTCACTTCAATTCGGTACTGAATCGACTCAATCGACTATAGTCATGCGTCACGTCGTTACGTATTTCCTAGTTCCTTCTGTAAGTTTGTATCGAAAAATCGGTAAAATGGACTCTCAAGGACCATCCAAATTTCATTATCTTTTTCCTTTAAACTTGGTCAGTTTTTCAGAGTGGTATTGTGTTTTCCTTCGAAAGTACTGCTAATGTTAACCTTCCTTGGGTATTAAAAAAAGTGACACATAAGACATCAGGGTCAATATTGACCCGGATTTCAACACTTTCTAGAATTATGAAATTTCAATTTAGACATAATGCTGCACCCCATTTGAAAGGTTATGGTCTCAAAAATGCATTGGTGGTTAAAAAAACCTGGTTCCAGTTACATTGGCCACCGGGAATATGCTACAGAAGGAAGGATGTTTTGATTTCTATGTGCGAAAAGAATTACATACACAACATTCCAGACTTGTTGTAGAGAGTTGCTGTCTTGCACAAAGTTTCTCACTATGTCATTCGTCGTCTTTTGACATCATCATATTAGTTCCATATCAGGCCGCAAAGATGGCACTGCAGTTTATATTTGCCAAATGAAGCGCTAGAGTGTTGCCGCCTTGAGCAAAGTTTCTTATTATGTATTTTTTCGTGTTTTTTCACTATCAGATAAGTTCCAGATCTCGCTGCAGAGATGGCGCTGCAGTCTATCTTTTCAAATAAAGCGCTAGAGAGTGCCCGTACTGGGCAACGTTTTTCAGTATGGCATTTTTCGTCTTGTGAGATTATTATATTAGTTCCAGATCCTGCCGCAGAGATGGCGCTGCAGTCTATGTTTGTCAAATGAAGCTCTTAAGAGTTGCCATCATAGGCAAAGCTTCTCATTGTGACATTTGTCGTCTTTCGACGTAATTATATTAGTTCCAGGCATTTCAGCACAGATGGCGCTGCAGTCTATCTTTGACAAATGAAACTCTAGAGAGTTGCCATCTTCGTAAAAGTTTCTCATTGTGACATTTGTCGTAATCATATCAGTTCCAGATCTTTCATCAGAGATGGAGCTGTAGTCTATGATTGTCAATTGAAGCTTGTGAGAGTTGCCGTCTTAGTTTTTCGGTATGTAATATGTCGCCTTTTGTCATTATCATGTTCTCAGATTTCGCTGCAGAGATGGTGCTTCAGTTTATCTATGCCAAATGAAGCTCTAGAGGGTAGCCGTCTTCGCCAAAGTTGTTCAGAATACAAAATGGAGGCGTTAGAGTTTTTTCAACGAGGTTATAACGTATTTTGATTTGAATTCGTACACAGTTTTTTGAAGACATTTTGTTGTAACTTAGATGTGTGTTCTCTGTACTGGAAATAATCTGATGATGTCAAAAGACGAAAAATGGCTTACTAAAAAGAAATTCCGGAGACGGCATAATGACAAAAGGCGAAACATACTGAGAGACTTTGCGGAAGACGATAATGCTCTAGAGCTTAATTTAGCAAAGATAGACTGCAGCGCCAGCTCTGCGGTACGATCTGGAACTAATGTGATTATTTTAAATGTCTTTATTTTTCATTCTCAACAATTTTGCTGAAGACGGCAACTCTCTAGAGCCTCATTTGGCAAAGATAGACTGCAGCACTATCTTTGCAGCGCAATTTGGAACTAATCTGATAATCTCAAGTGACTACATTTTACATTCGCAACAACTTTACCAAAGATGGCAACCCTCTGAAGCTTAATTTGACAAAGATAGACTGCAGCGCCATTTTTTCGGCAAAATCTGGAACTAATTAGATAATGTAAAATGTAAAGTAGACCATCTGCAAGGCATTAATTAGACCGTTAGTTCTCTACGGCTATGAAACATGGACATTGCTGGTGGAGGACCAACGTGCCTTTGGTGTCTTTGAACGGAAGGTGTTACGTTCAATCTACGGTGGAGCGCAGATGGAAGACGGAACGTGGAGAAGGCGAATGGACCACGAATATTGCTGGGAGAGCCTCACATCGTTCACATCCGCAAAAATCTGTCGGCTACGGGGCTGAGCATGTCGTAAGAATGTTGGACGAAAGCCCAGTTAAAATGATTTTCGATCGAGGGGGGGGGGGAACCTGACCGCCCCCATGTGAAAAGTAAAAAGAAGGAGGAATTCCAGTAACCAAACGGTTACATTTTATTCCAAATCTAGAAGCCATAGGCGAAATGCTTTCTACTAAGTCTTTCTACTACAATATTTATAATAATCCTGCTCACATTTCTACTTCAAAATTTTAAGATTAGTTTTACTCTGAGTGGATAATAAAAGTTTGTTTGTTGACAACGAAACAAAAATGCCCTACGAAGATTCTGAAAAATAAACTTAATTTATTTTGTCACTCTGCCCCTGCGATGAGTTGTATCAATTTGTCCGTAAAATAAGAGGTTTTTTCCAAAATATATTTTACCTTCAAAATTATTCGGTACTCAAATAAGTTTAGCTACCTCTTACGGAATCAAATCGCTATTTTCATCACACCTTTTAACACATCATTAAATTGCACCCCAGGAAGAAGAAAGACGCCAGCCGTATTTCTCTTGGAGATTCCAAAAGACTCGAGATATCCGCGGTATTCAATGAATGCACTTCATTCGTCGTATCAATCGCCTTGAGCATTCGCGGTTGTTTCAAAGAGACCCGATTTCGTGCGTCTAATCGAATATAGCTGTAGCTCAATAAGACCTCCAAAGCTCCTCATACGGCAAGATTAGCGTGAGAAAATTCTTTCGAAGTGAAAACAAAAGCTCCATCTCGTAGAACCGAGAGATCGGAGAGTGAAACCGAAAGCCAGCTCCTCATCGCAGCACGAAACGAGAGCAAACCAGCTGGGAGCTGTCATGGAGGTGGGACACACGATTTCCTAACCAGACTCCGTCGGCATCCGTAGTTCAGTTTGGTCCCGACCGCCGTTCGCTCCGTTTGCCTTTTTTGGTGAGCTTTTGCTGCGTTGCTTCGGTACATAGCTGAATGGAGATCTGATAGTGGAATTGAATCAAATTCGCTGGATCCCATCAGTGCGGTGTGGAACGTAGGAAAACCTTCTCAGCTGATGCGATACCTCGCTTGATGTGTGTGTGTGTGTGTGTATGTGTGAATAAACTGTTGAAATAACTATTGCGAAAGGAAAAGTTTTGCTTTGTGGGTAGGCGGCTAGGTGCGTGTGTTGTGTTTGCTTTGAAATACATATTGAACCGGTGGGTGTTCGTTCTATCAAACAGCTGAGAGTGCTTTTTACATCTATTTTTTTTTATTTTTTATTTGGGATTGGGTTCTGTAACACTTTGATTGCGTATGGTTTTGTTATGTTTTAGTTTTCATTAGGCTTCAGCAGTTCTTTGTGCATTATTTATGTAGGGCTACAAACGGAACTGCGTAAATAAAGCTTTAATTGTAGGAGTTTTCATGTCTCTTTGGGGCTTTACGTTTATTTTCTGTTTGTTTTCTTGGATGGGATGTCGTTTATCATCCAAAGGAAAGGTGCTAATGGGAAAGGACTTTTTTGCTTGTCACATGGACCAACTCGTCACAACTCGTCTATGAGGGAGACATGAAGCAATGTGAAGGATAGTGAACTCGTTCTTTTCGTGTCCCGGATCCAACGGAGCCTCATTTGCATCATCTGATGAAAGGATGGCTGAAAATGTGTCTAGTACAAGTATACACGTTGACGTAGAACTCTCACCCTCACTCGGTGTATGCATTTTTTTTGCTGACGGGAGGCAGAAAATCGTGCACAAGAGATGAAAAGCTGGGAATATAAATAGTGTGTTGTTGCACCAGTGGAGACAACCAGCTGATGCTGATGTGGAAATGGATGGGGTGAATCAGTTTTCCATTTTCCCAAGCGGAGCTTCTCTGGGGTTGCCACTTTCGACTCGCGGGCCGGCTTTCGGCTCCATTGTACACAACAAGTACGGTGGGTGGATGTGGGTGGTTGGAACTCTCAGTGAACCTAATGTGAATGAAAGATGAAGACAAAACAGAGTGAGTAAATCCAAGCAGAGAAAAAAAAATGGAAGATACTGGTGCTGGAGGTGAAGCATTGTCGTAATCATTATAATGGATATTGTTCCCACCGCATTCAAGTCCAACTGAAGCCGGCTTTCAGTACTGAGTGAACCATATTCTACGGAAAGCCTAGCACCGACTTTTGTACGTACATAGTTGGAGGGCTTTCAATTGCACGGTGGTTTAAAATCACCAAAATGTGTTTGTGTTTGTCTCGGTTCTAAAAACGTAAAAAAGTCTGCTTTTGAAAAGAAGGTACACTCGCTGAACTCTTTCGAAACGTGGTCCGTATTGACGGTATTAAGGGGAAAAAGAAAAGAAATGTTCAAGGTTATACACCACTGTGCACTGTGTCCTTTGTAGAAAGAAGAAATTGTGGGTGGTTTAGGTGGAAGCAGAAAGAACAAATCGAATCATGCGACGGAATCTAACTTGAAACTCGCATGTCACAGCAAACCGTGTCGCCGCAGGAAACGTAAAAGGTAAGTAATCATAATGGAACGATTCTTGAGCTTAGTCGCATCAATATTAAGGCTGACTGCCGATTTCTGGAATATTGGTCAAGGAATTTGGAATGCAGAAAAAGAAAAAAAAAATCCTTATATTATTAATGAATTCTGGAGTCCAAATTGTTTCTTTAAATCTCTTGAGGGGGGGATTTGGTTTAGAAATCAGAAGCTTAATAATCTGAGTGAATAAATTCAACTGAAGGGGTTTCCTGTGTAAGACGATACCTCTTTAACTTTATTCATTGTGACCGTTTAATTTTTTTATTTTGATTAATTGCCATCTCTTATGTTAGTGTTCTAGATCCACTAGAATAATTATTAATTGAGAGTACACGATGCCTTATGCACAGTCATACTCTCTAAGATTCTTAGACGAAATGTTGAATAATAAAAGATCGAAAGGAATTATAAAAGATCGAAAGTCAAATTAAAAGGTGGAATGGACAAAACGTTGAATGGATGAAACATCAAATGAACAAAATGCTGAATGAACAAAAGGTCGAATCGACAAAAGGTTGCATCAGGTCAACACTGCTTGACAGGATTCAACTATTGAACCATACCATAAACCATACAAAATATCAGTTGTGATAACTTCGTTACACACACAAATTTTTAACAGTTGAACGTTCGGTCATCCGATTGTTATTGCAGTTTTGAAATGCCGTTTTAGGACTCATTCATATTGATGATGATGATGATGATGTAATACTACCATCTATTGCAGCAAGGAAACTTTCCATAGCAGTGGAATAATCTGAAAAACGATTTGATCAGGATTCTATTATTGTTTGTGATCATCAAGCTCCTGTATGAAGGGCCAAAAACGTTTGGGCGGGCCCGTAAGCAGAGACACTTACGCGAAACCCGCGAATATAGGGAAGAGAATCTCCTTCCAAAAGCAAGTTCACACTCACAGCACTAGAATCGAGCCCTCGATTGACAGAATAAACCCAATAGATGGGGTCGAAGAGCCCGCCCTCGTTCCACGAAATGTTAACAATAGGGAGGAGGCAGTCCCATGCTCCCTATCCAAATCGTTTCACTTGGGTGCCCTGATGGTCCCTCCCTTTCCCCGTTATATGTTATTTAATATATATTATATTTTGTGCACAACAAATTAAGATACCATTATAGACAAAAATGCTAATTTATTCAAATTTCAAACTTGAATGGATTGTTACTGAAAAATAAATAAAAGTTAGATATGTATCAATATCCTACTAGTCCTGGGAAAGCTGAAAACAGAATAGATCATTCGAAATATAAAAGATAAAATTTCAATAAAAGATATTATTTTATAAAACATAGTAATATTTGTAATATTTTTCTTTATACTGTTCTAGCAACATTTCAAAGATAGAGTGAACGAAGAGTCCGGTGGGATAATTTCTGAAAGAAATGGCTTATCTTACAATAATACCACAAACACAACATTAAAATATAATCCTACATTACGTATAAGCACATGCCAGCCTTTTATGAATATAATAGTTGAAGTTCAGAAGTGCAATTTTAAATAAAATGGTATGCTGAAAGGCTGAGATACAAATTCCGCCTTTGATGCCTGGCATGTTGCTCCCGGCTCTTACATAGTTTTGGAATGCAAAGATGATTCCAAAGCGTGCTGAAATTATTAGTAAAATGAGAATAGAAAATATAGAATATGATTTAAAAGTATAAGATCTTCGGTCGCACCCCCTCACTTCGCTATTGTCAGATTGACAACATTGCCCAGGCTACGCCAACCAGCGTCTCCATGTTTCAGCTGGCAGTCTTTTGTGGTCATATGACTCGTGGAGGCGTGAGGTAGGAACTTGTGAGGACGAGAGGTCGGTCGCACCCTCCTTCGAAGTTGTCAACTCACCATTTGAAGCCCGTTTTAGGACTCATTCATATTATCTTATTATGATCATTTGAAAAAGCATTTTAAAACAATTTTGCATTCAGTAAATGCATTAAACGGCAAATTGGCATTGAGGGAAGCCATCAAATAACAAAATAGTTTTAAAGTAGTCATTGCGAAGATAACTTGGCTTTATGGCAGAATTGTGATTTTTTTTTCCAATTGCCATATTGAAATATACGAAATAATTGAAATGTGGAAAAATATATGCACCAAATTCTAAATGTAATGCAAATGAACTGTAGATCGGAGACCAATTTCTGCATTATTTTAGATAACTTTATTGAATTTCATCAATTTTCAAGAAATTCAAGATTAATTTATCGAATATATTTGTATTAATTTTGTGTTTCTTGTTGCTAATTCATATAATTTCCGAGGCGCATTAATTTTCGGCTCTTATCGTGCCAACATTCACCACAAAACTAAATGCGCATATGATTTGGAGCATAATACGCTGTAAAAAACTAAATTTGCTTGGGATATTTTGCTATCAAATAAAATTTCCCGCATCACTTGACCTTTTTTTCATCGATATTATTTACTGCTAAATGAATCAGAAGAGCACAGAATCGAACAAAGCAGAACAACAAAAACCAACCACGATATCACAGTGAAGTTTGACAGCTGTAGCCATTTGGCTGCATGCTGGTTTTCATGGCAGCCAAAAGGTTTTATGAAGGTTCTCAAGTGGTTATAGCATCTATAACTAGAATATATTCAAAATCTCTATAGTTTTATAAAGGTTTTATTAACTTGTTTTCGACCCGTAACGCTGGTAGATCACCTTTTCGTGGTGCGGTGCGTTGCGGGGTATCAGATCTACCACCGAATCCTAGTCCGAATTAATTCAAACTAGGGAACATATTTGTTTTTGTAGTCAAAGGAACATATATTAGTCCTTATTACATTTTATGCCTTGTGAAAAGTGACAATACTCGGATTGTGCAACCGAGGATGAGCTTGGAATAAGGAAAACATGGTTAGTCTTCATTTATGTGAATTCTCATTTTCTATTTAATGTTCTATAGTTTGAATTAGTTATGACTAGGGTTCTGATGCATGGTCAGTATCGGAGTCATTGCTTGTTTTGTTTGCAATGAATCCGGTTTTGACTGATAAAGGGGCGCTGTCACTCACAAAGGGTTTAAATAGCTAAACTTTCAATAAAAGTCGATTCATTGCCAACAAAACAAACAAAGACAACTGTAAAAAACACCGAATACTTCATCATTTCTCAATAGTGATGAAGTAACTCGACATGCACTCAACAAAGGATACGGGATATATAACAATAGATCAAATTACTGGTCGCAGTGGTTTATGTACCGAACAGAGGAAAAAAAAAAAAACTTGTTTTCACAATTTTGGCTTTAAAGAAGCATAGAGGAAGTGTTGGTAGACAAAACAGTTTTGAATGTTGTTTTATAAACAAAGCCGGGAGGAATGCTATACGGCTGGAATAAAACTAAAATTGTTATTTGGGATCCCAAGTTGTTGAAATAAGTTAATAAAACCCCTATAAGACCATACATATTTTGAAAATGTTCTAGTGATAGATGTTATGACCACTTGAAAACCTTCATAAAACCTATTGGCTGCCATGAAAACCAGCATGCGGCCAAATGGCCATAGCTGTCAAACTTCACTGTGATATCGTGGTTGGTTTTTGTTGTTCTACTTTGTTCGATTCTCTGCTGTTATTATTCATTTAGCAGTAAATAGTATCTAAGAAAAAAGTTCTAGTGTTGCGCGAAATTTTATTTGATAGCAAAATATCCAAAACAAATTGAGTTATTTACAGCGCTTCATGCTCCAAATCATATACGCATTTTGTTTTATGGTGAATATTGGCAAGATAAGAGACGAAAATTAATGCGTCTCGGCGAAATTCGATAAATGAACTTCCTGAAAATTGATGGAATTCAATAAGGTTATCTTAAAGAATGCCGAAATTGGTCTCCGATCTACAGTTCCTTTGCATTACATATGCATTTTGGTGCATTTATTATTCCACATATTAATTATGTATTTCAATATGGCGATTGGAAAAAATCACAGTTTTGTCAGAAAGCCAATTTATCTTCTATAGTTTTAAAGTATCCAATGAATACTTTAAAACTATTTGGTCTTGTTTTTAGCCGTTTTAAAACCACATTGACCTCCCTCAATGCCAATTTTCCGTTGAATGCATTTAAAGGAGGCAAGATGGTTTTTAAAAGATGGTTTTAAACTTGGTTTTTAAAAAGAAACTTTTTCAACGAACCATAATAAGATAACAGTCCAGAAATAGATTTGAGTCCAATAACGGCATTTCAAAACAGCATTTTTCGAGTTCATAAAGTTGAAACAAAACCTTTTATAGTAGTGAAAGGTGAGCAAACAAGATTTTAGGATCGTTGTAAACAAGCTATGTAGGTTCTCATAAACCTGACTAAATTTCTGACACTTTTCTTTCAGAGTCAATTTTGAATTATTTCACAGATCGCTGAAACGTTTCACTTATATGACAGTTGAAACTCTTCGCTTTATTTCGTGGTACAATATGTTAACATTCTTGTTACATTCATTAAAATGGCGTCGATTCAAGTGGAAGTGCGCTAACGCATTTTGTACGAACGGCAGCAAAATCCGAATGTATCGGTACGCGTTCTTGCCAAGGAACTAAAACTACCGAAAAGTACCGTGTTTTGTGTTTGCAAATCATTTGACCAGCGCTTAACTGTGGTTTGGAAGTTTGGAAGTGGAACAAATTGAAAAGTATGCTCCCGACAAATCGACAAGAAGGTGCTAGCCATTGTTGATAAAAATCCCAATCTTTCTGTACGAAATAAGGCTCGCAAAGTTGGGAAGTCAAAATCATACGAACAAAAAGTGAAACAGAGGCAAGGACTGAAGGCGTACAAAGTGAAAAAGGTGCCCAACCGTGATGATAAGCATAATTTCACTGCATAAAGTCGTGCTAAGGAGCTTTTCCCCAATTTTTCGCAAACATTCTCTTGTGTCATAATGAACGACGAAACATACGTACCTGAAGATTTTAAACAGCTTCTAGGTCTGGTTTTTTATACCAAAATGCGAAAGAATGCCGATGTCGAGCATTTCCGGACAAAGAAGGTGTCCAAATTCCCGAAGAAGTATTTGATTTGGCAGGCCATATGTAGTTGTTGTCGAAAATCTAAAAATGTCGTCTCTACCGGCACTATCAATAAGGATGTGTACGAGAAAGAATGTCGGCAAAAGCGGTTGCTACCGTTTATCGGAAACCAATACTCTCCAGCTCTGTTTTGGCCTGATTTGCCCTCTTGTCACTGTGCGAAATCCGTCCTGGAGTAGTATAAGGTACAAGAGGTCAAATACGTTCCAAAAACTGCCAATCCACCAAACTGTCCAGAACTTCCAATAGCCCAATAGAGAAGTATTGGGCTCTAGTTAAGCGGAAACTCTTCGAAACTGAGAAGAAAGCAAATTGTACCGATGATTGCAAGAGAAGATGGTAAATCGTCACAGTGGGCGTATCTGAGGATACCGTACGGAACCTGATGGCGGGTGTGCCACAGAAAGTTCAAGAATTTTACAAAAAGTAGTATTAACATCTTAATCAGATGTTTCTAATGTAGATAACTCTAATAATTCTACTTTTTTGAAATAAACAATTGGTTTTGTTGAGTTATGTGTAAATTGTTTTTGCTGCTATTATTTTGGGGTCTGAAATATAATGTGGACAGGCTTTAGTTGACCTTAGAGGTAGGAGCGTGCTGAAATGATAAGTTAGATGAAAATGGAAAATTTACATCATGATTTACAGGATAATGATGTTCAATCGCATCCTTTCACTTCACTATGGTCAAATTGACAACATTGCCCGGGCTACGCCAACTAGCGTCACCACATTTTAGCTGGCAGTCTTTTGTGATCATATGACTCGAGAAGGTGAGATAGAAGCTTGTCGGGACTAAGGGTCAGTTTCAACCTTCTTTCAGGTTGTCAACTCACAATTTGAAGCATTGAAATATTTCACTCATGGCTGAAATATTTTAAAATTTACAGTGTTTTGAATGTGTCCAGATTAAAGCGGATTCAAAACTTATGATAGCTCAGTCGGGAAAAGTATCGTTTACCAATCACTATGAAAATGATGTATTGATAAAAAATAAATGATACATTTCTCTTCTTCAAAAGAACAAGCAGTGATGGCAGTTTAATTACAACACAGTTTTAACTTCAAATGTGGCCAACACTATGAATGGGTTACCCTATTAACAGTCATTCAATTTGTAATATTTAATGAAGAAAACAATGAAAAATAATGTTAACGGTATCTTAATGCCCAATGTTAAAAAAACTGAAAAAAATATTTGAATGCACTCTAATATTTGTCCAAGAAAAAAACCTTTTTATATGTACCTGGTTGCATTATGATCCCTGTCCTTGTTCATTACAATATTATCCATTCGTTTTATGTAATTTCTTTCTTTTGTCCCTCTTTGTGCTATTCGACCTTTTTCCCATTCGACGTTTTGCCCCCATTCGCCCATTTGTCTTCATGCTTTTCATTCGATCTTAGGTCCATTGGACCGTTTGCCCTATTTCTAATTATTCGACCTTTTGACCCTTCGACTCTTTGTCTTTTTCACCGTTTGTCATTCGACGTTTTTGCATTTGAATTTTTATCTTGCGGTCTTTTGTCCTGAAACCAGTAACGACAATAGTAACTAGTCCCCGAACTAGTTCGAAGATCATGGTTGTCAATTATTCGTAGGTGAGAGGGCTTATTTCATGCAAATGGCCGTCAGGGGAGACCAAGAACAAGATCAGTAGTGATAGTAATCACAATCTGTTTTCTTTAAATTGCCACGTCGTAGTACGATTATTTGAAGGCACTGAAAGAGGTGTGATACTGGCGAGTTTAGCCTCAATTCACTCTCTGACGAAGCTAGGAACAATCTACAAATACATGACAGGGTATGTGTCCCTTAACTCAGCCTAATATGCAACGATCGATTAATTT
The DNA here is from genome assembly GCA_024533555.2 of Aedes koreicus. Taxonomy (NCBI): domain Eukaryota; kingdom Metazoa; phylum Arthropoda; class Insecta; order Diptera; family Culicidae; genus Aedes; species Aedes koreicus. The sequence goes on along the minus strand of JAHHFK020002436.1, from coordinate 110,962 downwards.
TTTTTTATAATAACTCATAAAGTATTTGAGCTAGAAGCGATATTTAACTAGTTGTACACTTGCTTAGATAAGTTTAATAAGCCATTTGATAGTGTGTATCACGAAAAATTAAACAACTCATTTTATAAAGTCAGGAACTTTTGAGGAATATGGATGTAATGTCGGTCTATAAGCACCTAATTGGGTCTATTCATGGATGCAACTTCGTTCCATTCGATAGATTTGTTATTAAATGTAGTCTTCCTACGGTTTTTTTTTGATTTTCTGATTTAAGGCGTTTACAGTTGTAATAGCTCTATCCAGCACAAATTTCACAAAACTAACTTAAATAAAACTGCTTTAATACACTTAAGTGATATCATCATATGATTTATCTGTCATTCGATAATAAAAACATTATAATTGAGTCTATACAGATTTTGTTCCTTTGGTTTGTGTTTAGATGAGCCATTTGAAAAACATACAACCGAAACTCTAACATTCTTTTGACAATTTTACTTACTATACGATGGGTATATATCTGCTCCTCTATTCAAATTCATCTGCCGAATATCCATGTATTGAGCTTTTGAAAACCCGTTCTTGCATAAGAATGCAAGACCTTCCTCAGCTGTAAGTGCATCAAATATTCCTTTCCATTTATCTGCCGAAAATTGTAGAATGGGTGCTGCTGTCTCAAGATTTTGTGCTAATTTTTTTATCAATTTACCAGCTTTCCGGAACCCAGCCGACGCTACGGAAGTTGCTGCAGCAAACGAGATTTCATGTGCCGAATATTGGCTGAGAAGAGGTTCAACCTTTTTTTCTTTATTTTTCGTTTTGCGTCTTTGAACGGCTTTGATGGACGGCCGGCGGATTGTTTTGAGGAAGACGTAACATCGATGATAAATTCTCCTACAAGCCAAGTTTGGTTGATTTTCAAGAACCGTTCGCGTTTTCGTCCAGCTGCACGCCATAGTTTCTGAAACATCAGCATCGCCAGATGTAGCTTCTTATGTACCAAATGAACGTTAAGTTTTTCTCCGGAATACCTTTTCTTTACAAATTCCAACAAATCTTTTTCTTTAGCTTCCTTCATTAGAAGAGAGATGAGAACGGTCAGGAGAATTGCTGATGAATTAAAATTCACGTTATTGACATAACAATGCTCAAACAATCAATGTATCTACCTTGTTTCATTTTGAGAGCACGTAACACTACAATTTTGAGCCAAAAAAAGCAAAGCTTGCTTTGATTTGATCCCCAGTGGAGTAAGGTTGTAGATTTGCGGCATAAAAAATTATATTTTCTACGTGCGGCTGTGAAGCAAAATCAAAAAAGACCTTTTCCAAATTTTGCTTTGGGATATACTTATTCAACTGATATGTATTTGTATCGGTTTCACTTGCGCCATTTTGAAATGTAACGCTTGTATACATGGGTTATGAAACAACAAAACTGATGAAAACTTTTCATAGAAAAGTTGTACTGGTATGATGTCTTTGGAGCAAATGTTTATTTTTATATTAACTACAATCTCTTTGAACATAGTAGGCCAGAAAAATAGATATTTTTCAAAATATGACAGAAATTCTGATTTTTGGCTTTTGTTTCTTTAAGTACGCTATATCTCAAAAAATAGAAGAGATAGACAAACATGGTCTTCTACAAAGTTTGCTATTTATATTCCATAACTTTGTAGAACATTTTGTATTTCTATCTATCAAAACAAAAAAGTTTGACAGTGAATTACTTTATTAATGAAATTAGGCGTATAGGACATTTTTGCCAACAACGCAGCATAAGCTAACTAGAAACTGTTCAGAAGACATCAATACGCTATATCTTATATTCTTTGAGCTACTAATTTATTCCACCTAATTTTTCTCCCTGGACCACAGTGAGTGGGATGTTTGGCAATGATAACGTCCTTGGTTCGAGTACTTCTTCACCCATGCCCTTTCGCTCAATTTTCAATACTTCTATTCTATTTCCAACCTACCGTACACTGACGGAACTTTCAACACTTTCTCTTCATATCTTTCATTCTAGCAAACATGACTGTCTACTCTTGGTGCCTCATGGTGATGAGCGAAACATCTCCTTCTACATTAAAATAATGCTGCCCGAAAATTTGATCGAAAACTGCCAGGCAGTACGTTTTGTCGGCAATTACCAGGCAATCGCATTTTGTTAACAAATTTTTGTACAGTATTCTAGAGCACTTCTTTGCCTCCATATTCTGCCTTGCATTACAGTCTGGCACAATCTGGGCCATAAAACTTCTTGATCCCTTCTTCGTTTTTTTGACCTACACTGAACCAATACATCATTCCAGGATCGACTGAAAGAAAAATGGGCTAGCGTTCAATCGGATGAATGTCTTATTATTGGATTAATATAAGATTAATATAACATATATTCTACTGCTTACAATAGTATTTCCTAAGTGTGTCTTCCGCGTCCTATTTAGGTTACAATTTTCTGTGATTATGTGCTTCATTTCAAACAGTCAGATATTTACTTTGATCAAAACATTCACTCTGTTTCGATAAATGTGCAATTACATTCAGTTATTATACCATGACAAAACCAGGTATTTTGATTATGCATTCCATAAAATAAATGGATAAATAACAACAAAAGTTGCCACAAAAATGAAAAGTGGACTTTTGGTCGTTTTATTAAGATTAAAATGACTAAAAGGAAATTGCCGGAATAACCCGCCAGTATCACACCTAATGTTTGTGCCTTAATATAAACGTCCTACGACGTGGCAGTGAAATAAATTAGCAGAATTTGTGATACTTTCACTACTGGTCAAATTCTTGGTTACACATGCAGGTCTTTAGCTTGAGATAAGCCCTATCACCGTCGGCAAGATGAAAATTTGGACCCCTGAGAGGGTTTCCGAACTCGGCGAGATGAAATGCCGAAACTTAGCACTTCAATATCGCTCTAGCAAGAATTGGCTATTGAAATTTAGAAGATTTGCCTTATGAATCTTCATGAACCCACTCTATTTTGATTTCATAAGGTCCTTATAGTTTTCTTAGTTATGTTTAGTAATTTATTAAGTTGCTCTCATGAAGTTCATAAAATCGCATTATAAATTTCATGGCTCTTATTTGTGTGTAAACATCATTAGGCATATTAAGGAAATGGTGAAAACCTCGTCTCAAATTATTGTTTCGATAACTCTTGGGGGATTCTGGATCCTGAAGTTTCCGATATTCTCGTTAACATCATTATTCTTTCATTGCTATAATCTACTACTCCATAGCTGATATTTTATCTTCAGATGTAGAACCAGTTTCACGTTCAGTGCCAAAGCGGATGAACCTAACCAAATAAGGCCATTAAATATATCATCATCGTGCTTCTTATACGTGCTTATTCATTCTATCCTATGGTTGATCCATTTCTAACATTTAATGCATTGATAGTCCCGTGGAAACTTATCTAGACACCCATTATTTTCCATGAAGGTCCAAATTAGTGCTTGCATCATAATATTCTGTATCGATAAACATTACTTTCACAGTGGACGCTCAATTAGACTAACTTGAATTGGCAGTTTTTCTAATACATTTTATTGTTACAGAGCAGCAAATATATTAAATTTATTTTTAGCATAACCAACGCATGTGAGCTTCATAGCACAAACAACTGAATTTCATATGGTTACGATAAGTAAAACATTTGCTGCGATTGAAATTGTTTTATCCCGGAGTGGAGTGTAGGGGTGTTATGCGACCATTTTCCCTTGTTGAAGTTCACGTCTTACGAAACATTCATTAATTATATCACGCAAAAAGTGACTTTTAAGATCCTCCCCCCCTTGTAACTTTCTTTTGTATGAACCATCAAACTGTCACGTTTTCCCAAAACCTCCTGCTCCCTTACTGCGTTACATAATCAATGGACCTCCCATTATTGCCATTCAATATTATGGCTATTCAAAAATGGAAATTCAAAGCAACCTTAAACTTAATCTTACAATCATTCTTTAATAGACAATTCCTTCTGAAAACACGTGTTTAATTACATGATACTTGCATCAGTACACCATGCTGCCATTGTCATTCAATTCATACAACCCAGCACCATTTTCACCTGAATCGGACAAGAACTGGTCGAAATAGCCGAGGACCACCACCAATTCAATTATCACGGCTATTTGAGCACTTGCAGTCTAATTTGAAATCCAATCCATTGTCGCAAATTGTTTCGATAGGAGATTATCTCGCGTCCAGCCGTTTTAATTAAATTTTGATGACACTGTTTCCCAAATCTCGCTAATTAAACACGTAGCAGCAGAGCCTCCATTATGGTTCGTTCTGGACTGTAAAATGGAGATGAGCCGGTGGGAAAAAATACATCAAAATCCATCAAATGATCTCCATTGATGGTGCTTCTTAGGAAATGGATGATTCCACCAGAGAAACACTTGACTTTAGAGAAACTTCATCTCATCATCATATTATCTTCCTACAGGTGAGTTCAGTATCTTCAAAACGTCCTTCGGGCTCAGTCAGATCTTTAATTAATTTCCTTCCCTTTCCTTCCCTCTTCCTTGTGTCTTGTCGATATGACATCGACGTCTGAGCAAGGGTTGGGTTTATTAGCGCCGGTTAGACAAGTGGAAAAACAAGCAACTTTGTTTCTGTCTTTATTGTAATCTTTTTCCTCTGACACGGGTTGATCTAGGAAGGAAGTTATTTTGTAAATCCAGCGCTCGAGCAAACTTCTAATCCTTTCTATTAATCGGTCCATTTGGTTTCCTCAGCTCGATGCGCCGTTTGTCAGTCAATTACAAAATTGGTACCGCCGACGAGTAGATTTTCAGAAGATGTAGAAAACGGTCCAGCTCCGCGCTGATGATTAGGATTTTTAGGAAAGTAATTAAAAAGTTTTTTTGTGGATCTGGTCACCCGAGAATATGAACGGAAAAGTATTTCGGAGACCAGGTAATTAATTACACTTTGTGGAGTTTAATCAAAATCAAAGCGAAGCATTAATATTCAATGAAAGGGAAATTTGTCCGCGGATGAAAGCGTTCTTGGGGGTTTTGATTTTTTTTTCTGATGTTAAATTTTATAATAATTCAGTTTGCTTTCAGCTGTAGCTAATTTTTAACTTGTAAATCTCGGAGTCGGTGGTGCTATCGACAGTGGTTGGAGCAACACTGGTGGTGAAGTGGTAAGCGTAACAGTTACTTTTCACTCAAGTGTGCTGGGAAATCAGTGTGATTTTTCATCAGCATGAAAATTCAGAAAGGAAGTAACGCCGTTGGCCTCTGGCCCATGTGTATTGAATGGAAAAGCTGTTATCCACCTATAATTCACCTGTTATCCATCATGTGCTATTATGGCTATTACACATTACGATGTGCATTATCAAGAAGACAGTTTTTTTTGTTAATTGAAGAAAACAAAACTTGACGTAGAAGGAGATGTTTGCTCATCACCATGAGGCCCCAAGAGTGGACAGTAATGTTTGCTAGAACTGAAAGATATGAAGAGAAAGTGTTGATAGTTCCGTCAGTGTACGGCAGGTTTTGAAAATTGACTAGAAGTATTGAAAATTGAGCGAAGGGCTTGGATATAGTAGTTCTCGAACCTAGGACGCATTCTTTGCCTCACATCCCCAATGCAGGGTTGGTGAAGGCACGGACGAATCCGCCACCTTCACAGGCAAAATATGCGCGCTTGGTCGTGCTTACGTTCTGCCTATTGCTTGTGATGGTTCTAGCTATCGGTTGTTTGTGCACACTCCGTTTTTGCTACCTACATGGGAGAGAAACTATCTCCTTTTGGGTTTATACACAAAGTCTGATGATCACTCAAATTACTATTAATTATTATATATTAAATTTCACAACCTGCAATACACTGACGGAACTATCAACCCTTTCTCTTCATATCTTTCAGTTCTAGCAAACATTACTGTCCACTCTTGGGGCCTCACGGTGATGAGCGAACATCTCCTTCTACATCATAATCGTTACTTCACGCACGGAGAATACAAACATAACAATTATAGTAAACAAAACTTGTTTCGAAATGTATACTGAACGCGTCATTCCACTATTATTTATTGATAGAAAAAGGTATTATTTGTCATAATTTTCCTTACATTACGTGTGCTGATGATTCAAAAATTACTTCCTTTTTCAGCTACTTGAAAACCAAGCAAGAATTCCGGGATAAGTGTGTAAGATGAGGAGAGTCCAATTCTTCACCTGAAAAATCGTAAATTTGTTTTCTTCTCGAACGAATTTGAAGGAACGCTGGGCTTTAGCGGATTGCCTTTGGTACCTCCTGCACTTTTGCAAAGACTGGGGATACTTACTAACTTACAATAAGCCCAAGACTTGGGTCTCCTCTCGTGTACACAGAAGTCGTTTCTAAATCACCATGACTGCACTCGGGCTACACTTTGCCAGGAGAGCCCGCAGATCGCTTTTCAATTAACCGAACCACCTTGCCTATTGCACATCGCTTCTTATTGTAAATACTAGCCGATTTGTTCTCGAGAACCATTTTGAATAGGCTGTCGTCCGAAATTATTACGGCTCAACCAAAGGCTATCTGTTTTCAAAGGTTCTTCAATGTGGTTAGTTTGTTAGCATAGCAGCGTAGGGATAAAATTCAAAGAGGCAAGAAAGAGTCATATTTTTTTCATCTGAAACGAGACCCAAAGCCCGTGAATGAACAATGAATCTCTCGAACAACAATTTTTGAGCCTTCTTCAGAGAATAAATTAACAAAAATTGTTGAAAACGAATTTTATTTACCCTCAATTCATTCAAAAACATGTTGAGTGGTTTGAATTACATACATCTTGGCCCATTAGAATGTTAATCTCGTTTTGAAGTATTACCACAAACTTTGATTCAGGTTTGATATAAAATATGGTTGGATCAAAAAGTCACGTAAACGTTTACTTTGGCAACACAGAAATGATTTCACTGTGTACCTTCATTTTTTATGTAGGACTATGTCACGAAATATAGACAGTCCAAGTTGAATTTCGGACAATAAGATCATGGCAGCAAAACAAATTTAGGCATAATTCACCAAACCGATTGAGTATTTCAGTATAATAGAAGAGATGTGAAATAGATTGAGATGTTAATCTTTGTTTTTGTAAAATTCTCGAACTTTCTGAGGTTCACCCACCCATCAAATTCCAGTCTCAGATAGTATCCTCAGATACGCTGGTGGAGGCAGTTCTCCGTCTTCTCTTGGAATTGTAGATCCCATTTGCTTTCTTCTTAGTTTCAAAGAGCTTCCACTTAACCAGAGCCCAGTATTTTTCTTTCCGATGAAGTTCTGGACAGTTAGGTGGATTGGCTATTTTTGGCACGTATTTAACCTCTGGTGCCTACAATTCCAAGACGGATTTTGCATAGTGACAAGAGGCTAAATCAAGCCAAAAAAAGAACTAAAGAGTCGTGGTTTCGTTAAACGGTAGTAAGGCTTGTTCGCGACAAAATCTGGACAGATTAAATTTGGAATAAAACAAATTTGCTGTTAGTTTAATCCAAGATGCATTTTTATTCATTTTATTGTGCTTTATTAGTCATCTTAAAACTAATTACAGTTACTTAATTAGGCTGCATGAAGAAACTACGAACTTTTGAGTTTGCACCAGCCATTGGGTCTGTGCAGACTTCTCTGCAACCGATTTAGCTGCTTTTGTTCAAGATTTTCGAATTTTTTCTATAGTTGTAGCTTCATGTAACGACTGTTCCAGAAAGTATAAGCACACCTTATTTTGACGGTCACTTTGAATATTATGAAATATTTCAACATGTTTTGGCTGCGTCCTTTTGTTTGCACATTTCTGAATGACATAGCATCAAAAAAGTGCTCAGTTTTGTGTTACCTATCAAAATGCGCGGTCTAACTCCGGAACAACGAAAAAGTATCGTGCACAAATGGTGCACTGTGAGCGGACTCTCCTTGAGAAAATTGGCCAAGGAAGAGGGTGTAAGCGTCGGAGCGGTACAATCTGCGATTCGAAAATATAGAGAACAGTGTACGTTTGAAGATGCGCCGAAGAGTGGTCGGAAATCCGGTCCTGTTAGTCCGGATATCGATAAAAAGATCAGGGATGCCTACAAGCGAAAACCAGCGACTTCCGTTCGGGATGTTGCGAAAAAACTAGGGACCTCGTCGAGTAACGTCATGCGTGCCAAAGAAAGACTTGGGCTAAAAACATACCGAAAGCAGAAAAAACCCAAAAGGAACCCAAAACAGGCCGCGTCCGTGAAACCACGCGCTCGCAAACTCTACGATTCGTTATTGTCTAGAAGTTCTTGGTGTATAATAATGGACGATGAAACGTATGTGAAACTAGATTACAAAACGCTTCCCGGACCACAATTCTATACTGTAAGCGAAAACAAAGACATCCCCGAAACGGAGAAGGCAATTTCTACCGAAAAAATCAGTAAGAAGGTTATGGTTTGGCAGGCAATATGCCAGTGTGGTAAAACATCTAGTCCGCACATCACAACGGAGACGATGAACACTCAGAAATACGTTAAGGAATGTCTCCAGAAGCGATTATTGCCGATGATCAGGCAGCACGAAGGTCAAGTAGTGTTTTGGCCTGATTTGGCGTCATGTCATTACGCAAAGGACACTTTAGAATGGTACAAAAGTCAAAATGTATGTTTCGTGCCGAAAGACATGAATCCGCCGAACTGCCCGGAGGCACGGCCAATCGAGACTCTTTGGGCTTTAACCAAAGCACAGCTTCGAAAATTCATAAAACCAGCGGACGACATCCAAAATTAAAAAAAAGATTGTCCAAAAGTGGTCAAAATGATGGCAAGTATCACTGTGCAGAAGCTAATGGGTCATGTACAAAGAAAAGTTAGGAGTCTTGGCTATGATTAAATATTTTGAATAAACGAGAGTAAAATATCATAAAACAAAAATAAAAATGATTTGTCAAATAAAATTATTAAAACTAAAAAGAACATGACTTTTTTGTTATTTTGAAAGTGTGCTTATACTTTCTGGAACAGTCTATACAACGAATCGATTGTGTTGCTGCACGTATGAATAATAGATTTGACATGGAATTCACTCAATTATTTTAGTTTTCGTACATTTTTGTTATCAAAATCTTAACCACGGATTAAGGGCATCGGCTAATTTATGATTTCCTAATTCCGTGCTTGAGTTTCTGTTCCGGAATGGCTCTGAAAAAACGAATTCCGTCGCTGTGGATTGATTGCACAACGCTTAAACCTTGTAAGAAGTGGAGCCCCCATTCGAGCTGCCATTCGGATATTTGATGTACCGGAAAGCACAATCCGCGATAAAATCAAGATCCGGTACACAAATTCACTAGGAGCTCTTACAGTTCCCAGTCTTGAGGGTGAGAATCATATTGTCAAATGAATTGTTGACATGGCCAAAGCAAGCTTCCCTGTAAATACGCAACACCTTCGAGCTAATGTACACTACTGGCAAGAAAAAAGTACACACTGTAAAACCCTTTAGAAAATTGATTATATGTTGACTATGATAAAGTATAGCACATGAGTTGGTTTGAAGAAAATTATCGATATTCCATATGTATTTAAATGAATGTGTCAGTTTGCGGACGGCGTGCTTCATTTACCTGCGATAGATATACTTTGAAAATGTTCAACAATTTAAGCTGGCAAAAATAAAGTACACACCATTGTGACATTATTTTTTATCACTACAGACAACACCATATCGATAAACTCTCCCCTTGTCCACTCACACTGGACGTAACCAATGCAAGTGTCAAACGTTTGTAATCGTGTTTGCGTCATAGATGCAAAGTTTCGAGTTTGTTGTTTGAAGTACATCGAAAGCATGAAAATATCGTTGCAAGTGCGAAAACTTATTGTGAGAGATTGTGAAAATGGTCTCTCATACAGGAAAATGGCGAAAAAGTTCGGAGCCAGCTTTTCTGCGGTTAATAAGCTTTGGAAAAAATATCAACAGCGGGGAAATGTGAGTGATGAAGGTGGCCGAGGAAGAAATCGTTTGACAACAGTCAGACAAGATGCTCGAATATTACGAGAAGCGAGAAGTAACCCGAAAATAACAAGCCGTGCGATCAGAGAAAGCTTGGCCCTAAATATATCCGCAAGAACTGTTCGCCTGCAATTGGAACAAGAAGGGCTTAAGAACAAGTTTGCCGTACGCCGTCCTCACATCAGTAGGCGTAATAGAATCAAACGATTGTAATTTACGAAAAAGTATGCGGATAAGCCCATTTCCTTCAGGAAAACGGTTCTTAGGATAGATGAAAGCAAATTCGAGCTGTTTGGTACCAAACAACGGCCGTATGGATCAAACCAGGCGAGTAAAGCACGGTGGAGGCAACATTATGGTGTGGGGGTGCTTTGGCTTGGTCAGGAGTTGGAGAATTGGTCCGTATTGAAGGAATTATGACGGCCGGCAAGTATATCGACATCCTCTCCGAAAATCTGCAGGTTTCCTTGCTGAAGGTTGGGCTCGAGCATGACTTCCTCTTTCAACAAGACAACGACCCAAAACATACGGCTCGTAAAACTCAAACGTTTTTCCGTGGATCACGTATCAAAGTGTTGGAATGGCCGCCCCAGTCACCGGACTTGAATCCGATCGAGAATTTGTGGTGGATATTGGATTCAAAAATGGACAAAACCAATGTTACCAACAAAAACCTGCTATTTGAAGCTCTACAGGAGACCTGGGAGTCAATTGACGAGCGTTATTTGTGCAATCTCGTCGAAAGTATGCCACGTCGTCTGGAAGCAGTCATCAGTGCCAAAGAAGGTCATACACAGTACTGAGTTCGAGTCAGTTTTCATTTTTTTTATATACGTTTTATTGTTCTTCGCACTATTGCCTCCTTTTCGTCCAAAGGAATCATTGTTGTAACTACAAAGATTAAAATATAATCTTTCGAAGAAAATGTAACATATGAGAGTGTCCTTTTTTCTTGCCAATACTGCAACTCAGTACCTAAGACAGTTAAAAATCAAGAACCCTTTCAAAAATAGAATTCCAGGAAGGGTGGGCTACCGGTTTTTGGAATCGCCATCCAACTGCTTCGCCAAGGGTGCCAAGCACTCTGTCTAAAAACAGAACCATCGTAACCGAGCAACAAATGAGACGATGGTTTCAAGAAGTTTCTTCATTTACTAAAGAAAGTCATTTGGAGGGACAGAAAACAGAAAACAGAAATGAAGTGGAGAGAGGGAAATTTTGAATCAATGTTCAATATTTACATGTTTTTTTTATCAATAAAGTTCTGGAAACTATGCTTTGACTATCGCCAAACTGATAAGCAATTTTGTTTTGAAACTTAATACAATCTATAAGAAAAAAACATTGCCCCGGAATTAGGTTTTCTTGTGCGCGGTATATGGAACTCCATGCTTGAAGTGCGTGGAATTACGCAAATTCAGGTATTGAACTAACTTTCTTTATGTTTCAGTTTAACAAAGCAACGTAAATCATATTTTTGCTTCATAATGTATACCATACATAATTCGAATGAATCGAAGAAATACAAATTGTTGTAAGTTTTTTTTTAACGGTTTTCAACTTGCAGCGTCACTAACCTCACGGTAATAGGGCATGTTACGGTATTTTATTGTGCTGGCGCAGAGTCCGGGTAACATTTATCAAGCCTTTGTTTGGTTTGCACAGTATATTTTCCCATAAAAAAAAACCCATAAAAGGGATGAATCAACACACCAGATCCGTTTTTATGCATTTTTTTTTCGCAATAACAAAAGTTGCTTCACTCAAAACACTATATCTTACAAACTAATGGTCCAACAGCTGTCAAATTTATTTTTGAAGGTTGGTACTAACTTAAAATCATATGGAATTTATTCTAGTGGCGCCATCTATGTGTCAGGACAGAGAATTATTAACATCTGTTACAATTGAATCATACTTACACTCAGCGAAATAAACTTTCGATATTCATAATATTGCATTATGATTATTTGCTATAAGAAAGCAGTATGAATTTCATAAATTTGCCTTTTATAATATAATGATGTTGAAAAAATAAACATATGGAGCAACCTGGATTCGAACCGTGAACGTTGAGGTTATGGGTCGAGTGACTTGACTGCTAGTATATAGCAACACTTGTTAATAGGAAAGCTTAAAGGCGAACAAGAACAACGTCGTGTAAAACAAAATCCATTCATAAGTCAACCTTATGAAATTAAAGCATCGTTCATAAGTTGAACCTTATGAAATTCTTAAGATTATTTGGTTGAGTGTATATTTGAATCTCAAAGTATTTACGTGCAACAAAGATTACATTATTTGTAATATACATTTTTTTAAGAGTCTCTTGTACCTTTAAACTGCACGTATATGGCTTCGTCTAGTCCAGTTCAGTGCTCGTCGATACGGAATAATTTATTACTAAGATATTTTGTGTGTGTTTGTACAATCCAATGCCCACCGTCTGGCAGTGCTTTTATGGAAGAAAAATGTTTGCGGTTAACCGAACTGTTGTCTGATTCGACTTGGATTCGGAGTTGGAAGGTGACAGCTCTGTTGGGTTCCAGTGACAAATTTCAGAATGCGTCCACTCACGTCCATTCCGAGGTCACTTTCACTTACAACAAGCCCCGCATATACACAGAACAAATATCGAATAGGTATTAGTATTGTGCATAATCTTCCATCATCAAAACATATTCTATTGAGGATGGCACGTAATTAGGATATCGTTCAAATTTAGTTATAATCAGATAGATCTCACCGGAAATTGTTGCTGATGTTCAGTCTTTGTTTGGACGGCTTCCCTGTGATGCTAAACGACGCATCCATGTTTCTACAAGAGTAGCACTCCACTATCCGGCAAATATTTTCACATCATCCTTTTTAAATGGAACAGCATGCAAAACAATGAAAATCACAGGTAAAAAACACTTTCGAAAAGAAATTTAACTTGAAAAATCACTGTGCTAGGAAAAAAAAACCTTACAGCTCTCCCTCTGTACAACACGTGGTGAGTGCATCTGAAATTATATGCCAGCCATTGATGCGCGCATGCTCGTTGTCTTCGTTTGTTGCTTCTGACCAGCAAATGGTCGTTTTCTATATTGCACTGGTTTTCTTATTTTTTCACTCCACACTCTGCCAATAATGAGAATCCCCCGCTATGAGGCGACTTTTACTTCAAAACTGCTAATACTCATCAATTCACTTGCGACAAAGCGGAAAAATACTCCAATTTAATCATTTATGGCTGGGTGGCACACACACTTAGAATTATATGCCGAGTCTCGGCCTTCTGAAACCGAGATCCGCACAGCCGACTTCTCGGTTTAGATCTCGGCTTTTTTATGTTAACCGATAATCTCGGTTTGGGTTAAATTGAAAACTCATATAGTTAGCTGGGAATCTCGGCGTGAGCAAACTGATGTAGCAAACTGATGTATCGGTTAAAATTTAAAACAAACTGAAATGAGGTTAACCGAGATTTCGGTTAAATTGTGTGTAAATATTCAAAATTTTGAATTAGATTTTCATCGAAATATTGAACATTTCATCCCTATATGCAATACCTTTCAAAGATGGTGTTTGCATCGAATCCGGCCGGTACAAGAAGGTGTGGAGCACAATAATGCTAGATGGGTGGATCAGGTAAACCAAGACTTGGAGAGCGTGGGGCGCAACCGCGGATGGAGAGAAGCAGCCATGAACCGGGTGAATTGGCGTAGACTTGTTGACGAGGTTTTATCAATGTATTTGATGTAGTGCCAATAAATGTATGTAATGTATGTAGGCAATACCAAATGCATTCCACGGTGACAGGGCCAGGGGAGAGGTTTGTCGAGGGGAGGATGTGTGATCCTGACTCTTCGACGTTTATATAGATTGAAATTCTTTTGTGAAATACTTTAATAACTTAAAATTTATACATAGGTAACATTATTTTATTATTATTCAACGTCCTTTACACTTTTTTGACCGTGATGTATTTAGATAACACTTTACTTAAATCATTTGTACTTACTAAAAATATCGTGCAGTATTACACCCTCCTGCTGCATTTGATCGAGAAGTTGCTCCATTTTCACCGTTTATTCACTGTTCCACAAGCAACGTACGACTTACTCCACTTGCGAATGAAAACAATATGGCGCATGGCGGTTGACAGATAAAAAGCCGAGCCTCGGCTTACAACACTGCTAAACCGATATTTCGGCATGATAGGCTCAGCTGAGGTCGGTTGAAGCTTGGCTAACGTTTGTGCTCGGCTCCTAGTGTTCGCGAGAATCGGTTTAATAATGAAATTACCCGATATTTCAGTTTCAAGTGATGCTGACACTCGGCATCGTTCGATTTTTTGTTGAGTTGTCAGTTAAATATGAAAATGCCGAGTGCATTCAGGTAAATGTTTAACCGAGCCCGTGAATAATTTTTGAGTGTGCAGTTGGGGAATTAGGGGCATAATGAACACCTTAAAGGGAAATAAATTTTATGAGTGTAAAATACCCGTAATTGTCGGAGATAAAAACCTCAAATAATTTCCATATACTATACACTCCAATCATTTTCAGCAATAAAATAGGGAATTTAAGTCTGTAAAAACAATTTGAAAACTTCTTTGTAAACCGGGTTGGTGGATAGGGTACGGGGCGAAAAGAACACCCTAATGGGGCATAATGGACATAGCAAACTGAATTAGACTCAGAAATTGACTCTATAACATATGTACATACCTACGCGATCATGTCCCCATCCCTCCCACATAAATACAACCCTCACACACACACATACTCACACAAACATACATACAAAAACGAGAACATAGGGGAGACATTTCTTAAGCTTTAATTTGTATAGGTCAATAAGCAACTCCAAAAGAGTATGTAGAATAAGTTCAATTGGTATAGGGGGTCTAATGGAAAATGCTCATGATTAATTACCTTAACGAGAGGTGCTTACATACCGGAATGTGCCCTGGAAAGTAAGAAGTTATTGAATCACGGCAATTGATTGACATGATGAGAGCCCGATTCTAAAACTATTGTTGAAACTATGATTGACAGTGGGGTCAGTTTAGTAAGTTTTTAAGTAAAACTAATCAGATTTCAACCAAAACAGTAACAGATTTTTATTTAATTCAATTCAATTTCATTGGCGAACACACCTCTGGTGATGTTACCGAAAAAAAGAAAATCAAACCAATTCATGAACAATCACATAATGAAGATTAGCTACAAATTGATGCCTTATTGAAAGGCACACGAAGGGCAGCGAGAGTCCTGGCATTCATGGAACCACAAGCAGCACTTGGAACATTTGATCCAATCCTTTCCTTTGTCAGAAGAACTGAAACAACAGCCACATACTTCGCAGAGCGTATCTTGAGCAAGTACCGTTTTAGTTTGATTGCTCTTTCCTTTCGGACGTCTTCGTTTGCGTTTGGGTGTTTCGGCATCACTGTTAGAAATGTGTCTTGTTTCAGCTTTGATCACTTTTTTTAGCTGATCAATATCCTTCAATGCCTGCGACGACTTCAACTTATTACGGCTGGGGCTTGACGTTATGTTTCGAGCTTTCTCCCACTTTCGTCCACCGCCAACTTTTCTGATAACTGTTTTCGGTAGCGGTAGGATTTCCGCAGGAGACACTTTGAAGATGCTTCGGACAGACAAACTGGCTAGAACATTCGAATCCAACGGCGCCAAAGTAGCTTTCGGAGTCCACATGTTGTTAGCATCCACTTTTACAATCCTTTTTGGAGCGATATTTTCCTTTTCGTTTGAGAGTGAATTGTTGATATTTCATTGTGCATTCGCGAAGGTCCTGCTTCAGTATTGGCTGCGTTGGATTCAAGAGCTTCGTCACCAAGTTCATTGTTTAAACGATCGGTTTCTGGGTCTGCTGGAAGAACGTCCGTTACGTCAGCCGGCGCAAAATCACTATCGTTGAAGATAAACCGGTTCAGCGGAAAAATTCCTGCCTTACGGAATCCGTTGACACCAAGGGCCGCGTTAGAAGTCTTCATGAAAGCCAAACCGAAAAGACGGCTGATTTCGTTCAGGGTGACAACCCTACCAGGATTGCATTTGAGGAAACTCTCCACTTCCTTCGAGAAAGCCGTTTTGAGCGGCCCCATGTAGCTTATGTCGAGAGGCTGTAGTTTGTGGCTGCAATGGGGGGGCAAGCACACGACTGTCACATGGCACTCATGCGCTCTTTCAATAAAGCCAAGGTTCTTCGTATGCGAAGAATGACCGTCCAAAATCAAAAGAACCGGGTTATCAGCTGTTGGACGCGTGTGCTTTAGAAAATGCTCGAACGAGGTGTTGAATTCTTTCACAGTCATCCAACCGGAAGAGCTGCAGACAAATACCGTGTCTGGTGGAGCACCTTCCATAAGACTGGTAGTCAAACGGGCCCTTGGGAATATCATCATTGGTGGCAGTATTTGTCCCGTTGCTGACATGCAAATGCTTGCAGTGGAAAGTAGCCATCTTTCCGCCGATGTCACAGCTCCTACCTGTCGTCGGCCTTTCAAGGCAAACACTTTGGAACGTTTCGTTTGCACCTAAGAATACAAAATGAGTCAAAACATGCATTTTATTTGAAAATGTGTACAACTTACGGTGAGCACAGAGGTTTCATCTGCTGGCACTGAATTTGCCTCCGTCCATTTCACGATGCACATCGAAGAAGTTGTCGACCGCTATCTTGTTGAATGCTTGCAACCTTGCAGCTGAGGTAGCCTCAGGAGTACGGAGCGAGAGTTTAGGATGACGCTTCCGAAAACCGTGAAGCCAATCCCAACCAGCCAGCTGTGTCTTCGTATTGAAAACATGTGCTTTCCCGTTGCGTTCGGCCAGCTGGAAGGCAAGGCTCCGGATGTCGCGGGTGGTAATTCCGTAGCATCGAACCTCAAAGTCCAAAATGTGGGCCATTAAAACAGCTTCCTCGGCAGGTGTGAAAACTGTTTTGAATGAGCCGATTTGCTTCACCTCCTGGCCCAGTACTTCTGCAGTTTTCAGATAGCGGATCAGCGTAGGTCTTGGAATTCCATGGTCCTTGGCTGCAGAATCTATGGCCGCTTCCATGGCCGTTTTGGACCACTGCTGCCTTCCCGATTGTCTTTTGTACGTTCGCACCATCACTGCCATCAAAACACTGCGTAGGTAAACAATGTAAACAAGTCAACAAAGTGGGCGTTGAGGTTAGATTCCAGAAACAAGTGGTGTTCATTTTGCCCCTACTAGAGGTGTTCGTTTCGCCCCTAATCGACTATATTAATTTGAATGCATTTTTTTTAAATAAATTATTGCAAACAACAATATTGTCAGCAATTTCAACTTTCAGCAGCGATACAAAGAACGTGTTTGGGACAAATAATTGATAATAAATATTCTGAAACGTTCGTAAAACCTTATTTTGCTCTGGTTAGAAATTATAATATGTAAAACCCTTGGGTTATGATTTCTAATTTTTCATATATATTTCGGTGGTTAAAAGAGGATAGCAACTGTTCTATTGAAAAATTATGTGTTTGATAGTGGTAAAAATGATTACCAACTTACATTTCCGTTTAAATTCAAAAGATTTTGTTATTTTGAGGGTGTCCATTTCGCTCCGTGTGTTCATTATGCCCCTAATACCCCTACCTACCACTAACAAACAAAACTAAGCTGATATAACTTTTCCTCCGGGTGTGGGGGCGAAGCACCAAAAACATGAAATATGTGGAAATATTACCGTCCATCACATATTTTGGAAGGAAATCGATTACATTAACTACGTTTTACACAAAGCACACGTTGATTTTATGATTTCACTGTTTGTTTATGTTGAAATCCGAATCATTGTGTGATTTTTTTTCGCGAAAACGACGCAGCAAAAACAAAACACGTTAGTTTTAAAGCACGGCATGCTGCGATCATTTATTACTTAGATATTTTGTTGAACTCAAATGAAATAAGTTCCTTAAAATTAACGTCAGCATATTGCTGGCCTTCACTGGTCCCATACTATTTCAAAAAAAAAAAAAATCTTGTCACGTGCTTTCATCAACATTAAGGAGATATGGCCCTTTTTCCCATCTCACTCTTGTATCCAATGCTCAAACAAACACACTAAACACATGGTATGACGACAGACTTCAAGCGGGATACTTCTGACTGATGAATGATACGTGGTATGCTTGATGTTCCACAAAACAATAAACAGAATCACCCATTCACCCCAACGAGCCAACCCAACAGAAACGATGTGTAACAGTGATTAACGAGAACAAATTTCAATTTGATGAGAGGTGTTTAAAAAAACTCATTATCTCACTTTCACATGGTGTTTCGTCTCGATGATTCTGTTGCTCAGAATCCTCGTGGCTTAAACTCAATTGGATCACACTGGATAACATTTTCATACGATGGTTCTGCGTTGAACATGACCAAGCAGGGGTTTTGTTAGGCTTATATGCGATCAAGTCATAATTGGATTAGTGGTTTTTAGCATTTTCACCTGAATATAAGTCTACAGGTGTCTTTAAGAATTCAATGTTCTCAGAGTCTGATTCCGGTAGATAACTTTTGTTGTGCAATCAACAATAAAACATTTGCAGCAATTGCTGCAGTCCTCGATTCGAGTTCGAGTTAATGGGAATAATTTCAAAGCTCATATTATCATTTCCACCATACTCAAACCTTCCCTCAAAGCCATAAGCTTAATATCATCAAAACCATGAAAACAAATTCTCCCCCGAGCCCGTAATATCACTTTAAAAATCCAATAATCATAAATACACCTCGGAAAATCCCAACGCCTTTCCAGCACACTAACTGCGCTTCGCTCTGCTGGTGGCAAATTCTCGCCCGCCGAGTGCCCGCATGACCTCGTCACCTGCAGAATGCATGCACAAGACGGCGCTGTTTCCGCGAAACTCTCGAGAAAAGAAAGGGGTCGAAGTCAGCAAAGTGAAGAAACGTGTCACATGTAAGTCTGCCGAATGGCAACGACGAATGAACTGGGACTTGAGCTAAGGCAGAGTACCGCTACCAGCTCAATTGGGGATGACAAAGGATGCAGAGACGAGTTCGTGAAGAGCGAAAGGAGAAATGAGAGTGATAAAAGAAGGAAGGATGAAATCGAGAGCTTTGAGAGCAGCCCAGGCGGGGGTAAAAGTGCTTGTTGGTGAATATATTATGAAGTTTTTTTTTGAATGAGACTGCTGGCGGATATCCACTGCCTACCGCACCACCACCGGTACGAGGGTGGTGTTAGCTTTGTACTGTTTGGAGTTGTTCTTGAGTTTTTTTTGCGTGGACTTTTTTGCATGCAGAAGAAGGCTTGTTTGGAATAAAGAAAAGAGGGGTTGAACTGACATCACGTTTATGTTAAGTATGCGGTTAGGTATGTGCTACGAGAAGCCGTGCAATCACAGTCAACGGGGATAATTTTTTTGTGTGATTGAAGGTCTTGAGTTAGCAGTGTCATAAAGGGAGGATTACGGCCACTATTCGCATATCAGTCCCATGGCCATTTCTATCATATTGAGCAATTTAGCCGTTGGAGTATTCAAACGCGTTTAACATTTAAAAAAAAAAAAAAAACCTAATGAATGAAAGGAAGCAGCAATCTCCCTGAAAATTCTATGCGTTGTTATGAAACTAAACTCATCACTTTAAAAAACATATTTTAAGGATTACAATAACGTTAATTTAACTGTTACTAATACTTGGCTTCAAACGTCTTGCGGGGATTGAGAGTTCTTTGAAACACATCCACAGTTCTTAATCGAGGGCTTACTTTGTCATTCCAAAGCATCCACTCATGTAGTATGTGGCACGCACAATGATACACTTATGTTCCAGGGCTTTCTGTGGATTTCCAAATCGAAATTTTCCAATCGAAAAAACATTCGAACTTTATCGGGAATGCTTGTCCTCCGGAATAAAAAAAAAAGAGCGTTTACCGAATACCGAGTACCGGTGTTTCTGGTACAAGGTGTTACAATCTAAGGCCTGTACTCGAAAAAAATGGACCAGACAAAAGTATTCGCTAATAAATTATTTTAAGTCGGATTTTCTTGAAACTTTCAGGGAATGAACTAATACATATGGATTATGTTTCGGCATAATTAATTTATTCAATTTCTTTTCCATCGCTGAAAGCCCGCACCTTTCCCTTAAGACCCCTCATTACATTTTGTGCAATGGTGGAGCCGAACTTTTTGGTCACTTTCATCCATTCTTTCTTCAACTCCAGCTCGTTTTTAAACACCTTGGACGATTTTCGAACTTTGGCCTTAATTAGGGCCCAAAATCTCTCCACCGGACGATTCTCTGATGAATTTGGGGGGGTTGGCGGTTTTTGGTACAAAAAGAACGTTATTGTCTCTGTACCAATCCAACGTCGATCGCGCGTAATGGCATGATGTCAGGTCCGGCCACAATAATGTCTCACCTCCGTGGGACCGCAGGAAGGGCAACAGACGCTTCTGGAGGCACTCGGTGCGGTAAATTTCGCTGTTGATGGTACCCGTTGTGATGTACGGTTTACTCAGCTTACCGCATTGGCGTATGGCCTGCCAGAGCAAGTATTTTTTGGCGAATTTGTCCACTTTCTTCTTCCTTATGTCTTCCGGAACATCAAACCGTGATTTGGCAACGTAGAACTCCAGCCCCGGTATCTAATACATCTAATAGTACATTTCAAGTGGTGGTTAGTTTATCCGTTCACGACCTGCTGGAGTGTTATGCTCAAAACAAATATCGATGGTTTTACTATATTTCATCCACACAATACACAAAAACACCCACAAACATATTTTTTTTATAATTTTTTTTTTTTTTCATATTATATTTATTTTTTTTATATAATTAAACCATTATTATTTCAATTATTATTATACATATATATTTTCTATCCGTTTTCATTTGCTCCTCTTTCATCGCCAGACAATGGTTTTTCATGCTCTTTGGACCCATCACGAACGCTTGTAATCAATGCATTTGATATTACTTGAAGACAGTTCAGCTTGCGGGTTTTATAAAGTTTTATAAATGTATTCGTTGATATGTATGTATGTATGTATGGTAGCCACCATCCCTTCATGCCCTTGGCTTGGATGCAGCTCCACTTAATAGCAAGATCAAATTGAGCCACCGATCTGAATTCACAATATCGCTGTATGAAGGGCCAAAAACGGAGGGGTGGACCCGTAAGCAGAGACACTCACGCGAAATCCACGGGAAATTAAGAATCTCCTTCCAACGATACGATCCAACAATTCGAATAACCCAATTCGCAATACTTATTAAGCTTTCTACAGGATGGCTTGTTAAGAAGGGCGCGTCACTCTCACTGAAACTGTTGGAGTAGAATTCGCAGCATCACAATCGAATCGGTAGGATAAAGAAAATGATAATGCTCGTTCCCTCCTAGACTCAGGCAGTCAATCAAACCATCGTCCAATTTCAGCTTGAATGATACCCTGATGCTCCCTCCCAACCCAGTATTTATTATATATAATGTACATAATATGTCATAATATGCAATATATGCAGTATGTAATAGAGAAATGAAATATACTATAATATTTAATTAAAATATGCCATGGTTGGAATTTGTCATCCTGTAATTTAAATATGGTTATAAATAAAATAATATGATGAAATAGTTAAAATAGTAATAATAAGCATATGATAATCATATGCAGCTTGGTGCATCTTTACTGCTCAATCAGTGGCAGATGAATATAACTCTGGAATGTGAAGGTCTTATTGCAATTAAATAAAACATAAACCATTTAATTATACATGAATCAAAAAAATATGTATGTATTCATGACATATAGATATACATAATCAGCAGAATTGAAGAGCATTTATTAATTTTAATAAAATTCAATAATTTTAATTCATAGAAAAACACCTTTAGATACTATGAAATAAAATATCTGTACTATCTGGAATCTACTTCCTTGTAACCTTGAAGCAAATGAAATTTAATTATTATTATTAATCTTTTAGTAAATATTTTTAATATGATTATACTTATATATAATGATGATATGATGAAAATAATACGATGTTGTAATAGTAGACACATAAAAATTAAATGCAACTATTTGTCTCTTCTGCTGTGATGTTAGATGATTGAAACTCTGAAATGGCGAAAATTTCCAAAGTGTTATAATGAAGGAAAGTTGATCACCGGGCAGCCAAGCAGAATAGCAAAGAAAATTTAAGCAAACAATTAGCCGAAATAAATTTCATATGATTATGATTACTGCCCACAAACGGAAGCTTAATAAATCTACAAAAAAAAAAAAAAAACCAGAGAGAGAAAAAGAAAAATGAAATTTGAATTCTCCGATAACTTTTGCTTTCTACTGGGCCCATAAATAATTCTTTATATCTGTGCAATAGAAAATGAGAGATCATAAACAATTTTAGTTTTTGAATTATTAAACTTTTTTGGAAATTTTATTTAGTAGAATTTGTCATATGATCCTTTCTAAAAAAAAAAAACATTAAAAACCATCCTATCTTTTCAATTACATATCGTGGGTTAGGTGGGCTAAAACTTACGACGATGCATAGATGCGAACCTGAAAATAGCTTTAAAAATATTGTGAAGGGATGTTATAATATAAAATGATAGTAACAATTATATTTGTACTGTCTGCATGTCTGTAGACTGATGTCCAGCTGCAGTTGTAGACGCTCTTGCATTATCATTGCCACGAAGGAAAGAAAAAATTTAAAATTATTAAACAACACTTGGGAATTCCATAGATGATCTGAAATTATACACCGTATAAAGAATACTTCCATTTTTTGTGGTAGGGTAAGATTTCAGCATGCTACCTTCCTACATCGCGTTGGTGGGACTGCTTCCTAAGCCGTTGGATGCCAGGACAGACGCTGTATGAGCTGCACCTCCTTGGTGGACAGACGCTCGGAACGCACCTCCTCAATCTAGCTGAAGTCAGAAGGACAACAGTGCCCAGGCTGCACTACCAGCTAAGTACGCAACCCTTAGCTGGCGGCCTTTGTCATCTCTTGACCCGTGGAAGCATGAGGTAGGAACTTGTGAGGACCATAGCAATGTTGCAGGGACGCACGCTCCATCCCAGGTGTCTACTCACCATTTTGCAGCCCACAAATATATTTTTATATATAAAAAATACATACCTCTTCCAATCCTCTTGCCTCTTGAGCTGCTTCAGACAGCTGACCGTTTTGAACAAGGAAACTATTAATCACGGCCGATCTATGTTTCAAGACTTTATGATCGATAGCTGGTATACCAAGGGAATAAACTGACCAGCAAACGCGCTGTTTCTTTGCAACAGTCATCAATTGCGGTTGTGTCAATCTTACGTCTGCATGCCATGGCTTGCAATATTGAGCCACAACGATAGAGAGCAGTACAAGACTTATAATGTCGACAAAAAATGATGAATTTTAACGGACGCTTTAAGGTTCCTCTCGTTCAACTGTTAGCCAAAGCAAGCGTAAACAAAGAAATTGTATGCAATATTCCATACAACAGAAATGATTTAGTCAACAAATGCGAAATTAACAAAACAATGAGTTTGTCAGTGATTACCATGAGTACGAAATTTTTTTATACTGTTTGAATCGTCAAATATAGTAAAACCATCGATATTTGTTTTGAGCATAACTCTCCAGCAGACGGTCGTGGACGGATAAACTAACCACAACTTGAAATGTACTACTAGATGTAGCCAACTCTATCTGCTCCTACCTGCTCCTAAGTGTGGTATAGCTGTCAAAAATATGACGAAAAAAAACGGACAAATATTCAATAACTCATCCCACTAAAATAATGCAGGTATAATATGTTGTAGAATGTTTTGTATTTTAATATTGCAAATAACTTTGTAGAACATTATATATCTTAAAAATTAAAAACAAAATTTCGGTGAAAAATGTGTTTTTGTAGGTAAGTTATTATAAAACGCTCTCTATCTCCAATTGAGTGAACTATATGATTTATATGTCTTGAGCAAAGCAAGCAATTTGTATTGACTTTTTGTACAACTTTGCTGAAGACATCAACTCTTTATGTCAAAATCCTAAAAAAGTTTGCCATATCCATCAACATTGCCAAAGCCGCCATCGCTCTTGCTCCACAAATAAGGAAGCTATGAGTTTTGAGCGTTAAAATCGACTTTTTGACGTACAGATAAAAAGAAACATTGTATTTTCTGCGTTATCTAATGCACATAAAGGGAATGCTAGATTTGGCAGAAAATAATGGGATATTTCTTGTAAATTTAAACCAGATAACGCCTGAATCTAGCTTGTTGTATGAAAGATTGCAAACATTGTTGTATGGCGTATGAAAAATTGCAAACAATTTCGTCGTTTGCGCCCGCTTTGGCTTGAAATAGGGTATTATAGGGGTATGTGGATTATAACATTGTTTGATAATAAATATAATAATATACCGGTATTTAATTTATTTTTTAATTTTGACAAGCGAAACTATTGAAAAAAACAATTTCAAAAAATAATGATTGCAAGACAACACCATCCTATTTCACCATGAAACACGCTACAAAAAAACAGACTACCTAAATCAACGAACCAACCATTGATTTTTACCATACATAAGTTGACATATATGTCATAATGGGAGCCCCCGTTACTGAAAATTAAGTGCTGTCACTTTGTATAAATGTCACTTTGTGAAACTGCAAGTCAGTTTGTGAAAATAAAAATGATTAGATTTTTCTTGTTTAAAAATCGAGAAAAAATAGTTGAGATTCATAAAAAATATTTTTGTGCTAGGAAAAATGCCCATCATCGATACGGATGGAAAAAACCATGTTTTTTTTTAAATTAAAACCCCCTGTTAAACGAGGGTAAATTTTACGCGCTCGTTAAAATTCATTATTTTTTTTTGTGTGTACAACGGTGCGGATCATCCTTGCCAGGGAGGGATACAAGTCGTACAAAGACATTAAACATTCGAACCGGCACATGAAGCAGAATTCCGTGGCCAAAAAGCGTGCAAGGCTCTTGTACGACCGTGTTTTGACGAAACACAAGACACAAGAGCTGCAGTTTGATCGATGACGAAACATACTTCAAACTCGATTTAAAGCAGCCTCCCGGTCAAAAGCTTTACATCGCAACTGAACGTGGTGATGTGCCGGGAAGATTCGAGTTCGTGTTTGCAGACAAGTTTACGAAGAAGGCCATCATTTGGCATGCGATTTACAGTTGTGGCCTGAAAACGGAACCATTCGTCACATCCTCGACGATGACATCCCAAGTTTACATCGAAGAATGCCTGAAAAAGCGTGTATTGCCATTCATCCGCAAGCATAGGGACAAAGTCAATTTTTATGCCCGATTTGGCCAGCTGCCACTACTTCAAGGGGGTTCTGGAGTGGTATGCTGCCAACAAGATCGATGAATCCTCCTAATGAATCTCCGAATCCTCCGAATCGCCCAGAATTTCGAGCAGTGACTTCGACGCAGCGGCAGGGCAGACAAGGACATCCTGCATTTGCGGGCAAAATGGAAGAAATGCGCTGATTCCGTGCCCGTTTCCACTGTGCGGGCGTTGATGGGCTCCATCAAGAGGAAGGTTCGAAATTTCGTTCGAACTGAAGAAATGCAACCATCTAATGCTGTAGCTTGAAGCTTTTAATAAAAGTACTATAAAGCAACCATTAATGGACTTTTAAAACTCATTGAATAACAAATAACAGGTCTTTTTTTGCGTACCAATTAACTTTTAGTCAGCCTTTATGAGGTGAATCAATTCCTTAGTTGGAAATCACTAAAATGCAAAGTGAATCATTCTTGTTAAATGTTTTATTATATGCATATGATTTGAGTCAGCCCTTTATCACTTGAATATAAAGTTTGAAAAATTTGGCTAGAAAGTCTGAAACCACTTAAATTTAGAGTAAATTTAAAACACCAAAAGTGTGTAAAAACTTTAAACCAATTGGTGAGACCTTAACATTTTGAATAAACTCATCTATTATTACAACTTACTCCTTACTTCTTGCCAGCGCAAAGAAGGAAAAATTGTTGAATGCTGATGTGCTGAAATAATTCGAAATAGGGAAGATGTACCTGTATTAATCTCATCACTTTGCAATTCATCCTACTTGAAATAAAACGATATACACGGGACAGGATTAGTTAGTAATGTTTGTCGTATGAATGCTTGTAGTTGTGGTGCAAGTCGGAATGCCGAAGTGTCAAAGAAAATATAGTATAAGCAAAAATTAGATCACCACGAAAGCGAGACAAAATTTTCGAATGAAATAGGAAGTTCTATTCAAAAAACTGGTCAAAAGAAGATTTGGAGCTTGCTGTTGACCTGTAAATAGATTTTTGAAATTTTTGATTTTTGAAATTTTTGCACTCCAACATTCAAAATAATAATAATAAAAAAAAACGAGTAAATGGGAAACATGTTAAGCGGGGAAACATTTCTTGTGCAATATAGAGAACGGTGAATTAATGTCAACAGATCTCTCTCTTGCTGTACAGAACCGCCATACGCAAAGAAGCAACAGAAGTGTTTTAACGTATTTTCATTTCAATCTTATATAGCCATGCTTTGTTCTAGCTTGAATGTTTGTCTGCGCTTTTAAATTAATTTGCCAACATTTCTTTTCATCGACAGAATCCCCTCAAAAGTTGAATGAAACATTTGTTGGTCATTTAAACTACGACCATGTCAAATTATCAAATCTACACAAGCTTATAAACCAGTTGCTGATCAAGAAAGTTAGAGGAAAATTAAAATTCATGAATTTAAAATCTATTTTGAACAAAACCATTACCTTTGCCAAACAGTTGGTTTCAACTTCCGAGAACATATATCTCACTTTGAAGGACTGCCCATAATAGATACGTTTCGTTTGTGTGGATTTGACAGTTCTTCCATTAGATTTCCGTCAAATTTACGTTCACAATCACAAAGATAACTCAGTACTCAGACGCAACTGGCACTTGGAACTGAGAAACCCTGCAAATAGTGGACGAAAAACGCATATATTTCACAGAATAAGCAATTATAACGTAATTAAAAAACGTCATGAAAAGGTTCGAACAAATTAAGAGAAGAACTGCGGTTCTTCGATAGTGCTAAGAAAGCCATGCCATGGTTAAGTGACTACGCTACCTTAGAAACGTGGTAAGCGACAACAACTTCAAAAAACCGATTTTTTCAATTTAAGTAGGCTTTTGCGTGCCTTGTTGTCATGAGGGTAATAACATTCTTGAGTAAAGGGTGTTCCGATCAAAATTTGGTCAAACACTAATGTGTGTGTGTGGATCAAAGTTTTTAGTAGTAAGTCAAATTCTTTTTCTTTTTTAAGTTCAGGTAATACAGAATACTGGAGAAATATTCAGCTAAGCTTCCTTTTTACCGAATGCGAATTTCCGGGGTCTTTCGTTTAACACCTGCCATAAGATTTTGTACAGTCTCCATGTCCACTTTATTCGCCACAGAACGCCAGTTTGCCTTGAACTGTTTCTCGCTCACAACAGCTTTTTGAGTCTTCTTAAGGTTCCGCTTGATGATGGCCCAATATGGTTCGATTGGGCGGAGCTCTGGCGTGTTGGGAGGGTTCTTGTCCTTGGGCACCACTTGAACGTTGTTGGCAGCATACCACTCCATGGTCTTTTTTCCGTAATGGCGAGATGCCAAATCCAGCCAAAATAGAACGGAACAATTGTGTCCCTTCAGGAAAGGCAGTAGACGTTTTTGTAGGCACTTCATTTACTTCGCTGCCGATAAGATATGCCAAAGCCCAAATTTCTTCTTATAACTGTATTTTTTTTTTCACAAAAATATGAGAAAACAAGAGAGGGTTTTGAGTTGCTTACCATTAAGTGTTATCATCAAATTTTCTGCACGAAAAAAATGTATTTTTTGGTTTTTTTTTGTTCAATAAGGTTCATTATTCACTACAACTTGTCGTTAAACAGTTTTTTAGTTTTATAGTCTAATAATATTTTTTATAAATTATAACAAGCTATAATTTCCAAATAAAGGTCTATGCTAAAATATTTTAATAAATAATAATATTTTTTATAAATTATAACAAGCTATAATTTCCAAATAAAGGTCTATGCTAAAATGTTAACGCCCAATTCAGCAATTGGGTTTGGTAAATAAAAAAAAGACAGGTATTTACACATTGCTGAACAATATTTTCTTTGTAGGTACAAACATATTTTTAATGATCACATAAACGATTCATCTCAATTTTCAAATCAATTCGAATAATTTCATTAAGTACACTCCCATACAAATTCCCATCGAGGGGTGTATGAATAATTGTTAATAAATCAATCGGTTTTCCTTTCTATAAACAAGTGTTTTTTTGCTATGTCTCAAAGAAAATTCTATTTTTTTAGTTAAACCCCATTATGTAAGAATAAATGTTGACATAACAAAAACCACATCTGTTTTTTTAACGAACTGAAGGTGTGCCCTTTCTTTCTGGGACGGTCTATAAGTATAGCGAATATTCTAAAATTGAACAAGGACAAAATCACATTCAATATCTAAATCAACTGTAAAAATAACTTAGAAATCATGAGAACAAACAATCTTCACAAAATTATTGATGGCAATTGAATGCTGGACACTGCATTTTCTCCTCAACACCTTAGAAATTACTGAAAATTACATGGATTTGGTCCTTTTGTACTGTCATGATGAGGCAACAAACTTAATTTCATCATGCCATTCATCTACAATAGGGAAAGCTTTGCAATCAGGAAAGGGGTTGGTTGGTAATATTTTATACTCTATCAAATAAAAGGCCGAGAATTTTGCATGCGGGTTCCTGTCCGATTTATCGTCGTCCAGTTTTTTCCCCAGAAATGGCTGCAAATGGCTTTGACAAGAATTTTCAATTATGACTGTTGCTCTTTCGGTTCGTTCGAATCAATTTAGGGACAAATTCCGAGAAATTCAACCCGTCCGGTTGTTTCATATTTTGCCCCTTTTCCACTGATCGTGAACCATTTCCTCGATGGACAGCCCAGTCGAACTCATCCTCAAAATTAAACAACAATAAGTAAGCTAGATCGGAAACTTTTCTGGATGCCTTTTTCTTACACTGGCTCCATATGGCGAGAACACAGTGAGGAAAAGTTTATCCTTTTTCCGATAAAGAAACGGAAGCTCTGTGTTACGATTTGGGGACAGGACTTTTTCAAGGCACAAACTCACAGCACACAGCAAATCCCATGAATAATTCATTAGGCCGAGTCTGTCGAATTAAATATTCACATATACACTTGCCGTCCGCTGTCGCATTCTCCCCGGCTGCACCACGAAGTTCTGTGATTTTATTTCCTGTAGAAGGTTGGGTTCACTTTTTAAACGCTTCTTGGGGATTTTTAGATCCCTTTCGATTTTCGTCTGGCAGTTCTCGGTAGTGTCGATGTACAGCACACAAAGCGGATAACATCTGTTATCGCTTGTTTGTCCTCGGAAGGAAGCAGACCAGGAAATGAGCCTTTCCTGCAGAGGTCTTCTTTGTGTGTTTTTGTCCTCCTTCCGCATCACCTGCCCGGACAATCGGAATCAAATTTGCCTGGTTTGGGACAAGTTGACGTGGGTTTACCTTCTCGATTGTGGTTTTAGCATGCATATCGATTTTGGTTGGGCATAAATTAGTCCTGGATTTCCAGGAAAATTTCCGCTAGAAGTATAAGATCATGAATTTACCATATGTTTCCATTAAAATCTAATCAAAGACTAGCAGCTGCGCGTCCAGATGTTACCCGCTGTGTATATCATGTTTACATAAGTGATGGTTCATCAACCAACCACCATCCAGCATGAATTTCAAGTGTTCCTTAAATCGGCATGCTGGGCTTTGGGAGATGAAGAAATCTGTTTCTAAAAATGTAAACTTGGTATTACAATACAACTTCGAGAGGACTAAACCACATCGTCGAAGCGCACGTGTCACGTGCGGCTATATTTGTTGACTTGATCCCACTGACTGCTGTGAGCTAACCACCAAAACCACGGCCACACAGATTACAGGCTCGTGTAATTTATTAGACACTTTATTGGTACGCAATTCGGGTCGGCAGTGACATATGCGTATTGGTTCGGGGAGATTTGTACTGCGGTTGGGTTTTGGGTAGTTAAGTGGAGCACCAGCTACCGAGAAGACTAATTGCGTGGCAGTTTGGATGGAAATTATTGCAGTTGGCTCCGAGGGCCAGGTCGAGTAATAAAGCGAATTTGGGTTATTGTAAATGATGTTTTAAGCGAAGTTTTACGTTACCTGTGAGCATCAAATATCAGGAAAACAATATTTGTTTTTAGCTGCAATTTAATAACAATTGATGGATAATTTAATTGGTTTGTATTCAACTAGTATATAGATAGTTCCATACCTGGTAATAGAGCGATAGATTTGGTAGTTCCATGTATTGTAATCAACTGATTCTAAAACACGTAGTTCTAGCTTTTTTCACAGATGACCATCGTGGAGGGGAGGAAGGCAACTATGAACTCATTCGTAAAATGAGTCAGACAAGCAAACGACGCAATAAATATCCGGTTCACGCTTTATCAAAAATGATAGTGACTTCAATTTCTTACAACTGAGCACTATTGAAACATCTCCATACTTATTTTGAGTGAATACACTAGTCGATAAAAAAATTCTTCGTATGTCGCCTTCTTCATGTGACTACCGGCAGAATTGACTGCCATCGGTTAGTTGAAGCTACTTACAACTTTTGAAACGTTAAAGTAGGCTGTTGCCTGTATGCCTGTATGATGTGATAAGAAATGTTTCCATAGCATTACTAAGAATATTTTGGAACAATACATGCAGTTCAGATTATAAATTATCTCTTTTTACACGCACTGAACAGAAAAATGAAACAGAATGTACTCTTCATATTGTCAAAAGCCACCGCAAAGAATACACTGATTCAAATCACGCAGGCAATTATCGAGAGTGGAAAGCTGAATCGTCGACAAATAAGTGCACTGCCAATTCAGATTGCCTGTTGTATTGCATAGTTACCCTGGGCAACGGGTGTCATTGTGCTTGTCTCAGGGTTGAGACTTTCATTCATTGGTTGCATTCAAATGATTTTCTTGGCCTCTTCGCGTTCGCTCCGTTTCTTCTATTTTAATATCAACTTTCAAATCTCGGGCTTTAAATCATTAAGATTTTGGAGTTAAAAATTAAATGGATTATGTTTACATTGTTTCATCATCAGTTGAGTAAAAGTAGCAAAAATGAAGTTCAAAGAACAGCTCGTTCGCTAGATATTTCTTGACACTTAGGGTATGCCTAAGCCTAAAATGCTAAGGTCGACTACATCTTATATATGTAGTAAAGGGTGGTACGGTCAAAATTTGGTCAAGGGAAAACGCGTGTAAATCGGTGAAATCGTTTATTTAAAAAATCAAATTAAATTTCTTTTTCAAGTTCAATTAGTATAAAATTCAGGAAAAATATTCAGTTAGGCTTCCGCTTTTCCAAATCCGAACTGCCGGGCCTTACGCTTGACCCCTGCCATCAGATTTTGTACAGCCACCTTGTCCACCTTCTTCGCCGCAAAAAGCCAGTTTGCCTTGAACTGCTGCTCGTCCTTAGCAGTTTTTTTGGTCTTCTTTAGGTTCCGCTTGACAATAGCCCAGTATTTCTCAATTGGGCGGAGCTCTGGCGTGTTGGGAGGGTTCTTGTCCTTGGGAACCACCTGCACGTTGTTGGCGGCGTACCACTCCATGGCCTTTTTACCGTAATGGCAAGATGCCAAATCCGGCCAAAACAGTACGGAACAACCGTGTTTCTTCAGGAAAGGCAGCAGACGTTTATTCAAACACTCTTTCACGTAAATTTCTTGGTTGACAGTCCCGGAAGCTATGAAAATGCTGCTTTTCAAGCCACAGGTACAGATGGCTTGCCAAACCAGATATTTCTTTGCGAACTTTGACAGTTTCGTGTGCTTGAAAATATCTGCTACCTTTCCCCTTCCTTTTGCCGTATAAAACTCCTGTCCCGGAAGCTGCTTGTAGTCGGCTTTGACGTTGGTTTCGTCGTCCATTACCACGCAGTCAAACTTCGTCGGCATCGTCGTGTACAGCCTCCGGGATCGCGCTTTGGCCGTCGTATTTTGTTTATCATCGCGATTTGAAGTCACTACCTTCTTGTAAGTCGATAGTCCGGCTCGTTTTTTGGCTCGATGCACGGTTGTAGACGATACACCCAGCTTATTTGCGGCATCTCGGAGAGATAGGTTAGGGTTTCGCTTGAAACTACCGGCAACTCTCTTTGTCGTCTCAGCGGCTTCCGGTTTTCGATTTCCTCCCGATCCAGACTTCCTGGCTGTCGACAAACGTTCCCCAAACACTTTAATTACATTTGTAACGGTTGATTTGGCAACTTTTAGCGATTTTGCCAACTTTGCGTGCGAGTAGCTCGGATTTTCGCGATGCGCGAGCAAAATTTTGATACGCTGCTCTTCTTGCTTGGACGGCATTTTGACAACTGAAGAGTGAATTCCAAAATCAAAATAGGAGCAACATTCGACACACACACACACACCTTCAAAATGACGGGTGTTCAGGTTTTTTAAATGCAAAATTGAAAGAAATACGTCAAGTTGATATTGACCAAATTTTGACCGTATCGCCCTTTAACTCCTTAAATAATTGAGCTACAAACAACATTCAACTGGTTATACGCTTGGTTAGTTATTTTTATTAAAATGTTCTTCAGTATGCTGACCAAAATGTTGACAAACTGTCATTTTAAGTTCAATATTATTCAAGGAATATGGATGTAATGTGGGTTTAAAGGCTCCATGCTGGGTCTATTTATGGATGCAACTTCGTCTCATTCTCTAAATTTCGCATTGAGAACAATTTTCGTACAGTTTTCTACTATTATTTTTTTAGACATTTCATTGTTAGCAATTTTTCCTTCAGTGAACTTAAAATTTCACAAATCATGTTAAAAAAAAAACTTCTTTAAAAGACTGAAGTGATTTTTGCTGGTATTCTATTGACCGTACAACAATTAAAACATTATAACTTACATAATATAGGTTTGTTTGCTCATCCATACCTCTCACACCGAAGTCACGAGTTAGAATCTCACCCCGGATAAGTTACGAAAATACCCAAAAAGTATTTGAGTGACTACGACGGGAGATGAACCACCCCAGGGCTGAACATCTCGATAATCAAGACTAAAAATTAAAAACTAGGATTGTTTGCTTAGATACTAACTTAGATATTCTATTCGGAAAATTTTTTTTTAATGATTATTTTCTGCAGATCTAGGGTGTATTACAATAGATTTCGATCATATCTAGTGAGATTTACGACATTTGAAGATCATTCAGAAAATCTGACAGCCTTACTAACAAAATCATGGTGGCTATAAAGTTTGGTTATTCGTTAATTTCAAACTGTTACCTAAAAACAAAGTGGTGAAAAAGTTCACAATTGCTTAAGAACAAGTTTATCGACATGTTTTAATCGTTTATTTGTCAATTATTGCTGAATTAATGACATACTTGGCACAAAGGCCGAATCAAGGGGCAACGCTTACATTATATTCTCCAGCCCTACTTTGAAAATATAAAAAATAAAAATAAAAAAGATGGGAGTCGTACAATCTACAGTTTCTCGGGACATTAAACTGTCCGAAAAACATCTGACAATATCAACGTCGTCGGTGAAGCCAAAATGTTGGACAGACTTCCTGAAGATCGTGTCACTCGTGTCTATCCCAGCTCTTCGGATCACACCCTTAAATGCAATGTTAAGTGGCAAACACGGCAATCCATCCTTGCCGTAACCCTCTCCGAGATTCGGAGGGACTCGAGAATGTCCCTGAGACTCGGACGACACACATCACTCGATCCATCATTGCTTTGACCAACCATGTTAGTTTTTCTGTTAATCCATATTCGTGCATGATCTACCATAGCTAGTCTCGATCGATTGTGTCGAAAGCTAATTTGATTTGCCAAATCGCGAAAATCTGGCCCGTAGTAGCCCGCTTGGGCTGATGCAAAGCTTGTTATTCAGCTCTTTTGTGGCCTTGGCGAGCTGCTGAACCTTCGTTTTGGCCACAAAACTATTGAAGGTTTGAGGTTCACCCAAAAAAAATCTATCGGTCAACGCCTGTCAAATGATTATTGCTTGCCTCCTCTGGGGATGAACCAGTTGCTGCGCTGGCAAGGAAATCACCACGCTTACGATGAGTGCAAAACAAGCCAAGGGTGAGAGGGTGTCTCTTCACGGCCAGCCATTTCAACTCAGTTTTGAGTTTTTTTTGACTCAATTTCGTCATTAGTGGAGTCACTCAAATTTGAGTAAATGTAACCGGTATTGACAAGTCGACTAATCAAAAACAACCAACTGATTTGAGTTTGTCGACTAGTCAATACCGGTTACATTTCCTCAAATTTGAGTGACTCCACTAATGACGAAATTGAGTCAAAAAAGACTCAAAACTGAGTTGAAATGGCTGGCCGTATTGAGAGCATTTGTGGTGAAAATTTGAGAACACGCTCTCGAATGAAATGAATGCACGGCCAGAAATTGAGCTCAATATGAGAGGCCACTCTACTCAGTCGCATGGGAACTGCGACTCAGTGTCGTAAAAAGTGGAGTCACTCATAGACTGAGTAACTCTATTTCTAATGAAATTGAGTCGCAGTTCCCATGCGACTGAGTAAAGTGGCCTCTCATTCTTCTTCTTCTTTAGCATTTCAAGCTTATTGCTTTCACAATTAGCTTATTGCTTGCTCTAAACTTAGTGTTCTAAATGCACTTCCACAGTTATTAATTAAGAGCTTTCGATGCCATGTACCATTGTTGCATTAGTATGATTGTGTGGCAAGTACAATCATACGCTATGCCCAGGGGTGGCCTCTCATATTGAGTTCAATTTCTGGCCGTGTGTATTGTGCTCTCGAGCTCACCCACCTAGTTCTCGTTGGTTTAAGGGTCACCCGCAATAGATACGTTTGCGTTCCGTTGACGTAAATTTGCCACCGTGAATTTGACAGTTTTAACCTATGGGAAAACTGTCAAATTCACGCAAACGCATCCGCAACGTATCAATTGTGGGCCAGCCATTATCTCGGGAGAGACCGCTCTGCAGAGCCAAATCTTCAGAAAATCTTCAGTGCCCTGTTTTATGCATGTTTGCATACTTTTGAGTCCAAAGTTGTAAGCATTTCTCCGATTCCTTTGTGAATGACTTAGATGTGTAACTACACCACCTAAGTTAGTAACCTATATGCAATAAAAAAACGTGATAATAACGGAGAAACAAAGATCTTATTTCTTTAGTAAATTAGTTATTCGTTTCGGGTGGTGATGGGGCACATTCGGACACTGTTCAATGCCTTACCACATTGTTGGTCCCTAATTAAAATCTATTCAATCTTGTTTTCAGGGCAAAGAGATTCAATATTTCCAAAATATGATATCAAATGATAAACTCGAGGTTAAAATTTAAATTTAATTGCAAAATAATCATATCTAGAAACCGCTGACGAAAGTATCAATAGCTAAATCTCATTCAACGGAAGATAATGTTTACATGTTTGAACTCAATCTGTTAGAATAATAGATATAATAAGATGTAGATGAAGAATGGCACTAGTATTTCATTCATTTTGTTAACGTCTCTTTAAACTGTACGTCTGCTGTAGACGTTTTAGTTTATTCAAGACGGAATGGCGCTGGTGTTCCCCTTTTTCTGATTTAAAATCATGTCGGGTATAGATCTGTCAAATCCCATAGATTTGCTCGCTTTGACATTTGCATCCCTACAAGACGCCAGCAAAAGATATTTTGGAAGCAACGGCAGCGCCACTCTCACTCTATATCTTTATATATCTATTGTTAGAGTAATCTACTAGCATGAAACACTAGAATCATTAAACAAATATTGTGATATTTTGCAAAAATAATCATGCGCCCTGATATGCCCCAAGTGCAATGGGTCGACAATAGAACGGCAAGGAAAAAGTTGACATCTGTCAATGATGTGTTACAAGTCACTGGCCGAAAGGGTCGATTTTAGTTGTATTAACCTCTTCACTAATGCGCCAAGCAAGGGAACATTCACTTGCATGTGAAGAGGCAATGATAGCTCGTGCCCGGCGAGGCTCCTCAAAGCGAGTTCTTCAAAAGCAAACTAAACCAATCGTACCCCAACCAACGCTGAAAATTAGGACCTTTATATTTCATAGACAACGGGGGCCCCAAAAGATTTATCGCACGAACTAAAATTTTAATTACCAGACCTTTCTCTCACTCACGACCACTAATGACTGGATTGAATTTTCATAATTATTGTATTCGGGTTTGAGAGGGTTGAAATTATAACCATCGATTCTATTTTTCCGAAAGATTCCACAAATAGTTGTCCAGAATCGGTTTCGTTCTTATTTCCCCATTTATTCCTATTTTCGCTCAGTTGACTACCTCTGTTCTATCTGTGTTCTTCACTCGTGTGTGTGTGCCTTGTTGAATTCTGGCTTTATATTTATAAATAATACGGAAAGATCTAACCTTGTGCTTCTCGGTGGGCTGCAGCCATGTAGTAACTCTCGATGATGATGATGATGATGCTGTCTGTGGTGCATGTCTCGGATGAGGCGGTTATTTCCTCGAGACGGTACACATTTGGACTTTTTTTTTCTTCTAGCGGGCCCGCTGTAATACTCGTTCGTTCGAGTGCTGCTTCGAGGCCGAATTCGGGATGAGTCCGGCAATTGACAACCGGTATGCACTCCTCGGAAGAGTGGTGACTTCCGATGCCCCGTAGATGCGCTGGGGAATATCACTAACCCGCCAACGAGACATAGCTACAAGCTAGCGAGTCTTCGGACCTTCCCAGAAACCGCGTGTCGTACGCGATCTCCTACACCCGGACGTAACACCTTCGCTTGGTTTTAAAACATTGGCTATACAATCTGCGATCATATCAGAGCGATGTGATTTGCTTCGGGATCCGATTCAAATTCTCGCCACCCGTGGCGCTGCGATATTAAAAGAGGGCTTGGATGCGAAAATCTCCTAATCTACAAGTGAATGTCTTTCGGCATTCCGAGGAACGGTAGATTAATAATTTTCAATCCGGCAAGCAGATTCATTTGAATTGGGTATTGGGTTACGTCATAGAACTACCCCCACCGACCGAGTCTTAATTACTCTGGCTCTCCTGTCATAAAATTTGTGAGGAGGAGAGACTTCTTTTTATTTGTTGTTTACATATGTCAAATGAAACGGGCTTGGCTAAATAATAAAAAATTATTAAGTAAAGTTCTAGGGGCGATTTACTCCGGGCACACCATGCAAAAACATTTCTGTCAACATTGGTTCTATCTGAGTACAATCTTTAACTCCTAAAGCACGCAGTCGGTATACTGTATAGCGATTTTATTTGAGAGATTTGACATTACAGCCCAGCTGGGTCGCACTCGGGCACATTCAGATGCTTAAACTTGTACATAAACTTGTACAGTCGATACAGTCGGTACAGTTGATGACTGATAATCACACAACTGATGAATATATTGGAACAAAACATAGTGATTTCTTTCTGGATTAAGCTTATGAAAACATTAAGATTCACTGTTTCGGCCAGATGTAATAATCCAATACATCATAAATAACTGAGGAATTCCATTTTATATCAATTCTATAATAAGAAACAATGTCACTTTTCGAGTTTAGAGTAACTTGTCTGTAGTTCTAATATAATATGATTTCTTCACATTTTAGTTTTCCGCTCTTTTCAATTGGTAGTTTAGAGTTTTAAGTTTTTTCATTGGAGCTACCCTCAGCCTTAGTTTGTAGGGTAGAAATAGGTAGAATACTTAAAATTTCATGAATCTCTGTAAACTATTTTTGCCGTCCGAATGTGCTTCATGACTGTCCGAAACTACCCCACTTACGGGGCACATCCGGACAAAAGTGTAATTTGCTGTGGCTGTGGCGCGAGCAACCACGCACAAGACATCCACCCTCCCATGACTTAAACAGTAATCTATTTATCCTGTATAGGGTGAATGCTCCGATAATTGCGGTAACTTTGAAGTGATAGGTTCCTATAGTTGCTTATGGAGTCTCCATACATAACTATACGAACCTTTAAAGATACCGCAACTATTGCAGCGCTTACCCTATGCAAGATAATGGTCAGAGGTAATAATATTGCTTCTATTTTCATACACGCTCCCTTACAAGAATCTGCAATACTTTATTCCCAAGGTCAAATTCATACGAAATCTGAACCGGGACTTGAACGACAAACCATTGGCAAATGCGTTTACTAATCTACTTATTTAGATAATCAACATCAGAATATCTGACCAGTTCAAGCACTCCTGAGTTCTCTGGGGTGCAGTTCTGTGTGTTCACTGCAGTATGTTTCAGAGCGCTGAGTTAACTCGCTAGTGGCTTCCAGAGGCAAGCGATTTAATCTCACCGCGCAGTTTATTTCAAAAACTACAGATAAAGGAAGAGTGTGGTGAGTATGCTGCTGCGTGTAGCACTCCTGCATGAACAAAAAGAGAGGAAAGAGTGGTATGTTCGCTATTGTCTCCCACAGAGGAGAGGGACAAGTATGGCGGCAACTTCCAGCAGTCACTTCGTACTGTATACCTCCCCGTTCACCCCAAGCTCGGACGGAAAGAAAAACGATTCTTGCT
This sequence comes from Aedes koreicus, assembly GCA_024533555.2. NCBI lineage: Eukaryota > Metazoa > Arthropoda > Insecta > Diptera > Culicidae > Aedes > Aedes koreicus. The sequence continues at coordinate 72,237 of JAHHFK020002436.1, read as the reverse complement.
GATCGTTAGCCACAGAAGGACCTTCCCAAGCAAAACAAAATCGTCATATTTGGTTACAGTGACTTGATTGTGACTTAATTGAGTAGCATTGGAGTAACATCAACTGTATTGAAACAAGTGTGCTGCTAGGGTTCGTCGGGAAGTTGGCGTGGTAGATATATTTGACGTCCAGGCTTACCTTTTTTGTTGGGGAACGTTAAGTGCCCGGTCCCCTGCCAGTCGTTTACGTCCAGCGTCAAGTAGTCTCGTCATCCATTGTGAGCACGATGTAACGCTTTGCTGGAACACGGCCGGCCTCGACTGACGCTTCTGCATAACAATGTCCATCTTGTCCAGGTACTTCTTCATCGTTTGGCTGGCTTCACGAACCTCTCGGCTCAAGGCGCAAAGCGATGAGACCAGAAAAGTGCCTAATGATGCTCAGCTTCTTCGCTCCGGATGGAATTGTAAGTTCGAAAAAACCATTGACCGTAGTTGCTTGACTGTCTCCGACATGCGAGCTGCAAATCATTTTCGATGCATAGGTGGATTCTTCACCAGGTGGCGTAATTGCATGAAAAAGCGCCAAAATCATTCCATGTTTTAGATGCATACGTTCCGATCACGTCATATGTAGCTCAATGACGCCATGTCTATTGCCTCCAATTTTTACTCATATATGGTAACAAATACCACTTTATGTTTGCTAGGAAATTACTCATTGGTGTAGACAACTGGGATGATCCGTCCCACTAAAAAAATGCGAGAAGTAAGGCCATCACATTCTGTCGGTTCGAAATGTGGACTGGGTTCAAGCATCTATTGGTACGTACGAAATCAATTGATGTAATCAGAGATTGTCGGTTTCACATCGGAAAATTCCCTGCTGGAAAAGCGGGCAATTCAGCTGCTACAGGAGACAATTCGATGACACCTAGCGATGTTGACCGAATGAGTTCCCTCGAGACAAACCGTGTGTGGTATCTTCCATTTGCCATTGTCACCAATCCCAGAAAGCCTGCAAAAGTTCGGCAGTTTACGTTATGCATATCACTACAGTTGGATCTTCTTGTTCCCTGGCGTCGGTTTAACATGTTTAAAATTGTTTTCCCAAACGAGTCTACCAGCGGATATCTGAGGCACCCAGCAGCCATCAATATGAACCATGATGTAGATGACTACATGGACAGCTTCAAGACTATCGAAGAGCCGCTTGCTGTGTTGAACGAGGTCAAACTGGTACACTCCAAAGAAGTTTTCACTCTCCTACGCTTCCTGTCCAACAATCCCGAAGTCCTACGAGCAATAGGTGAGTTGGATTAATTAAAATCCAAATTCTTGAATTTTAAGTCAAAATCATATATAGTTGTAAACTTGATCGTATTACGTCTAAGTTAAGTCATACAGAGTGCAAATTTTCGACTTATTTACAATGTATCATTTATCCATCGCTCTGCGTTGCAAACTAAATCGGATTTACATTGTTAGGCAATTTAATTCGAATTTGTTGTTGCAGATTAAATCTCATATGATGTCATATCAACTTGTTTAAACAAACAATAGAATTTGCACGTAAAGGGTGTTCCGATCAAAATTTGGTCAAACAGTTATGTGTGTGAGTTGATCAAAGTTTTTACTAATAAGTCAAATTCTTTTTCTTTTTCAAGTTCAGTTAATACAGAATAAAGGAAAAAATATTCAGCTAAGCTTCCTTTTTACCGAATGCGAATTGCCGGGTCTTTCGTTTAACACCTGCCATAAGCTTTTGTACAGTCTCCTTGTCCACGTTATTCGCCGCAGAACGCAAGTTTGCCTTGAACTGTTTCTCGCTCACAGCAGCTTTTTAAGTCTTCTTAAGGTTCCGCTTGACGATGGCCCGATATTGTTCGATTGGGCGAAGCCCTGGCGTGTTGGGAGGGTTCTTGTCCTTGGGCACCACTTGAACGTTGTTGGCAGCATACCACTCCATGGCCTTTTTTCCGTAATGGCAAGATGCCAAATCCGGCCAAAATAGAACGGAACAATTGTGGCGCTTCAGGAAAGGCAGTAGACGTTTTTGTAGACTCTCGCTCAGATAAATTTCCTGGTTGACGGTTCCGGTCGTAATGTGGACGTTGTTCTTCAAGCCACAGGTACAGATGGCATGCAACACCAGATATTTCTTCGCGAACTTTGACAGTTTAATGTGCTTGAAAATATCTGCCACCTTTCCCCGTCCGGTTGCCGTATAAAATTCCTATCCAGGAAGCTGTTTAAAGTCTGCTTTGACATAAGTTTCATCGTCCTGTACCACGCAATCAAACTGCGTCAGCATCGTCGTGTACAACTTTCGCGATCGTGCTTTGGCCGACGTATTTTGTTTATCGTTGCGATTTTGAGTCAACACTTTCTTGTTAGTCGACAGTCCAGCTCGTTTTTAGCTCTATCCACGGTTGAAGGCACCACTCCCAGCTTCTTTGCGACATCTCGGACGGAGAGGTTGGGTTTCCGCTCGAAACAGCGGGCAACTCTTTTTGTCATCGCTGTGGCCTCCGGCTTTCGATTTCCTCCCGTTCCAGCTTTCCTGGTTGTCGACAAACGATCACCGAACACTTTTAATTCGTTGGTAACATTTGATTTAGCCAAATTCAACAATTTCGCCAACTTGGTGTGAGATTAGTTTGGATTTTCGCCATGCACGTGCCAAATTTTGATGCGTTGCTTCTCTTCTTTCGACGACATTCTGATAACTGAAGTGCTAATCTCAAAATCAATATAGAGGCGCGATGCTACACGCACACATCTTCAAAATGAGAGATGTGCAAACAAATTTTATGCACGATGAAAGAAAATGCGTCAAGTTTAAGTCGACCAAATTTTGATCGAAACACGCTTTATACACTGAATGAAATATATGTAAGGACAACCGAAAATTAACAATTCTTTAAAATTGGGTTTATTTACGCAAAACTTCTGGTTTCCAGTTTTGTGTGTTTAATGTCATCTCTCGTTTACTACACAGTTTCGGCGATGACTTGTCTTTAATCGCGGGATATCGACTGTTGTCATCTGCTTAAACTTGTAGTACACTGTTTGTCCAATAGCCAAATATTTGTCATAGGCAGATAGGCATCTGACAAACATCTATGATATCTGTCAGCTGTCTAGCTGCCTATGCCAAATATTTGGACAAACAGTGCACTACAAGCTTTAGAAAGAAATAATTATAAGTTCAATCTGATTGTTTTTGCGTTCGTTGGCCTCGTAAGTTTTTTAAACAAATATTACCATTGTTACAATATTGCACTCATCAAATCAACCTATAATATGACCGAAAATCTTGATTTTCACATTTATTATGTGATTTTCAGAAGATGCCGAAATCGACCACTCTTTCAGAGTTTGAGCGCGGAGAAATTTGACTGATAAACCGTGAGATCGCAAGCAGAATAGGAAAGAGCAAAACGGTGGTACAGAATTTCGTGAAATTGGGTGAGAAATATGCGACCTTTAAGAAAAATGGGCGTCCAAAATCGGTTTCAGAACGCGCAAAACGTGAAATTAAGCGATTGGCAATCAATTGTAGGCTTTCTCCGGGTGATATTGCCTCGACATAAAAAAACAAGATTGGAGTTTGCAGAAAAGTATCAATTTTGGGAAAAAGAGTGGGCAAATATGGTGTTCAGCGATGAAAAGAAATTCAATTTAGATGGACCAGATGGATCAACTAGCTGTTGGCAGGATATAAGTCGCAAAAAGCCACAAAGGGAATCGAGAAATTTTGGAGGAGATTCTCTGATGATCTGGGCTGAAGTTTAGTCTTGCTGAAAAAACACTAGTGCGTTTCATTTCGACCAGAATGAATTCTGAAAACTATGTGCAGCTCGAGAATGTTTCTTTCTTTCCCGAAGAGTTTTCAAACATGGGCGTATGTTTGACACCGTTGTTCAACTCCGAACTGCTATTGTCGAAGAATGGAGCAAGTTGGACAATGATGTTCTATAATCGTACATCACTTTAATGCCAAAGTGACTGATTGAGGTCATTAAAAACAAGGGAGGAGCAACGCATTATTAATTACTCTTAATTTCATGCAACATACTATGTTTTTGTTGAAATTTTAACTGTGTCGTTATACTTTTTTCCTGTGGAAGAATTTTAATTTATTTCCAATAATTGATTTAGAGTTTGCGTCACAAATTAATCAAACCAGTTGAGCAGTGTTTTATGTAAATTCTAGAATATTGACCTATAGCTAAGATAATAGAAACTTCTGTTTATAGCAACGGAAACTTTTTGAGCCTTGTCTTTATATTTATTTCACTCAGTGTATGGCCTTCACTTATGAATTCTATACGATTTGTTTGCTTACATATATGTTTGTATATCAGGAAAACAACTTTCAATATACGTGCATTTTGATTCTCTGGGAAATCATGATTTGAACTGTGAGGCGAATGCTGGCGAAAATGGATAGACCCATCCAATTTAAGCAGTTGGATCTACATACTACGTATACTACGATGTTACTTTTATCCATCGAAGGGCTTTGCCTGTCTACAAACCCACTCGATGACGCAAGCGAATGTGCTAACGCATCATGTATGGTGCTTCCGTTTGAAAACTGATCGCGGAAAAGAGGTGGCACTTGTCGGAGCCAAGGTATCACCGCTGAAGACGCGCTCAACTCTTTGACTCGATCTGAATGCGCCTGTTTTGGGCATTCGTTTGATGACGTGAATTTCATGAGCAAAGGATCATTGTAATATATTAACAGTCAGTTACACTCTTGTAGGTTGAAACAACCCCATTTTCCTCAACTCCAAACCCTACAAACTATGGCATGAAACTAATTATTGAATACTTTTCAAGAAGCAAACATGCTTTCTTTATATGGTTGCCTTTTCTGTTTTGCTTTCTGTTCTTTTATTACTTGAGAAGTTTAGATTTATGAGGCCAGCTGCCTGGTGCCGTGCCAGAAACTACTAACAGCCTGATTCAACTGGAGTTTCCATACATCAAAATTCATAATGGGTTCATGCCAGCAAACATTCCACAGGGAGCGAGAGAGAGAAAGAGTCCAGACCATGCTGGTTTACAATTTTCCGAGCAACAAGACTGACGCAACCAAGCTGAAATGAAAAATTGCAACCATGATTGGGACTGGCCTTTTACCGCAGGCTTCACCAAATATGGTCGTATGTGCTGTAAAAGATGGAAATGTGCATTCGTCCAGGCTGTAATCAATGGGACCCCCAAATAAATGTCAGAAAATGGATTGCTTCAATTTTCCGATGAATCGATTCACGTCTTTCTCGACTTAATAATTCTCGAAAGCCTTTTCTTCCCATATTTCAAAGGCCGGAATGTATGAAGAAAAATCGTCAAATTTACCACTAAAGCCTATGGGAATTTCTCGGCTGCTTTACTCTACCGTACAACGGAAATAGGTGGTCATTATACGACCATCTCGTGTGTGCTGAAAGCTACTTCCCGTCCGTAACAAACGATCCCCAGTCATATGAAATGGGAACCGGTTAATATATCGTTACTGCAGTAGAGCTGACTCTGAAAAATGGTAAGTTTATTCGTTATGTTTCTACACCATTGAATTGAGAACAGAAGCGGCGCGTAGAAGGAATAACAGGCGATTACTCCATGCTGTAGAAGAAGTAAGTGGTTCCTACTCCCGTAAACTTTTCCGCTAAACAAGGCAACCCGGGGGCGTTTCAATAGTGCAGTCGGTAAAGGTAAACCTGTGCGATGGGTTCGATCCATTGTTTTAGATTGGATGTTTATTTGCTGGTTAAGCGTTTCAAAAACAATTGTGAGACTACAAATTTGTGGTTAGGCACAAGGTGTTTCCATGTAGGTGGCCAAATGTGCCTGAATTGTGGCAAAGCTAAATCACCATTCCATACTCGCTATGGGCAAGCGTATCTTAAGTGGTCGTAAAAGCCAAGAAGAAAAATAAGGCACTAGAACGTTGAGCGATAAATCATAGCAACACTTGACGTGGTTTTCGAAGAATGAAAAAAAAATCGAATACGCATGGCTAATTCAAATAAATCGATTGTTTCTTTACCTCTGGATTACGCTCATACATGTTATCTAGAAAACTCAGCTTTGAAATACTGTCTACATCAAACTAATGGTCGTTTATAATCGAAAGAAGGTTGAGGATATTCAAAGGATACGTTTCAACATTATTGAGAAGGAAAGTGTTATCTTGAAAGGGTGAGCTATTCTAAATATCAGTAGTACACATCATACGGTTGTACGGATACAGAAATTAGGGAGACACAGGTTTGTGACTTGACCTTAAGCCTTCAACTGTGATGCCTTCAGAACAAATGATCATTTAAATAGAGTTGTCTTTGTATAAGGGTGGCATTAGAGTGGCCTACATTATTAGGGTGGTCAGAAAATTACTTTTTGTACAGAAGAAGTTGGAAGGTTACATTGCAGACAGACATTCAAGCTCGAACAAAACAATTCAAAAAAAATTGCACACCCCTCATTTTAAAGATGTTTGCGTGTAGCATAATACCTCTATTTTGATTTTGAGATTAGCACTTCAGTTATCAAAATGTCGTCGAAGGAAGAGAAGCAACGCATCAAAATCTTGCACGTGCATGGCAAAATCCAAACTACTCTCACGCCAAGTTGGAGAAATTGTTGAATGTGGCTAAATCAACTGTTACCAACGTATTAAAAGTGTACGGTGAACGTTTGTTGACAGCCAGGAAGTCGAAAGCCGGAGACCACAGCGACGACAAAAAGAGTTGCCCGCTGTTTCGAGCGGAAACCCAACCTCTCCGTCCGAGATGTCGCAAAGAAGCTGGGAGTGGTGCCTTCAACCGTGGATAGAGCTTAAAAACGAGCTGGACTATCGACTTACAAGTAAGTGGTGACTCCAAATCGCGACGATAAACAAAACACGTCGGCCAAAGCACACGAAAGTTGTACACGACGATGTTGACAAAGTTTGATTGCGTGGTACAGGACGATGAAACTCACGTCAAGGCAGACTTTAAACAGCTTCCTGGACAGGAATTTTATACTGCAACCGGACGGGGAAAAGTGGCAGATATTTTAAAGCACATTAAACTGTCAAAGTTCGTGAAGAAATATACGGTGTTGCAGGCCATCTGTACCTGTGGCTTGAAGAGCAACGTCCACATTACGACCGGAACCGTCAACCAGGAAATTTATCTGAGCGAGAGTCTACAAAAACGTCTACTGCCTTTCCTGAAGCGACACAATTGTTCCGTTCTATTTTGGCTGGATTTGGCATCTTGCCATTACGGGATAAAAGGCCATGGCGTGGTATGCTGCCAACCATTTTCAAGTGGTGCCCAAGGTCAAGAATCCTCCCAACATGCTAGAGCTCCGCCCAATCGAACAATATTGGGCCATCGTCAAGCGGAACCTTAAGAGGACTCAAAAAGCTGTTGTGAGCGAGAAACAGTTCAAGGTAAACTGGCGTTCTGCGGCGAATAAAGTGGACAAGGAGACTGTACAAAATCTAATGGCAGGTGTTGAACGAAAGACCCGGCAATTCGCATTCGGTAAAAGGGAAGCTTAGCTGAATATTTTTCCTGTATTCTGTATTAACTGAACTTGAAAAAGAAAAAGAATTTGACTTATTAATAAAAACTTTGATAGATTCACACATATTACTGTTTGACCAAATTTTGATCGGAACACCCTTTACCCCCTTTTTTTTTTTTTTTTTTTTCCGCCCCGGCCCCCCCCCCCCCCCCCCAAAAAAGGATTTTTTGTTTTTGTTTTCCCTTCCACCCCCCCCCTTCCATCACAATTTCTCCCCCCCATTTTTTTTCTACATTTTTTTCCCCCCCCAGCCCCAAAAAAAACAAGTTTTTTTCCTTTCTCTTTTTATTGTTAATGCCTCATTAATGGTGTCTTTGTCCATGTTTAAGTCTGTCATAAGTGGGCAGTATTTGAAAGATACTTTTAACTACATTTAATGACAAATTGTGAAAGTTATATTTTAAGGACGTTTTATTAACTTTTGCACCACTGATCAGTGCCTAATAGGGTGACAACAAGTTTCATTTCATGGTTGGTTGAAAGAGAGTATGTGAGGGTATTAATTTTTGTGTGTATCCTAATATTTTATGTTTATTATTCATCAAATTCGAACCACTCTCTTTAGATTTGAGTGACGCAAGACTAGCTTTCGAGAAAAAAAAAACGAAAGGATGAGTTATGTCAGTGACATAACTGCAAAGTTGACGTAGGACTGCTTGTTGAGATTCTTCCTAATCAAATGTTGGAACTAAAATGTCAAACGTGCTTCTAAGTGTGAAATGGATCCTGTGTTTACGGAGGGAACATGGTTCGCGATTGAAATGTTCTTATCAGTTTTCTTGGGCTGCAGGACAGCCTGACAGGCAGCACGTGATACTACGATAAAAATAGGCATTTACACCGTTTCTAACTCGAGATTGTACAGACTGAAGATTGAACATATACCCAAAAAGTTGAAAAGGTGGTAAAAAATGCAATTGCAGTTTATACTATGATATCTTGAGAAATCCGCATGATTCAGAGATGGCAATTTCGCCCATTTTGATTCACAAAGCGTTTTATGGTACAAATGAAGCCATGCAAGTATGCGCAAGCGACTGGCAAGCAAAAATAGCTCGAAACAATTTTATCGCTGTAGGCTCCATATACAATCATCACCAACATACACCAACAATATACAATATGGATGAGTCGATATCACAAAATGCCGCTACGCTATTGGCCACTGTTGTATTGCCGCCGTCAAGTGTTCTATGTTTGTTCTCACTGATCATCGACAAAGCGTTTTATGAAATAAACAATGCCATGCCATGCAAGTTTGTTAGCGACAGGTTGCACATAGCTTGGTGGAAAATATGTCTATTTGCTTCATTGCTGCACCCTGAATTCCTCGCCAAGTGAACTAACTGTTGGGTTTCTATTCCCACATTCTTACCTTGTCAAAGTGGCTAATTGGTTGCCATCAAGAGCCGCCGCGCTAGCGGTCCTGGTCTGTATCTCGATCTTGATGTGCACATTTAATTTTTGTGAGCCATCTGACGTTAGAACACTCATCTCTTACTCATCAACTAAATATCACTGCGAACAATCTCACGCACACGTTCAATTTTTCATTGCGAATTGCTGTTGCTGTTTTGCCCACAACTAATGTTAGATTTTTCATCCAACTTACGATCAATAGCAAAAATGGAACAAAATCAAGCGAAATTGTATAACAATCTTACTTTTTTAGTTTGGGTGTAGAGCGAATTACGAAGAACTTAACCTAACACCAAGTAGACCAGTTTAAACATTTTCGTTTTGCAAAAAGTTCCACTGGCTGGAGCGGGAATCGAACCCTCAACTTCATGGCAATAACCACTTGACCACGAAGATGATGTGGGCGATTGATTTGGCCATTTTCTCCGAGACGCGGCTTTTTCAACGCCATATTGAGCCGGTGCGTGGTAATGAAACTTTCGATGAGCTCAAGAGAAATTTCTATCAAACATACTCTTTAGTTGGCAACTTGATTTGATCGTCCTGAAAAGGACGGATTTTAGTTGATAACATGGTTCGCGATTGAAATTTTCTTCAGTCTTCTTGGGCTGCAGGACACCACTCTGTGAAATGGTCACACCGGAGAAAAGTTTGTTCAGCTCCTCGTCGTTGCGGATGGCTAGCTGCAGGTGACGTGGGATGATTCTGGTCTTCTTGTTTTCACGGGTGGCGTTTTCTACCACCGTGCTCCGCAGACAAGTCTGTCGCATACGAATGCACAGCGAGAACTGATGATTGGTCGGTCGTCCCCACATGTTTGAAATTCGCTGGCACGGTAACTGTGGCAGTATGAACCAATCAGAGAGAGGCGCAAACATGATGTAATTTTCGACCAATAGCGTTGTGCGTTTAGACATTTTTCTTTTAAGTACATTTTAATTAGTTTAAACAAACATTATGAATTAAGTTTGCAACAGGGATTCAACGTTGATGTTCTACCTTGCGAATGAAATACTTATCGTAAAATGTCTGTGGGCCAGAGAGGAGATATTATCGTTCAAAGTCTCCAAACCCGCGTAACGCTAGCGATTTCAGAAATTTTTGAACGGCGCCCCTATACAGGAATAGAAAAGAAAGACGTAAGTCCTACGTCAAAACCTGGTAAATTATTGATAAAATTTGAAATACAACCTTTTACATGAAACTGTGGTGCCCCTTCTATAACCTTAACACAACCAAAATGTCATGGCAATTTCGGTGCTCTGTGACCGAGACATGTAAGCGTCCTTTAGCATATAAGAAAGGAGATGACAAATTCAATACAAGGTAACTATTCAGCCATTCCATAAAATACCGATAAAGTAGGTCTCAGAATTGCGTGAAAATTGGTAGTTTTGTTCCTCATCTGAAAATATTAGACACATATTTTTTTTAATTTTTGCATTAGGTTGACCATTTCCATGTTAGCGCGGTTTATTTTTTTTTATTTCCATCCAATTACATTTAACAAAAAATTACTTTTACTCCCCTCATTAAAACCCCCCCAACAAAACAAAAAAAAAAAAAAATAAAAAAAAAATAATAAAATAAAAAAAAATTTTTTTTTTTTACTATATAATATTTATTTTTATTTTTTTTTTGTTTTTGTTTTCTCCTGCGGTTTATATTTTTTTTTTTTTTTTTAAAATTTATACCTTTTCACACAATATCAAAAAAAAAGAGGAGAATGTTTTTTCATTTTTGAGATATATTTTTTTTAAGTTATCAAGTTTTGGATTTTTGCACCATACTCTTATGGGACTAAACTATCATGTGTCTCCATTGATTTATGGTGTTTGTAACATAGTCATATTATCCACACTTATTTCAATCTCGGATTCTAGAGTACCATGAATTTCTCAAAGACTTGAATCAAATTTATAGATTGCTGTTGGGTATCCTAAATTGTCACAGGGATTCGTAAAATTGTAAATAAAGATGCATAGGGTATCAAATAGAGTATTAAGAAATTAAATTTGGAAAATGCATCTTTCACGGACAAAACGACACCCCATATCGATTTCTATTTGGACTGTGATAAGACAATCTTATGGTTTGGAATTATCGTGTGTGTAGTTTTAAATAAAACTATGTTGTTTGTTGCACAAGTTTGAAAAGCTCTCACAGTTTCACAGAATATTCTTCTTCCGAGAAAGAAAATCGTGACTTTCAATCTTGAAGAGTTTTGAAAAATAATTTAACATTTTGGTGGTAAACACATACGCAAACAGTATGTGTACCACTCGCTTCTGCCAGTAAGCAATACCTAGGGTGATTACTTGCAAAAATTGAAAAACCCAAATAATTGTGGGATATTGTTCTTTGAAAATGGTGTAAGCCTCTCTCAAATTACACAATACAAAAATTTTTTTTTCCCTCTCCACCCCCCCCACTCACAATCTAAAAAACCCGCCCCAACAAAAAGGTATGAATAAATGAATACAATTTTTTTTCTCATTTTTATTCCGGTTTCGATTTAACAGGTCTCCAGGATGCAATACTAATCGTCGTTGTATATCAACCTTATCATCAACGTTTTTTTTTAAATAACATAGTCTACAGTAAATCAATACAAGAGCTTAAACCAGATTTAAGCGTATGGGTAAGCACCGCTTAGGAGTTAAGCGGAGGTGAAGAAATTGGTCGTAAGACACCTAAAGCAGCTTACTCAAATATAGATCTATTCAAGCATGACGTTACAATACTTTCACCCAGTATGCTATTACGCAACATCATGCTCATGACTGCCAATGTAAACACATTTTTAAAAACATTATTCACTTTGGCTGTTGACACCAGAAACTCCGGATTGCCCAGCGATAGGCTCTACAGGTGCGAGTGTTTACAACTTGCAGGTGTAATTTTTGCAGATGAAAGACCTGCTGTCATTCAATTTCACTTTTTTCTTAACAGCATAATCTTGAACGGCTTGGGTGATATTCCTGGTTAACGACTTTGAAACCCGCAAACCACAAAGTGCACACTTCAAATGCATTGTTAATTTAACACTGAGTATGTTCTGATGAGCAGAGCTCTTGGTTCCTTTATGGTTATTCCACTTACAAGTTTCTTACTGATTATTTGACTTCCAAGTTCACCTTATATATAACCACCATCCATTCCCTCGGGCCGGCCCCCACCCCGACAAAAAACACAACAAAAAAAAAAAAAATATTTTTTAAAAAAAAAAAAAAAATTTTTTACTGCTCTCACATTTTTTTTTAAAAATATTTTTTTTTTTTTTTTTTTTTGTTTTTTTTTTTTTTTTTTTTCTGCTCAGATTTTAAAAATATAATATTTTTAAAAAAAAAAAATTTTTTAAAAAAAAAAAAAAAAAAAAAAAATAAAAACCCTTAAAAAAAAAAAAATACACTCTTTCAAAAAAAAAAAATAAAATAAAAAATACGTGTCTAATATTTTGTAATAAGGAGCAAAACTAGCAATTTTCACGAAATTCTAAGACCCACTATGTCGGTATTTTATGGAATGGCTGTATTAGAAGGAAAAACTATAAATAGAGGGGCAAGATTTGGTAGAATTGGATCTTATGATCACGTTCTGAGAATTGAAGAAACAAAAGTACTGACCATAAACTAAAATTTATCAATATCAGGCTAAGAGAAAGAGGACCGTGTTTGGCGAGGATAGTCACGCTAGAGCATGATTTAAGTAGGTATAAGGAGATAAACAATGAAAAATGGAAACAATTCGTGGAAGATAAGATCAAATTTAAAACACCGACAGAAATGCCGTATAAGGAATCTTACAGTGAGATTTTAGAAGGACAGACATCGGGCGTGACAAATAATAATGCAAAAAAATACACTGGAAAAAAAGATCAAAAAGGTGGAACCAAATAACTACACATGAATAAAAAATTTAACTAGGAAAATATAATTGAACGTTTTCTTGAGCGGATACTATAATAGAAAAGTATGATAAGATACACTTCTAATTCCATTCAAACCTCCAATACAAACATGAGCTTCATAAGAGTATTGAACAAGGAATTATGGTGACAAGCATTAGCAAGCGGTGCACAGTTGAGAAAGTCAAGAATTATGACTTATATTGATTCTTTAATCTCCAAAAAGTACACTACACTGATATTATCAATAATGTAACCTCACATTCAAGACAGTTCAGTGGAATCATATGTGAAATCTAGGTTGGTCAATATTCTTTTGATACAAAGCCAGCAAATAGTTGTTCAAATTAGGCACAGTTATATTCAAATATGAAACCGTGGTTCATAAATTGGTCTTTTAAGTTCGGAATGAGTTATAATCGAAGAAAAGTGATACTATAAAGTTTTGAAGCAGCATGAAGAGAGTTTCAGAAATTACATACCTTTGGTATTATATTATTGTAAAAAGAAAAATTATACTGAATGAAAACAGCAAAATTTGCACAATGGACGCAAGAACATGGAGTAGATTTCGTTGCGAAAGACATCAATCCTCCCAATTGTCCAAATTGAACACTACTGGGCTATCGTCAAGCGCAACTTCAAGAAGAGCGGTAAGGTGTGCAATACCATGGAAGAGTTTAAAAAGAATTGGTCAGCGGCTTCCAGAAAATGCGACAAAACTGCTGTCCAAAACCACTGCTGTTTGAAACCTCAAACCAAAAACTTGAATTAAATGATGCAGTTGTTTTTAATTTTCTTTTCGTTTATTTTTATTTCATGATATGAGAAAACAAGAGTTGCCATTTTTTTTTCGATACAGTCCTTATGTGACGCGTTCGGACTTTCGATGTAAGTGCACGCCATTTTTTTCCGCATCGGTTCTTGCTCCGACATCATGACTGTTCCCACTTGACCGATTGTGGTGAAAATTGGCTGGTGTAAACACTGCACTGTTAGATAGTTTTCACACCTACACGCTTAAAATTTACTGACCAATAAATTTGTCACATTTTTTGGAAATTAGTCTTTAGTGGAATGACGCCGGATTATTGGTGAACTTCGGGTGAGTTTTCATTCTGTAGACTACACAGAGAAACCAAACTATCCAAAATTAAGTCTTTTTCACTCATCTTGACTGCAAAATAAAACCAGTCATAATTGAGTTATTGACAAATTATCCAATTTTGAGCATTTCGAAAAGACTCAATGCTGAGTGAAATTAACTGTTCGTTAAAAGCGAATCTACAGTAAAAATAATCAAAAATTGAGTTTTTTCTTAAAAATATTATTCGAAAATGAGCTTACTGAACATTCTTTCACTAAATTCACTAAAAGAAAATTACACATTACAAAAGGATCCGCACCCTGATCCGTGAACAGCAGTCATGAATTCGAGAACAAGAAAAAATACACTGTGAACTGAATCTCGTTTAAAGGGAAAAATCCTGAAAACGTGAACTAGCTCTCGGTCCGTTTTCATTTTCGGGGACGTTTTTTTTTTCTGTGTAAAAATGCAAATAAAACAAAATATATTTGATTTATTGGTATATTCTCGGGTTCATTGAAACATTCCATTGGTAATTTGATCAAATCTAGTGAAAATTTATGTTGAAACGAGTACTTTTCGTTTGTCCAGAAACGCTTTACTTGGGACATGGCATGCCGTTGACTCCAAAGAATGATCGAGGAAAGTCCTGGAAGAAACTTCTGGACCTTCTTTTCAGGAAGTGACACATCACATCGAAAATCCACAATCATATCCATGAACTTTGCTATTACATCCTCCAGAGCAACGTAATCATGATAAAATATTGGGTTTTCATTAGTATAAGTGAATAAGTGAAATAATTACTCTTACCGGTTAATTTTTTGCAGCTTTCCCATTCCAGAATTTTATTTAATTGCTCCATATCACTAAGGTTCAGGCACCTCGGATGAGTTATATTTTTAACCGGACACTAGACACGGTAAGCAAAAAAAAAACAAATTTGCTTCCGCTTAACAAACCCATTGTTGATTAAATGGCGATTAAAAATTTTAAGCCAAAGCAAAGTGATAGCCCAACACTCCGATTTGGATAGTTTCGCGAAAGGCGCCTCGCACGTATACTGAAAATTTCTACTACAGCTAGCTTGCTCTGCGTAAAATTGACTTTTCAATTTAACTTCAAGATTGAGTAAAAAAATTACCTATCGGTGAGAACAAAATTATATCCAAAATAGTAGTCCTATCAGAGTGCTTAGTTTTGAGTATTATCACACTTGATTTTGGGTAGTTTAGTGACTTCGTGTAGCGATCTTCACTCCCCAATCGCAGCATGCTCTGCCCACGAATGGTAGGGGTTTTGTAAGCTGTCACGTTTTTTTCCGTTTTCCCCGGTTTTGGTTTTTAAATTTAGGTTTTTATTTGTAATGGACCATCAACAATTAATCAATAGGAGTGCGTCAACAAAGATCGTCGCGTGTGTTATCTTTTTGTTGGGGCGTAGAACCACTGCGTCCACTGAGTTGAACTTTTGTGGTAAACGTGTGTTATACTGTGGTCAGTACTTCATAACGGGCTATAATTAAAAAATGAGAATTTTCAATTTAGGGCCAGAACAAAAAAATAACTTGAAAGGAAAACTGATTGATTTATTTTGAAGGCATATCTCTTTACTTTAAAAATAAAATTAATGATCATTTGAATACGGTCCGTCATCAGCTGTTCGGCGAAGCTTTGTCCTGATGTTTGAACTGGAGCGTTGTACAGCTTCTTTATCGATTTGTCGAATGCATCTTTTGATTCTATCAATCAGTTATTTACAGTCTTTAGCTCTCCAGTTGTTTTTGTACAATAGCGAACTAAAATATCCAAAGAAATCTTCAATCGGGCGACACTAGGGCAAATTTGTTGGACTGCGGTTTTATTTTGGTACACACGGGAGTTTTGGCTTTCCAAGAAGGCTTGTGCTTTTCTCGCATATTGTGACGACGATTTATCCGGCCAAAACACGTAATTTCCATCAGCATGATATGTTTGAATAAATGGAATCAATATAAACATTGAATTTGGTACACTTCTTTATTAATAGCCAAACACTGGGATTGAACCATGGTTTGAAATTTCCTCTCTCAGATATGGCAATATAAAGCATCACCTTCTCCTCAGACTTATGCTTTAACTTATCTTTCACGTTCGGAGATGCAGTAGAAATGTTATCAGAATAATATCGATCATTTTCTAGGATGTGGGTTTTTGAGAGAGGGAAGTAGCTTGCATCATCCAAAAAAATCCAGCGGCATTGGGATTTTACGGTTGATATCTGTTACTCTGTGTATTCTGGTGCTATCGATTTCTTGTGGCAGACTATTCCTATATTCTTCAACGTCTTGCAGATGTAAGGTTGCGTACTCTTGAACTTCTTTGCTGCATCAGATTGACTAATCGATTCCTTGTTGTTAAAAGTACTATGGAGCGATCTAAGTCCATTATTGTTCATTATTTTAGCACTACCACTCCTGTGAGCTGTTCCTGAGGATGCCAGGATGCGATAGATGGTTGAAATTGGAACATTCTCGGTTTAAAGTGGTTCACAGTGAACTTTTTCCCGTGATTTATGTTCGTTTGATAGAACTGTACAATCCGCTCGCGTAATGCTGCGTGCTTCGACGGCATTTTGAACACAACTGAACAAGTTGGAATAAAACAAAACATGCAATTATGTTGGGGAGCATTGATTCACATAATTTCTCTTTTCTCTGTGCACGTTTGTGGTTTGGTATGAGAGAGTTAAAATCATTCTCATTTTATAGTTTCCCCCGTTAGGGTTTCTCAACATTGTTTATCAACAGTTCATGAAAGATTTTTGATGACTTTTGCATGTTTAAGGAAATTCTGGAACTTTTGGTTATTTTCAAGGCTGTGAGGCTTTCAATATTGCCCGATTTGAAAATCTTCTCTTATTTGCAAGGTTTCATATTCATGGCTCTACTCTTAGTCCTATGTTAGGCAAAGTTTTAATACGAACCTAAAAAGCATCTTCGATAATTGTTCATTGGATATTGATTTTGTAAAACCTTTCCATACTACACGGCTAGAAATTGAACTCAATTTGAGAGGCCACTTTACTCAGCCGCATGGGAACTGAGTTTCAATTTCTGGCCGTGTATGTTGTTGTATTTTCAAAGAGCAAGTAACGGTGCTAATATGCCATAAGACAATAGTTAATGCTAAGGCACAATTTTTAAAAGAGAATGGAGCTTCATTTAAACCTTCTTTAGATGTTCCCAACGATCAATTGTTGAATAACAATTTTGCTCTGAACACCAAACAGGATTTTCTTTTTAACTATTTACTCTGATTATACAATTTCCTTTTGCCTTTGACATCTACTGAAGGCTGTGCCAGTTCCCTGCATCTTCTTAAGGTAGATACCAAATCCTTCATATCTTCCACGAGAGTATGAGGAGACTGTTCGAGAAGGCTATTGTGTGGAGAAACATACCAGCATCTGCTTCCGTTACATAATAACATGCAATATTTACAACGAATTAATGCTCTTTTTTTAACTTTTTATGTATTCTAAATTTTACATTATTTTACATTCATATATGAATCAAGGTGCTCCTGCTAATTAATTGACATTTCAACCTTATATGCTATCATTTATATCTAATTGTGTTAATATTATTTTTACCTTATCTATTCAGTATTTTTAACAGGGTTTTTTTGCCTGCGTGTGAGAATAATTATTGATTTCTTGAAACTAGTTCTTATCTACAGTATTGGACAAAACATGTGCAACTCAAATCTAGCAATCATAAAAAGCATCAGTAAACTTCAATGTTTCGAAATCGAAATCGAACAAGTTACTGCAGTTGACGGTTCAGGAGTCTAGATGATTGCTACATGATTATTGCAGCAATCAGCTGTCAACTGACAGTTCACCGACAGTGTTTTGTTGACAAGAGCCCTTTTGCACTGGTCAAAACAAGTGCAACTTCTCGCTTTCTTGGACTTATTCCTCTAGAAGCGTTTAAAAAAAAGGTGAAAAAGGTTTCGTTTGTTGACAAAAGTGTTCTTACTTGCGTTATTGTACCATAACAAGGTAAACATTGCATGATAAACATTGAGAAAGGTTAATACTCATGTTTTTCTAATAATTATGTTATTAGACACCAAAATAGCTCGTGACAGCCTTGGATTGGAACTACGAAAGAAATTAATCGATGATCACAAGAGCGGAATGTCACAAAAAACGATTTGTGACAAATACCAGGTGAAAAAATGGACCGTTTCAAGACTGTGCTCAAAATTTCGTTCAAGCGGGAAGATTTCTGTGGACAATAGAGGTGGAAGACTACGTTCCACCACGTCAAGAGAGGACTCTATGATCGTCAGATGCATTAAGAAGAATCCTTCCAAATCCTCCTTCAAGGTGCAAACGGGTTTACAGTTATCTGTATCGGACCGGACAATCAGACGACGTGCCGTTGAAGTCGGATGATTTTCTCGACGCCCTGCGAAGAAACTTCTGATTTCACTTAGGAACCGGAAGAAAAGACTCCTGTTTGCTCAATATCATATTGGCTGGGATGTGCAGAAATGGCGGACGGTTCTATTCAGTAATGAGTTGAAGTTCATCATCTTCGGAAGCGACGGGATTTGCCGTGAACGTCGAACGACTGGAAAACGCTTAGATTGACGGTACTGCCAGAAGACGGTGAAGCATGGCGGAGGCAATGTGATGGTTTGGGAATATTTTTCTGTGAACGGCCTTGGTCCAATTAATCGAATCGATGGAATCATGGACCGTTTCATGTACAATAACATCCTGAAAGATGTTATGCTGCCTTATGCTGAATGGAATATGCCATTTAAATGGATATTCCAACAAGATAACGACCCCAAGCACACCGCCAAAGTGGTCAAACAGTGGTTTAAGGATAACCAAATAATGGCGATGGACTGGCCGCCCCAATCTCTGGATCTGAACCCTATCGAGAACCTGTGGGAGATCGTGAATCAGCGAATTGATCGTGAAGGTGGTCGAAATAAGGATCAGTTGTTTGCACAAATCCAAAAGGCTTGGGCAGCAATTCCACAAAACTTCATTGACCACCTGATCGAGTCTATGCCTCGCAGATGCATGGCCGTAATTCAAAATAAAGGATTCGCTACGTAATATTAAAAGCCAAATTGAATTTGGTGAACAACACGCGAAGTTGCACTTGTTTTGTCCAAGAGGAAAACATTGACTTTCAATTTTTTTAATTTTTTTCATGAATTTTACTGTATGAATAATGATTTTTTTGTTATAATAAACATGAAAAGTGCTGTTTCTACAAACTGAAAAACATGTTTCTCAGAAATTGACTTTTTATTCTATGTAATACAATAAAGACTGTATTCGATGAAATTTGGACACACGCAATTGTATGGGTAAAAATTATTGAAATTTTAACTGAATGTATTTCAATGTGTTGTGTCAATTGTGTAATGAGTTTCGTGAAAATCGGTCGAGTGATTTCAGTGATGGCTTCGAATGAAGAAATAGTGCGCCAACAAATTTTGGGCACTCACTTCGAAAACCCAAACGCTTCTCATCGATGGATCGGAAAACAGCTCGGAATCGCACATTCAACCGTATCTCATGTGATCAAAACGTTCGAGAACCGTAAGACAACCAAGCGGAAAAATGGTAGTGGCAAAAAACGTGGCACATCAAATCCGGAGAAGGCCAGGATGGTATCGAACCAATTTAAGCGTTATCCCAACATTTCGATCAGGGATGTTGCGAAAAAGGCGAAAGTTTCAGTTTGTTTTGTGCAGAAAACAATGAAACGTTCTGGATTACATGTGTACAAGGTCCAGAAGGCACCGAACCGGAGCGATAAACAGAACTCGGTGGCCAAAACTCGTGCAAGAAAACTGTACAGGGAGTGGCTCACAAAACCGTTCTGCATTGTGATGGACGATGAGACCTACATTAAAGCCGACACCAAACAAATGTCAGGACAGGAACACTACGTCGCCACCTCTAAGTTGGCCGTTCCGGAGAGTGTACGGAAGAAGAAACTGTCGAAATTCGCCAAAAAATTCCTTGTCTGGCAAGCGATCTGCGGATGTGGCAAAATGAGTCAGCCCTTCATCACCTCTGGGACCGTCAACGGATAAATCTACAAGGACGAATGCCTCCAAAAACGACTTCTGCCCTTCTTGAGATCTCACGATGGCCCGACACTGTTTTGGCCGGATTTGGCATCTTGCCACTATGCCCGGCCCGTCTTAGACTGGTTCAAAGATAATGTAGTTTTTGTACCAAAAGACGTCAACCCTCCACACACCCCGGAACTTCACCCAATTGAAAAATTTTGGGCAATCATGAAGGCAAAGCTCATTAAAACTCCAAAACTGATAGAAAATGAACTTGAACTAAAGAAAGTGTGGTTAAAAGTAAGTAAGCAAGTCGGTCCTATCATTGCCCAAAATTTGATGAAAGGGGTCAAGGCAAAGGTGCGGGCATTTGGGTTGGGAGAATAGGTTCAATAAACCAATGATGTCAAAACTTAACCATTTAGTAGTACTTTATTTCCAGAAAGTTTGAAAAGAATCGGGCTCAAGGAAAATTTTTGGTGACCTATTTTGTGTGTCCAAATTTCATCGAATACAGTCTTTAGTACTGAACCAGGGTGGCAGCTTCAGAATCATTTTCAGAACATTATTCTGAATCCTTTGATGTGCTTTTTTCCTAGTAGTCCAACAACTAGACCATATTGGCACAGCATAAAGCATGGCCGGTCTAAACATATTTGTTTGAATATTTGAAGTTGGTTCTTCAAACAAAGTTTGGATGTTCTGTTTATAAGAGGATATAAACATTTTATATATTTATTACATTTGGCTTTAATGCCTTCAATGTGATTTTAAAAGTTAATTTTTGATCAAGTATCAGTCCAAGATATTTTACTTGATTTGACCAAGAAATTGGAACTCCGTTCATAGTGACCATGTGACTATTACTTGGTTTCAAAAATGCAGCTCTAGGCTTGTGTGGGACTATTATATGTTGAGTTTTGGAAGCATTAGGAGAAATCTTCCACTTCTGAAAATAATCTGTAAAAATCTTCAAGCTTTTTTGTAGCCTCCTAGATATAACACGAAGACTTTTTCCTTTGGCGGAAATGCCTGTGTCATCAGCAAAGCAAGATTTTTGACAGCCCTGAGGTAAATCAGGGAGATCTGAAGTGAAAATGTTATAAAGTATTGGCCCAAGAATGCTACCTTGAGGAACACCAGCTCTAACAGGCAATTGATCAGATTTAGAATTCTGATAATTTACTTGCAAAGTTCTACCAGTTAAGTAGTTTTGAACTAATTTCATGATATAAAGCGGAAAATTGAACTTTTTCAGTTTCGCAATCAAACCTTCATGCCAAACACTGTCGAATGCTTTTTCTATGTCTAGAAGAGCAACTCCAGTGGAGCAGCCTTCAGCTTTGTTTGAACGAATTAAATTTGTAACTCTCAAAAGTTGATGCGTAGTTGAATGCCCATGGCGGAATCCAAACTGTTCATCAGCAAAAATTGAGTTTGTATTAATGTGAAGCATCATTCTATTCAAAATTATTTTTTCAAAAAGTTTACTTATTGAAGAAAGCAAACTGATTGGTCGGTAGCTAGAAGCTTCTGCCGGATTTTTATCTGGCTTCAAAATAGGTACGACTTTTGCATTTTTCCATTTATCTGGAAAGTATGCCAGATGAAAAAATCTGTTAAAAAGTTTTACCAAGAAAGACAAAGTACTCCCAGGGAGTTTTTTGATGAGGATATAGAAAATTTCATCATCACCTGGTGCTTTCATATTTTGAATTTTTTTAGTTATAATTTTTACTTCATCCAAATCAGTTCCCCAATTATCATCAAAAATATTTTCTTGTGAGAAAATATTCAGATACTCCTTGGAAACCTGACCCTCAATAGGACTTGTAAGACCAAAAATGAAATTATAGGAGCTCTCAAACTGCTTAACAAGTTTTTGAGCTTTTTCCGCATTTTTGAGCAAACGTTTATCACCTTCCTTAAGCGCTGGTATAGGCTTTTGTGGGTTTTTCAATATTTTAGAGAGTTTACAGAAAAGTTTGGAACTCGGATCTAATTTTGACACATTATTTTCAAAATGTTTGTTCCTCAGGGCAGAGAAGCGTTTTTTAATTTGTTTTTGTAAATCTCGCCATATGACTTTCATAGCGGGATCACATGTTCTTTGATATTGACGCCTACGTACATTTTTCAGACGAATCAAGAGCTGAAGATCGTCATCAATTATAACTGAATCGAATCTAACCTCGCATTTAATGCTCATCGTTGTTCCTCCACGAGGTGTGCAAACGTGTATGCTATGCTATGCTATTCTATGCTGTAGACAAACAATATTCAGCCCACTCCATTTAGCTACTTCGGAAAGCGGACCTTAGTTCATTTTCCAGCGCAATATGTTGAAAAATGGCGATAAACGATGCCACGGGAACCCTAAAAACGTCTTCGTTTGAACTCTCATTTTCAGCTCGTACACAAAAAGTGTTTGAGCATTGAAGAACGATTAACGCAAATGTTTTTTAATTTGTTATATTCATTTCTCATAAAATTGAAACATGGATTACTTATGATACCTACTTTTTATACTGAATAATTTCCCGATTTCTCGCAATAAAATCGTTAACAGCCTTGGCATCTATTATCCGCCGTCTAGATACCTCCAACTGGAACCCAGTTGGAAACATATTAGACCGACAACAAGATTTAATAAATACCCATGCCAGCAACCTGCCAATCCACATTACAAGAATTAAGGAAAATTCCTACTAATTAAAACTGGCGTTTCTCTTCGTTAAGCTGATTTTTTTTTCAATTAATTGAACCGGGCTCATCTTCTGCACCGAGATCGAAAAAATGAAACGATCGAATCTACCGTTCGATGCTATTAGTTTCCTCGGCACCCAACAGGGACGACACGATTATTGTCTGCCAGAAGTTCCCTCTATTCAGGAAACTTGTTCACGTTCGAACTGGTGCCAACAACAGTGCAACAGTTTCCCGTTGATAGTGAACCTGCTGTAGTTTGCGTCGGTGGAAGGTGCTCTTTTGTGATGTGTTCAGTTCACGTTACAAAGTAAACCGAACGAACGTCCAAGTTTCCCCCGGGGTGAATGCCGAACAACTTCATTGTAAATCAGTATTTACCAGTGACGTGTTAATCGCTACACCACAATTGTACGGAGTACCACCAGCACCCAGGAACGGTCCCCAGAAGTGGTAGAGGCAACTACAACAATAACGTAAAGCAACGGGTAAAGTTTTATCGAAAATCCCCCAACAAACACTCCTCTCTAGGTACTGTTTCTTTTCCAATCAGTAAAGCACACGCAGTGAACGAATGAACTGGATGTAAGTGCGGGGATTTCCCCAGTCCACAGTTTGCCACCCCACCTTCCTGTTGTCGTCGTTTTGAAAGTTTGCTTGTTACAAACGGGTGAACTTTACATCGCTTCCAAATTGCCGGAGAGCCCATATTCACTTATCAAAAACACACTTTTCGGACTGTTTTGCCGCATTTGAGTTGAAGTTGAATTGCTACTGGTGCCATAAATGGTACACAGCTCCATAGAATTTGACCTCATCATTTGCCGGAAAGAACGCAACGTAACCTACATGAAGGACCATACGCGGACAGACAGGGGCAGACGATGCGGGATTTGTTCATGGCCTTTCCCAATCACAACCGTTTCGTTCGGTCGTTCTTTCGTTCGTTTGGTGGTTTGAGTTCAAAATTTCTATGACCGAAGAGTGCACATCTGACGTGAGCCATAAATTTTATAGTCCATTATCTGCACACATACAGAGGCTTCGTTGCTGTCCGATTATGGTGCGGGTGGAACAGAGGGGGTGTTCGGTAGGGATGTTTCACCCTTCACGGTTTCCTCCAGCGTCGGTGGGTTGGGCAAGGACTAATTCTGAATGGGGTTGTATCGAGATTTAATCGTAAGGCATTTAACGTGATTTAATTTTGATTGAACTTAGAAAATCCCTAGAAAGCTATTTGAGATTAGGGTTATTTCTGGTAATTAAGGTGACTTTTAGCCTCCTGGGCTAGTTCATCGCCAACCGTTAGGAGCGCTCCGATATATTTTCAAGACAGTGAATTATGTTTAACAAAAGTATCGTCTTTCGCTGAAACTATGCATATAACACATCGGTCAATAAGTCCCGGGCTTAAGGAAGAAAACAACATTTTTTTTCAAATACATTTAAACTTTTGCCAAAATTCTTTTTTATTCATCAATAAAATCTCCTTTTAGAGTGATACAATCATTCCAACGTTTCTCTAGCTTTTCGGTACCATCGGTGTAGAACGATTTATCGAGATCTTCAAATTATGCTTCAGTTTCATCAATCACTTCCTCATCTGAGCCAAATCTCTTTCCACGGAGCATCTTTGTGAGTTCTGCCAAGAGCCAGTAGTCGCTGGGGGCCAGATCTGGAGAATACGGTGGGTGCGGTAGCAATACGAAACCAATTCGAGCACCTTTTTCTTCTTCAGATGAGGCCTTTTCTGGGTGATTTCGCCTTCATACGATCCAACAAACCGATACAATAGTCGCTGTTGATTGTTTTTCCATGTCCCAAGTAGTAAATGAATAAAATTCCATGCGCTTCCCAAAATACAGAGGACATTACCTTCCCAGCCGATGTTTAATTCTTTGAACGCGTTGGATGGCTTTCTCCGTCTGCAAGCCACTCAGTAGACTGCCGATTTGATTCCGGAGTGAAGTGGTGAATCCATGTTTCATCAATTGTGATGTATCGACGCAAAAACTCCTTCTTATTTCGCATGAACATCTCCAAACAGCTCTTTGAATCATCGACTCGTTGTTGTTTTTGCTCTGGTGTGAGCAAACGCGGCACCCATTTGGAAAACAGCTTTTTCATATCCAAATGTTCGTGTATGATGGTGTAAACACTACCTTTTGATACCTTCAGAGTGTCAACTATCTCTTGCAACTTCACTTTGCGATTGCCCATGATGTTTTTTTCAATATTTTCCGGAATAACAGCATCATCGGTGTCCGTACGACCACGTTCGAAATTGGCAAACCATCGTTTGATGGTCGTTTTCGATGGGGCAGAGTCCGGATAACATTTTTCAAGCTTGGGCTTGAACGGTATTTTTTCCCATCAAAAAGCAATATATATCAACACACGAAATTGCTTTGAATCACCGTTTTTAAGAATCACAAAATTAACGTCAACTAAACAACTGTAACTCGATAAATAATAAACCAAACGTTATGAAATTTTGACAGTAAAGGATGGTACTTTCGAAAAATCATATGGATATTTTATTAGTGATGCCATCTGGTAGTTGGGCCTGGGACTTATTGACCGATGTGTTAGGTACTATATCTATACAAATAAATCTGCTGATATTTCAATATAAATTTTTGTTTGGGCTTAAATGGACAGTGTTTAGGGTAACATGGCCATTGGTACAACAACTCTTTACTACCAAAACAAGATAATTATTCACAGGTAGGATAATTGATCCACACTTATTGTTCTGGTCGTTCGTCTGCCACATTGCAATCAGCTCAACCGTCACGTGCATAGGAATTGGCATTTTGGAAAATAAAATCGATGTAGCCGCATCGATTTTGAAAAATCCAAAAAATCGATCCACTATAATATCGAAAGTAAATAGTCGATTCGAAAAAAATCGATTTTGTTTTAAAACCATATTTGCATGCTAGAAACTGGTGGTAGATAATGGAATTTTCCTCGTTCTGTTGTTATTTTTTAAAGAAAAGACATTTCGTTAAACAAATTGTAATAATCTTTGTCACACACTTAGAAAATAATGCCGAACTCGGTTGAATGTCAACGTTCGTTAGTCTGTTCGGTTCAAAATGGAACAACCGAGTTCTCGTTAAACTTTTACTTCCTCACAATCTGTCAAATTACCGAAAAAATCGGTTGACAAAAATAAATCCCATCAGCAATAAAATTAACTCCCTGTTCATAGTCTTCATAAGACACATAACAAAATGACATTTTCGTTAAGCAATCATTATTTTTCTGATTGGTCCATTCATATAATTCTTTTGCATTTGTTATTATTTGTTATTTGTTAAATCGTCAGTAATATTCAAATATTTTCTCCAAGGATAGGAAACCTACTTCAGTTTTGATGATTAAACCGGTGAAACGTTGATTCTAGCTATACCTTTGTTAAACAACTCGATATCATGCGCTCTGGAAAATTCCTGTTGCACGCTTTCTTGAGAAGATGATGTGATGGATGTAGCCGAAGGTATTTCCTCCATAGCGTACCTTGATGTAGATGGTTGAAGCTCCGGAACGGGGTTGTGTGGTTGCTCATCGATATCATACTAAGTTTCTGCGTGTTTCACTTTATTTAAATGTAATCGACACGAATCACAGATTGATAAAGACGTATCCAACGGAATTCGCCAGTTCATTAATATTAGCCCTTGAATAATGTTTTCGTTTAATTTACGAAGTTTTACCGAGCACCATGTTTTAGGAAAGGGTTTGCGACCCTTCACCTTATTAAATTCCATTTTGAAATCATTATTAAATATTTAAAACAAATTTGTTACTGATGCTTTCCGAGAAGTGAAACGAATTTATATACCAAGTACAGGTAGTTTTAGATTTCTAGGTATACTATCGGCAATATACAGCAGCGGGCTACTCAACGGACGAGTTTTTCAAGCTACTGAGAGCCTTTGATGCTACCTAAAATTCAGACAGGCGGTAAGTTGGTCCAACTTTTGAACAAAACAGATTATGAACTGTAGAGGACCCATTGCGCTGACGTCGTTGGCAAAATATCTTTTCCTGGTTTTTATGTTGTGTATATGTGACAGTTATGTACCTGGCATGTTTGTGTATGAGAACAAGACGAACAGCCCAAGTAACAATTTTAGTGTTATTCCAGCCGTATAGCACTGCTCCGGCTTTGTTGATAAAACTACATTCAAAACTGTTTTGTCTATCAAAACCTCCTCTATGCTTCTTTAAAGCCGAAATTTGTACAAAATGGCCCACTCTATAGACGGTTGTGAAAACAAGTTAATAAAACATAAAGATTTTGAAAATGTTCTAGTGATAAATGTTATGACCACTTGACCCCCTTCATAAAACCTATTGGCTGCCATTAAAACCAGAATGTGGATAAAGGGTGTATTCGATAAAAATGGCACACAGAAAATCTTCTGTAACTTTTGAATCGTATGAGTAAAAAACCTAGAAGTTTGAGTAGATCTTATCCATAGTGTATTATTTACATCTGCCAAGTTTTATAGTTATACATTCAGTAGTTCCAGTCATCCCAAGTAACAATTTCAGTTCTATTCCAGCCGTATAGCACTCCTCCCGGCTTTGTTGATGACACTACATTCAAAACTGTTTTATCTACCAACACCTCCTCTATGCTTCTTTAAAGCCGAAATGTGGACAAAGTGGCCCACTCTATAGACGGTTGTGAAAACAAGTTAATAAAACATAAAGATTTTGAAAATGTTCTAGTGATAAATGTTATGACCACTTGACCCCCTTCATAAAACCTATTGGCTGCCATTAAAACCAGAATGTGGATAAAGGGTGTATTCGATAAAAATGGCACACAGAAAATCTTCTGTAACTTTTGAATCGTATGAGTAAAAAACCTAGAAGTTTGAGTAGATCTTATCCATAGTGTATTATTTACATCTGCCAAGTTTTATAGTTATACATTCAGTAGTTCCAGTCATCCCAAGTAACAATTTCAGTTCTATTCCAGCCGTATAGCACTCCTCCCGGCTTTGTTGATGACACTACATTCAAAACTGTTTTATCTACCAACACCTCCTCTATGCTTCTTTAAAGCCGAAATGTGGACAAAGTGGCCCACTCTATAGACGGTTGTGAAAACAAATTAATAAAACCTTTCTAAGACCATAAAAATTTTGAAAATGTTCTAGTGAAAGATGTTATGACCACTTGAGAACCATCATAAAACCTATTGGCCGCCATCAAAACCAGCATAGGGCTAAATGGCCACAGCTGTCAAACTTCACGGCGATATCGTGGTTGGTTTTTGTTGTTTTGCTTTGTTGCTCTTCTGATTCATTCAACAGCAAATAATGGCCCAGAAAAAAGTTCTACTGTTGCGGGAAATTATGATTGATAGCAAAATATATACCAAAACAAATTGAGTTTTTATTATAGCGCATCCTGCTCCAAATCATATGCGCATTTAATTTTATGGTGAATATTGGCACGATAAGAGCTGAAAATTAATGCGCCTTGGAAATTATGCGAGTTTACAACAACAAAAACAAAATTGAAAGAAATATATTCCGTAAATTAATCATGAAACTCCTGAAAATTAATGGAATTCAATAAGGTTATCTGAACGAATACCGAAGTTTGTCTTAGATCTAGAGTTCAATTGTATTACATTTAAAATTTGGTGTATTTATTTTTCCACATTTCAATTATTTCATATATTTCAATATGGCGATTGCAAGAAATCACAGTTTTGCCAAAAAGCCAATTTATCTTAGCAATGGCTACTATAAGACTATCTGGTCGCTTGGTAGCTTTCCTCAATGCCAGTTAGCCGTTTAATGCATTTACTGGAGGCAAAATGGTTTT
Source organism: Aedes koreicus (assembly GCA_024533555.2). NCBI lineage: Eukaryota > Metazoa > Arthropoda > Insecta > Diptera > Culicidae > Aedes > Aedes koreicus. The sequence continues at coordinate 43,598 of JAHHFK020002436.1, read as the reverse complement.
AAAATGCTTTTTCAACTGACCATAATAAGATAATATGAATGAGTCCTAAAACGGCATTTCAAAACAGCATTTTATGAGTTAATAAAGTCAAAATAAAACCTTTGATAGGAGTAAAAGGAATTTTAGAAGTCAAGGTTTTAAGATCGTTGTAAAGAAGCTGTGTAGGTTCTTATAAACCTGACTAAAATTTGAAACTTATTGGCATTTCTTGCTGCCATAATAAAGCCGAATTGATTTCTAGTGGCTTTCATAAAACTTTAATAAAACTTAATAAAGCTGGATGGTTTTGGCAATGTTACCTGGGATGTCGTCGAAACAAGAAATTGTCCGTGAGAAAATTTTGTGCACTCACAATCAAAATCCAGGGGCGTCCCACCGGTGGATTGCTAAAAGGCTTGGAATTGCAAATACAACTGTGTCTCGTGTAATAAGAACCTTCAAGGAGCGTCTGAGTGTCCAAATGAAGGAAGGGAGTGGTCGTAAAAGTGGTCCAATCGACAGTAAAATAGCCAGGAAAGTCGTACAACAATTCAAGAACCGTCGGAACATGTCAATTCGAGATGTCGCTAAAAAGTCTAAGGTGTCAGTCGGTTTTGTGCAGAAAACCATGAAGCGTGCTGGGTTACATGTTTACAAAGTGCAAAAAGCCCCAAACCGGAATGAAAAACAAAACATCACTGCGAAAACCCGTGCCCGGAAACTTTACACGAAGCTGCTCACCAAATCCGGTTGCATCGTGATGGATGACGAAACATACGTCAAGGCCGACTTCCGTCAACTTCCTGGGCAAGAATATTTCGTTGCCAAGTCGAAGTTCGATGTTCCGGAGGATGTTCGAAAGAAGAAACTATCGAAATTTGCAAAGAAGTTTCTAATCTGGCAGGCAATTTGCGGATGTGGGGAAATAAGTGCTCCCTTCATCACTTCTGGAACAATAAACGGTGCGATTTACACGGAAGAGTGCCTTAAGAAGCGTCTCTTGCCATTCATTAAAAAGCACAAAGGATCAACTCTGTTTTGGCCTGATCTAGCATCCTGCCACTACGCTCGAAACGTATTGGAGTGGTACCGAGCCAACGGAGTCAATTTTGTGCCAAAGGATATGAACCCACCAAATTCACCGGAACTTCGTCCAATTGAAAAATTCTGGGCAATTATGAAAACGGAACTTCGTAAACATCCCAAAACTATAAAAACAGAGCTAGAATTGAAGAAAATTTGGGTAAAAACAACAAAGACACTGGGAAAATCGGTTGTACAAAATTTGATGGCTGGAGTGAAAAGGAAGGTGCGGGCATTCGGGATGGGAGACGAAATTGAATAAAACAAATGTTGTAAATCAAAACTCATTAGTAGTTCTCCATTTCCTGAAAATTTCAAGAAAATCCGATAATCAGTTTAATTTTGATAAGTATATATGTGTGTGCCATTTTTATCGAATTCACCCTTTAAATGGCCACAGCTGTCAAACTTCACTTCCGAAATCGAAGTTCTGCTTTGTTCGATTCTCTGATCTTCTGATTCATTTAGCAGTAAAAAAAAAGGTCTAGTGTTGTGGGAAATTTGGTTTGATAGCAAAATATCCAGAACAAACTGTGTTTTCTACAGCGTTTTATGCTCAAAATTATATGCGCAATTATTTTTATGGAGATTATTGGCACGCTAAGAGCCAAAAATTAATGCGCCTCGGAAATTATGCGAATTTTGAATAAAAATTTAAACAAATATATTCGATAAATTAATCATGAATTTCCTTGAAAAGTGCTTAGAATTGGATGATGATTAAAAGAATGCCGAAAGTACCCAACAAACATCGGTGTTGAATTAGAGCTTGTTCAAACAAATTTGGCGAGGCTATTCAGCTATTATAGAAGAAACAGCTGAATAGCTTCTCCAAATTTGCTTGAACAAGCTCTAATTCAACACCGATGTTTGTTGGGTAGTCTCTGATTTACAGTTTATTTGCAAACAATTGAAAATTTGATGCATTTAATTTTCCAAATTGGAATAAAGCGGATTGGAATAAAATCAGAGTTTTGCCATAAAGCCAATTTTTCTTCCCAATGACTATTATAAAACTATTTGCTCTTATGGTGACTTCCTTCAATGCTAATTTGCCGTTTAATGCATTTACTGGAGGCAAAATGGTTTTAAAATGCTTTTTCAACTGACCATCATAAGATAAAATCAATGAGTCCTAAAACGGCATTTCAATACAGCATTTTACGAGTTCATAAAGTCAAAATAAAAACTTTGATAGGAGTAAAAGGAATTTGCGAAACAAGGTTTAAGATCGTTGTAAACAAGCTGTGCAGGTTAACATAAACCTGACTAAAATATGAAACCTATTGACACCTCTTGGTGTCATAATAAAACCAAATTGATTTCTAGTGGCTTTCATAAAACCTTAATAAAACTTAATAAAGCAGGATGGTGTTAGCAATGTTACTTGGGAGTAGCGCTATGCATTCTCTATAGTTTATAATCTGTTTTATTTGAACCGTTCATTCAATCATCTTGTGGTCAAAGAGAGGGTTGCGTAACATTTATTATACATTTCGAAAAACCAACTTTTGTTGTTGGAGAATCTAGAAAAACTTATGAATAGGTCGTATTTTCGAAAATTATTCGAGTATGATAAAATTAAATCGCAAATATCTTGAGATCGAATGCTGTTATGAAGGTCATCACTAGGAGCTTAAACATTTTAAAATACTTAAAAACTCAAGTTATATCATCAGAATACGTTTATTTAGCGAAATGCATCAAAAGTTGATGTTCTAGAAATTTCCATCCTGAAATGTTCGTTTAAATTTGAGTAATTACTTCAAATTTTCAAAATCAAATTATAAAAAAAACAAAAAGTCGTTTTTGAGATATGTAAATTTTTGTGATAATTGTAGATTTTTTTCCGAATTTTTTTTTCTCAGTGTTTATTCTTTTCATAACCTTCACACATAGGGTCACAACGTGTTTATATACAGTTTTTTTTGTACAACCAAAGGTTTTCGAGCTATACATTATTACTTGAAGTGCTATTCAAAATGCTTACGCCCTTTTTAAAACTGACTCTTGAGTCACAAAAATCTATGTTAGCGCGGAAAATTCTCAGTCTCCTAAGCCAAACGCGTATGCAAAGTTTCATTCAAATAAAAAAATATCGAAAATAATTTTCTATATTTCCAGGTAATTTCGGCAGGAAACGCTCAAGAGCAAGTTTACAAGGTCATCTCATATAACCAAGGCACATAAACGTTTTTATTTTTAAGAATCATTATATCAAGCAATCGATAGGAAAATTAAAACCCGTTATACTCGAGAAAAACTTATTTTCAGAACACAGCCACAATATTTTTTTCAAACTACCCTGTGGACTTATTGAATGGCCTGTGAACGCAAAAACAAAAGAATCAACAAACTAGCATAAGTCAAGAAATTTAACAAAAGTAATAATAAGACAATTAGCTGAAAAACAAAATTCCCAACAAACATCGGTGTTGAATTAGAGCTTGTTCAAACAAATTTGGAGAAGCTATTCAGCTATTCTAGAAGAAACAGCTTCTCCAAATTTGCTTGAACAAGCTCTAATTCAACACCGATGTTTGTTGGGTTGAAACAACATTATTTTTGATTTTTGGTTATTCGATTATTTACCTCAGTTTTCAGCACAGTAATCCCATTCTGTAACTATTTCTTTCAAATATGTTGACGAGTTTTTGCAAGTTGACATCACGTCTTTATAACGTTTGCTTTAAAAAAATGGACTTTTTTCGAATGGTGATAAAAAAAGCTACGATAGATAATTGCTTATGATATATTTCCCATGGAAAGTAATTATTTAAGCTTACTTGCAAAAAAAATTCTACGCCCTTGCGAGCGGCCTTGTGGCAGTTAACCGGAACATTCGCCATGGCGGACAAAAACATGCGTGTAGGCGTGTTTTTGAGTTCTTTCTTCGTTTTATTTATCAATTCCTCCTCAGTTTTCGCGACAAAATTGTTGGACAAAAATTCTCGATGGGACGCAGTTGGGGAACGTTGGGCGAGGTCGCCGACTTGGGTACCACATCGATATTCAGCCGCTCCATCTCCTCCAACGATCGCTTCGAGTAGTGGGCCGACACCGCGTCTTCGCCCTTATGGTATTTCTTGATGAACGATGCAACTTCCGGCAGGCATTTTGTACTATAAATTTCCCCGTTCTCGGTCAGTCCGGAGCGAAAGAAGAGCGGCTTTGAGATCCCCTTTTCGCTGATTGTCAGCCACAGCAGCACCTTCTTGGGGAACTTGGTGTGTGAAATGACGTTCAACTCGGAGCTCACTTCCTTCGTAGGGGAAGTAAAATACGAAGGGCCCTGCCAATAGTTTCCATCTAGGGTGAGATAAGTCTCGTCGACCATCACCACCGCCACGTCTCGATTCGCCGGGATAATCAAGTTGACCATCTTACTCAGCCACTACCGCTGTATGTTCATGTTCGTCAGGTACTTTTTCACTGTTTGGCCGCTTGAACCGATCTCCGGGCCAAGCGCACGCAGCGATGTAGCCACTTTTCCCTCGGTCTTCCTCTTCAACATCCTTTGGAGCTTCTTGTCGGTCAGGGTCGTCGGCCGTCCGGAACCGGGCTTTCTTTCGATGCTTTGATTGTTGTCTAATAGATCTAAGATGTTGTAGAGGCCGGAACGGGTGTATCCGGCGTCCACAAAGTGCCGCACGATGTCCGTTTTCGACACGGTGGTGTGCCGTTGTTTGAACGCGCACACTTCTGAAAGGAGTTGCTTCACTGTTTTTGCCATCACGGTTAGAGTTCGACTGATAGAGCTGTCAAATTTTGTTTGCTAGCTCATGAGTTACAATGATTGATGCTGCATAGGTAGTTTTGTCACTGCGGGTGAAGGTAAACCCATGAAAAATCGGCAATTTTTGTTAATTTTTTTTTAATGCAAACGTTATATACATAGCCAAAACTGCAGAATATATGATTCAATCTACTTTGACTCCTGCAGGAAAATCTAATAACCAAATGTTATCCTGCACGTGAAGCAAGGCAGATTTTCTCATTTTCTATCGATCTAACGAAAAATGCCATGAACAACTGTCTGTCTGCGCTTAAATGCAAATTTGTTTACGACGAAGGTCTATAATCAGGTTAGGCACTGAGCTACAGTGAAAGCAGTTAAAATAATAAAAACAAGCTTTGGGAAACTATATATTCTCCTTTGCAAGGTTTGATAAGTATCCATCAACCTCTTGCACTCAGCAATGTGGAAAAATTTCAAATTATTCAAACACCACCCTAATTTTTAGAAAGATCGATGTTGTCAAACCGCATCGACATCGCCCATTCCTAAACGTGCAAAGCGTAGCTCGTACGCCGTGCTCTTGTCTTGGCTATTCAGCGGTGCACTTTAGCCAAGACAAGAACACGGAATACGAGCGCTTGCTAGGCAACGTGTGGGATACAGTCGAAACGTGTTTGCAACCGCATAGAAATCGGAATACGAGGGCAAGAACGCCCAACGAAGCAAATCGTGCTGAGCATCGTGATGGCGCAGTATGATCCAATGGGGCGCCTTGCGCCAGGCACCATCCTGGGAAAGATGCTGATTCAACACCTGTGGCGGACGGGGTGCCAATAGGATGACGTGGTTGACAATGGTCATTCTGCAAATTGACACGATGGACAAATATTCAGGCTGACATCCAAGCTTTCAAGTTGCCATGTAGCTACTTCGGTGGTGCACGGTCTGATGAGCTTCATATCGACATACGGATGCGTGCCGTACTTCCGAGAAGTGGTACGAGGAGAGGTGATGTGCGTGCTGGTGATGATTCGAGCGAAGTTGGCACCGTTGAAGCAGCTATCGATTCCACGCATGGAACTTCTAGCGGCTATACTCGGTGCACGGATGTTGCAGACAGTGCTATCAGCAAGGTGGTCTACTGGATGGACGCAGAGGTGGTGCAGTCATGGATTCGATCTTATCAACGCCTCTGCAAGCAGTTCGTCGGCTGTCGCCTCTCCAATGGCTTGACAAGACTGACCGACTAGCGCTGGGCGCCGAAAGATCAGCTGACGAAGTGAGGCAAGGATACGGAAATACTTCTGAGCAGTTTTTGTGTACGGAATTCACAATTTTTTTTAAGCCAGTGAAGACGAAAGGCCGAGGAAGAGTCTGCCACCGGCAAACACGTGAACGTTGCTGCTGTTCTGGTGGACTTAAACTGTTTCTCGATGTGGACCGTGCTTGTTCGATGCCGTGTGTATTTCGATTCGTGTCGAACTGCAAGCGGAAGATGAAAGGGCTGGTGATAGAGACTCCGTAAGCGATAAACAGGCAGCGGAAGGTGCGGAAACCGAGTACAATTGCGTTGGTTAACGTAGCTACCATTACATCAGAGTATCAGTGAGCAGAGTGTTGCCTGCTGAAGGTAGCACAGTCGGAGAGCTTTATCGACGAACTGAAGGTACTGTCGAGAAACAAAGAACGCCCACTAAGTCATTGGCTATTGAGAAATCCAATCCGCTATATAAGCTGACCCCGCTGATCGACGAAGACGGACTGCCTTTTGATCTGCCATTTCCGGTGATTCTGCTGAATGACCATCGAATTACGAAGCTAATCGTCCAGTACTACCATTGAAGAGTGGCCACAGATACCGCCAAGCAGAGAAGCACAAGTTGCGCTAGCTACAGATGCACGTAGATGCAGTTGTTCGAAAGGTGTCGGTATCCTATGTGTGGTGTAAAGTGCATCGCTGTCGTCCTCAAGTACCGAGGATGGCTCCACTTCCGGTACAACGGGTTACACCGAATCTACAGCCGTTTAGCTACGTCGGCGTCAATTATCTAGGACCGTTTGATGTGTCCGTAGGACGCTGGACTGAGAAGAGGTAGATCGCACTGTTCACCTGCATGGTAACATGCGCGGTCCATCTAGAGGTGGGGCACGGACGAAAACTGTTTAGTCAAAAATATGTTTGTCATTTTCAGATCGAGTGAACCAGTAATGTTTGATTGATGATCCTAAACTTCTGTCATTGTCGTTAATTTTGACGGTCTAAAATTGAGTTTTACAAGCACTGCCTACAGTTATCTCAATGAGTTAACTGTTCGGAACAGCTCGATACTCCGTAGTATCTTGCGTTTGATCGCGAAAATTGGACATCCCTATCAACACTCTGTTCTGATGCCATCTTCCTGATGGCACTATTTATAATCTCCCTAGCTTCAGCCAAAAATCATACTTGACCAACCAAAAGCGGCTATGCCACCACCACCGACACCGATTGAATGTGTGAAATCTGACGAGCTGCTAATAAGCGTTTTCCGGTGCCCATTCCGTACGGCATGGAATCTGTGATTGTGCAAAACTAGCCACTTCCATACTACATCCGATGACCACATCAGGATGAGCATCACACAAAAGCCAGAGTGGTCTATCTCAAGCGCCCACGTTTGCCCCCTTCCCGCCATCAGGTCCTTGTGTCTTTGTGTTTGGTTCGCTATGTTGGCATGGTTGGAAGGTTGATTACGATGGAGCAAAAATCTACCATGCACCTCCATAGACGTCTGAAACGCTTTAAATGGAAGCTTCGGGGTAGCCCGGGACGTGTGAGTGTAGTTTTGCCCGTTCTAAAAAAAAATCAATAATCAGGTCATTTACGATACGATACGACCCACCAGGCCGTCATTCTTGGCTAATGACGCCGACGTGCGAGGAACAATAGCCATGATTGAATGTGTGCCAGGCAGGTTGCATGGATTTGGACGATAATTTCGGGAGTGAATCTGCAGAAAATGGATAACATTTCACAAGTGCTGAGTAAGCACGGCGGAGTGAGATTGGTGCAAAACTTTTCGTGGCACATTTTGTTGTCGACCTATTGCGTGAGCATTCAGTGCCGAATTCCGAAATCAACAGAAAATTAATTGACCATTGAATGCCGGTGGTGTGCAATGTTCGATTTCGTTCTCAGGTTTACCACTGTTCAACAACGGCAGTCTTTCGTTATTTCCAATCAAGATTTACGCTCGATTCGTTCATGATTCATGTAAAAGTGATTGCTCCCACGATGCTGGTAACGAGTACCTACTGATGGTCAACTGAAAATGATTGCTACGATAGTGTAACAGACATTTGCATTCTTAAGAATTAAGGATTAGTATATCGACGTACATCTGATGAAAACAGCTGGACAGATATTTTAGATTGAAGAACAAATATGCAAATAAAATCGTGTAATGTTTGTTCTGCTTAAACTGGCCACCCTCCATTTCTCGATGTTCTTGATCTCGATTTCTCTTTAGAATTCACCCAAGGTTTCTACAGGGTGTGCCAATAAAAAAAAATGCAGATGGCAACATGTAAAAACCTCAGTAACTACAGTGTGTAGTTTTTAAATTACAAAAGAAATTTCGTTGATTGAAAACGGAAATGTTTGTTGTTTCAACCGTTTTCATTTGTCTGTTTCATATAGCAATTCAGTTTATATCATACTATAATTTGTTTGAAAAAAATCATAAGCTTTGGTAGAATCAACCAACAAATCTGTTTGTTTTGGTAGCTGTCATAATGAAACAACCATCATAATGATAAATTCAAACGGACGGCAGTTGAACTTAACTGCTAAATTCCCGAAACAATTACTCAGAATTTTAGTTTGTTTTAACCACCATAGGTAGTCAAATCAAACTAATACGATACGATGTTTGTGCCCAATTCAAACTAGAATATGTTTGCCTTTATCAATCTCTTTTTATTTATATATATATATATATATATATATATATATATATATATATATATATATATATATATATATATATATATATATATATATATATATATATATATATATATATATATATATATATATATATATATATATATATATATATATATATATATATATATATATATAGCCAAATGGATACTACTTTGTTATACATAAACAAATGAGAAATCATATTAGATCTAATTCAGCTTATTCTTTAAACGACTGGCTGTGAAAGCCAGAAATTTGACCGCTGTCTTAGTAGTGCCTCACCCCAGCTGAACAATGTAACAATGTCCTAAGTAACATTGGGAGACTCTCTTTGTCGACTAAAACCATGTTCAAGAATTTTCAATACACAGTGTGGAAATATAGCATGTAATTAAGGATTGAATACGTAGAAAACATCAACAAAATGTTTAATAGACAAGCTTGACGAAGAGAATTTCTCAATGTTACTTTGGACCTTATGTGGTTCAGCTTGATATGTATAAATCAATAATGCATTTGTGTAAACAAACACACACTCACAGTATGGAGAATTTGCAGGGCCTGCTTCTCATCCATCCGCTGCTATCCTTTTCTTTTCTTTTTTCTTATAAAACGATTCGTTTGCTTCATTCAGAAGACTTCACTGCGAATATTCGGAATAAATGTTCGCGCAGATGAGAAGAATTGGTGAGTGTCGCTTGGTTGGTTGGACATGGTGATAACTCAGTGAACGAAAGTAGGCACAAAAAGAAACGGTAAACAAGAAAGGACCGAGTGAATCGTTGCTCAACAGTTTTCGTGTACGGCGACAGTAGGTTTTTTCTGTGGCAGCAGGAAAACGGTGGTGAGTAGTAAAAAGAGCGAGACACCATTCGTTGTGACCTTGATTGACACGTGTATTTCGTATAAGACTGCTATGGAAAACATACGTATCGTATGAAATCCTTTCAGGAGCTTAAAAATCCTCGTTCATACGAGCCACATTATGAACACCTTAGTGCTAATTTCCTCAGTGTAGGTGAATAGGAATGGTAAAATTGGAGAAGCGCTTTGTAATCCATCATGCGAGGGAAAACCACCATGAAGAAGTTTAGGGAACATTAGTTATTCTTTGAATGATCCAGAAAAAGGCAGAAGATTCGGATTTTCCAACCCGAAGCTGGACTAAAAAGTGATTTGGCGATTGATTTGGCGTTGAAATGATCCATCGTACAGGGTGAGTCGATAATTATTGCAACACTTTAGATTTATTGGTAAAGCGGTTATCGTAGTTATCGGGAATGAAACCATTTTTTTTAGTTCACTATATGTATTTACTTCAGCTTATATACGTCGGTAAAATTTTAGGCTGAGTTTGAGTAAAATGCTCAACACTTGAGATTGACGCACTCCATCAGAGCCTGTATAATCTTTTCCGGACGTTTTGTCCTTTTCACTCTTCGCCTCTCCTGTCTTCTGTTTTTTATCATGGACCAAAAGGTTACGAGCGGACGGAGCTCAGGACAGTTTGGTAGGACCATGTCTTTTGGTACACAACCAACGAATAAGTCGCATACAGGGCACGGTTTTGGAGTAGTTTCATAAAGCCAAATCGAGCAAAAACAACGGTTTTTGATCGTGTTGAAAACGGGAAAAGCCGTTTTTGAAGGCACTAAGTTTTGTAAATCTCACCGTTTATGGTGCCTTTGGTCGATGGAATACAAACTATCTAACGCATGTTCCAATGAAGCTGTTCGTAAAAGATCGCCTGATGCACTGATTGATCCCTTGATATATATGTCTAAGGAATACTTAGAAACTTTGTTGCCTTTTACCACATCATTTTCTTTTTGTTTCTTGATTATCGAGATTTTCAGCCTTGGGCTGGTTAATCTCCCGTCATTGTCACTCAAACACCGCTTTTTGGGCATTTTCGATACTGGTCCGGGGGTGAGATTCGAACTCGTGACTTTGGCGTGAGAGGTATAGATGTTAACCCCCACCTCATCATTTGTTTTATATAAACAATTATTTGTTTAAGCCATAAGCTTATTTAATGATGATAATCTTACCTTCTAATACTTGCTTATGCTGGTCTAACGTCTTATTATGACCGCACCTGCGATACAATGTTTCACCACGAAATTCGGTTGATCACTGTCCCCTTAACGTTAGTTTTAAGATAATTGATGTATACAAAAATCTTGGATCTGTAAAGTTAATTCGATTGAGCCTGTACAAATAAATGATCTTAATAAAAAAAAAAGAAATTCGGTTGAGGGCTACTTGTCTTCTGTTTCCGAGTATCCCACATTTTCAAATCTTGCTCCACTTGGTCTAATTATCTTGCTCGCTGCGCACCTCTGTATCTTGTTCCAGTCGGAATCGAGGAAAACATCATTTCTGCGGGATTGTTGTTCGGCATTCTTATAACGTGTCACGTCCTGCTTCAGTGACTTTTAGGATACTGTGATAGCCTTAGAGTTTCGATAGCTCGTGGTTCTTTCATTTTCTCCATATTCCGTTTTCACATACACCGTTAGAGATGGTCAGCAAACGACGTTTTAAAACTCCAAGTGTTTGCCACTTCTCCTTGAGCTTTGTCCAAGTCTCATGCCCACAGAGAACTACCGGTCTTATCAGTGTTTTGCACATAGTACATTTTGTACAGGGGTGAAGTTTGGTAGACCGCAGGGTACTGTGGAGTCTATAGTGAGCACGACTTCCAGATGTAATGGGTCTACGAATTTCCCTGCTGAGGTTTTTATCCGACGTCACCAATGACTCATCTCCGTCGTTTATCACAGTTCGGCTTATGCGAGCTTTATCACGATCGGTTCCTCCTGTCAACAGATATTTAATTATTGACACATTCACCTTTAATCCAACCTTTCCTGCTTCACCTTTCAGCTTGGTGTACTGATCAGCAACCACCTTGTACGTTATTTCAACAGTGTCTACGTCATCAGATGAAAAAATGAATTAGCTGGATTTATCGTTAATCATACCCCGTATGTTAAAGTCCGCACGTTTTATAACACCTTCTTACGGAATAGGAGACATGACAAACCATTGTCTTGTTGCGTCCAATGCGCGTTTCAAAAGAGTCCGATAACGCACCCGATATCCTTATACAGCACTGTACTCAATCTATCATAAGCTTAATCAGTATTGTTCGTTCTCGTCCCTATTCTTTCATAGTTCTTTACGATTAATAGTATCGTTTGCGGCCTTGAAATCGATGAGAAGATGATGTGTAGGAACTCGAACCTAAAGATTTGGTCTGTTGTTGGTCGCCCGTATACACGACCGGCTTGATAACTTCGTTTAAATCTGCCTGCTAGTGGCGCTGGACGGTGGAAGATGATCTAAGAAAGTGCTCTATAAGCCGCGTTGAGAATAATGATCGCTCGGTAAATCTCACATTCCAACTTGTCACCCTTTTTTGTATATAGGACATGCTATATCTATTCCTGGATTTGACCAAAGTCTACGCTCCATACAAAAAAATGTATCGAGAAAAGTCTACGAGAGGAGAGGGGGGGTCTGAGGTTTTCCAAAACGAGTCTACGTGGTTTATGAACAGACCCTATTGTTCTAATGGGACGTTTGGTTAGCTTAAGTAAGTGAGTAAGTAAGTTAGAACATTCTATGACTGTTAGAAATTATTTGGAGGCAAAATAGTTAATTTATTTTCCACATACTCGTATAAAAATAAAAGAAACACTTGGGGAAATAATCACATATTAAATTTTTTTCAAAGCATTAGTTATATCGATATCATGAGTTGGTTTGTAAAAAGTTAATTTATGCAGCGTGAATTTATTCATCAGAATAACAGCATTAGAACTATTCGGAGATTTATCAATACTGGCAGCACAATGTGATTCATAGAGGGTTATTCGATTGTTATGATAAAGATCCTTATATCATAATAATCTTTATACAGGTAACTCAAATATTTAATGTTATGTAATGTTATGTTAAAAGGAAAATCGGTGAAATAGGTTCGGTGAAATATCATTAAACTTTGCTGTGGGTAGAGGGGAAATAATTACCCTACATGCAAGCGATTTACGAATTCCTTTGTTTGTCTGATCTAAGAGTGTAATGTCATCACCCCCTCCCATCCAGTCTATTAAATTTCCTGCCATTGTGTCCCAGTTATACTATCCTTTTGTTTCCGTGCTACTTGTACCTGCCCAGTAAGCAGTGGTCACCCATCTGTGGCTTAGTTCCTGAAAGGGACTACAGGGACCGTGGATTTGGTAGATGTCGCAACAATGAGCAGCAAATAATACCTTCAATAAGTTACCTGCCTAACCCCTTTCAAACGATAATGTGACCCATTAACCTCGAGATAGCCACGAGTAATTGGCACCCCATTTTACTAAAATTGAAAAATTATACATTGTAAATAACAATATTGAATATCGGCTCCGTAAAGTGTTACACACGCCTGAGCCTCCTAACAAATAAACGAACTGATTAAAAAAAAGAGGGGAAATAATGAATCAGTATTTGCGCTTTACCAAGTATCGGTATCGGTACATGGTTGTTTCGGAGGATTTTCCGTATGTTCGATCTCAACGCGCTTCTGAAATTTGCGTATATGGTTGGCATAAACCTGATTAGGCATTGCACTTATTTTTACTTTCAGTTTCTCATTATTTATTTCTTCCTAGAAGCAAAACTCTATCCCACGCGAATCGTTAATACAACAGAATAACTGTTCATAGAAGTACTAATTGGAATTAACAGAAAATAATCATTCGGAATGTCATGTTTGAATACCAAAACGTTGTCAGTGATAGGGAATTTCTTTATATTTGCCAGAATGCAAGATTCGTAAAATTTTCCTACCCCGATGGATGATTTTATGCATAAAATATATTCATCGTTTGTTTGTAAAATTTAGATATTTGGGCTAACAAAATGACAATTGTAAAAATGTGTAGTTGATAACTGCAAAAATTTCAACTATCAATCAGGAAAAGATCGAGTTATTAGCGTCCAGTGTTTCAATTTTACGTGACAGCAGCCATTTTTTAAACTTTAGCATGCTGCTATTGCCGTATTGCTTTACTTTTGCGCTTCGGAATAATATAGAGACCGTTCAAATCTCCGAGCCTTGTTAGAAATTGTACAGAAAGCATAAGGTATGCGACGAATGAAAAACTAAAACTATTTTAGTCTAACTATTTAACTATTTTAGTATTGAATTGGTCGTCCGGAAAAGGACGGATTTTTAATCGTTTACATTTGAATTATTAAAACCTTCTCGGTCTTTAAAGAAGCAGGTTATTTCATCAGTTCTACGTTGCACCTTATGAAAAGATGGCTACCAACAGGATCTCACACAAGCACCTTATTTTGCTCCGTGTTTGAGCCCACCGACTGGCTACAAATAAATTACTGGCTTGGCCAACCGACTACATAACTAATGGCTGCCTAGCCAACGGTTTGCTAGCAACAGTCATCAGGCAAATCAGGGTACTTGCTGCACGCCAGCTAGCAATGCATTGCCTCTCCGAATAGGTTCAATACTGCAGTCCAAATATAGTCAGTGCACACCGCCACCAGCTGCCATTCCAACTCTGCCGCTCCGAACAGCTTCAATACTGCCACTTTGAAATTAAACCTCCGCGCCCTCCAGGGTACTCCCGCCCCCAACTGCCAAACCAATACTCTGAACAGTACCACACTGCTTCAATGCTGCTGAACGAATGAGAAATGTGTTATGGTGTGCCCGTTTTATATCGTTCACTGCTACATATGAGTAATCCCTTTGAAATCTGTGATAGGAAAGTACTGTGCATTTAGTAAATTTAGCCTGCATTCCGTTTTGCATAAGACATCACCTTTCATTTACGCTAGTTTCAATAGTTTACAATTAATCAAGGATACTTTTTGACAGTTTAATTGATCCAATCGATTGTTATAGACATCTTGAAAATCTATCGAGGATTGATTGAGTTATTAGCGTTTCGTTTGTAACGATATTTCGTGACGGTCGCAATTTTCAGATTTTCATTTGACACTATACCCTTGCCGTAAGACGTAGTCTACGTCAAAAAAGACAAAGAAAGAAAAAATAACAAACCCCCCGGTAGCAAAAATATAATCATTTTCCTCATGGTCGCGGTTGAATTTTAGTTCGATTCTGCAAAAATTATTTTAGCCCAGAAAAACAACCGCGCGGGAATCGATCGAAAAAGTCCATAGGTCGCGATGCGAATGAGTGACCATAACCCGCGTTTTGGTGAGAGGGTGTTTTTGAGGAACATGGCCAGAAAGGGACCATATTTAAGCCCAGGTTGGAAAAATAACAGGAGATTCGGTGTTTTTAAGTTCTAAAAGCAGCACCGTCACGCTGCCCGTTGAGTTCCGTGACGTTAGTAAAAGACGGTGCCAGTTCGGATTCGGCAAGTATAGGTTAGAATTAATTACAGTGTTAAAGGCGAGCAGCAAAAATTATTACCAATTACAAGGAAAATAGTGCAACTCATTCAAAGGTAATATATATCACATTCTTGTGCGCCAGTGGTTGTTCAGGATTCAACCATTAATTAAAAAAGTGACAGTACCTTTGGGGCTATTCATAAACCACGTCGACTTTTCTGGGGGGAGGGGGGGGGGGGTGTGTTTGACCAAAGTCTACGCTCCATACAAAATTTCAAAAAATTGTATGGAGAAAAGTCTACGAGGGGGGGGGGGGGGGTCTAAGATTTTCAAAAATCAGTCTACGTGGTTTATGAACAGGCCCTTTCCGCTCGGCTCGTTCAGCTTGATTTAAAACGCACTTATTTGGTAATTTTTGAACATGAGTTGTTAGTATCCATTCTTATGATTTGATTCCTTATGATTGACATCATATGTAGGGTATGTGTCCCTTGACTTAGCGATCGTTTACATTTTTAATTATATCTTATAAAGTTATTAAGCTGTGAGCGAGATTCAACTAGTTATTCACTTGTTAAGATAAGTTTGATAAGACACGAAAAGTTACTCAACTTTTTTTATAAAGTCAGAAACTTTAGAGGGATATGGATGTTATGTCAGTATACAAGCACCAAATTGAGTCTATTTGTGGATGGAACTTCGTCCCATTCGATGGATTTATTACTAAATGCAGTCTATGTACGGTTTTTTTTTCCTAATTTTATGAATTGAGGCATTTTCAGCTGTATTTGCTTTACTTAACACAAAATTTCACAAAATAAACTAATCGAAAACAGCTTCGAAACACTTAAGTGATGTTCATATATGATTTTTCAGCCATGCATTAATGAAAACATTATAATTCACTATACAATGATTTTGTTCCTTTGGTTTGTGTTTAGATGAGCCACTTGAATATACACAACCGAAAACTCATGCATTTCCACTTAAAATTTTACCAATAACAATCTTTTTACTACGTTATTGATACAACAGGCCGTAGTTGAGAACATACAATAAAATATGTCCCCAACATTGGGTCTACGATTTTCTTGTAAAGCCTTTGTTATTTTGGCTTTGTGAACAGTTAGTTTGCAACGTGTAACTATTTTCTGTACATCCAGACTGCATTATTTGCTTTATCGATTCCATTAAGCCAAATTTAGATCACTTGAAGATCGTGTAGATCATCTGTTCAGCTTAACCAGTGAAATCAGGATGCCCCAAAAGTTCAAGAAATTGAAAACTACGCGGAAGTGAACAACTATAAGTTGATTAATAATGTCTCAATTGCTTTGGATTACATCGGCGATCCTAATAGCAACATGATTTTGTTGATTATCGCTAAACTAATGACATATTTGGTACATAGGCCAAATGAAAGTGATGGGCTGACTTTACATCCCGTTACCCTATGCAGTAATAATCAATAAAATTCTGAGTGACATAAATCTATGTCGCAACATTTTTTAAACCATCGGCTGGTGGCAGCAAAAATATTTCGTCACCTGGAGGAAACAGTACAGAAATGTCATATGAGATTTTCTCCCACGACGGATAACTTTTGCGTGTGTTCAATTTGGTCGTAATGAAAAATGTCAAATGTCAAAATATAAATATTGAAATACAGTACATTTACCCCCCACTGTCATCATGTAGCTTCAGTCATTCCTGATTATACCATGACGAATGTTGTTCATAATGGAAATCTTTGGTGAACTTCGGCCATTACAAGATAGAAGTCTGAATCGATGTTTGGGCCACGATGGGTCCTGACTACCATACTATCCGAGAAGCGCCTTCTGTCGATCAAGCGTGGAGAATCTTTTCAGGACAAAAACACCGTAAAATGCGAATTCTGAAGTGAAAATTCTACTAAGTCAGAAGTATACATCTCGAAAACGACTTTATCGAAACCGTTACTCAATATGCTGAGTTAAGCTCAAGATGTTTATAGTATAAGTGCTGTCCTATTTATAGGGCGCTGCGAATATGAAGCATCTGTCCTATTTTTAAGACGCTGAGGTAATTGGAGTGAAGCTATAGCACACAATTCAATATCCATATAAACCTTCAGTACAACTGGGGCAGTGAACAAAACCTCTTCACTCAATATTAAACGCTGCGAAAAACTTTTCAACAAATGGATTTCATCGCAATCCAATGCTTCTCTACCTCCAGCCTACGTGAAGTCAATAAATGATAAATAAATCTCTGTTTACTGTAAACTTTAGTTCACCTTCTCCTAATGGGATCATCCGCCATTTGAGACCAAAAAATTTCCAATTTTTCAAACAACTCAACCCATTCGTAAGTAAAAGTTTCATAGTGTGTACGGTTTAAATAAATAAAACTGAGCATCTTTTGATTGTGTGTGCCACGGAAGCGGACGGCAGCAATCGATCGAACGCTTTTGCAAGGATGATGCAGTCAGATATCGGATTTGGCAGCCTTCTTCGTCAATCTTTTCCCCTTTGGGGTGTTTCAGCCAAACAGAGGTGAGGCCGAGCGCTGGAAAATTACTCTTTTATTAGGAAACTTTTTGATTCTACCCTTTCCCCATGGAGTTTTCGACCCGACTCAAAGTGAGAATGAATTGTAGGATTCAACTGGAAGGTAAAAAATTCAAATGGTTCGGATTGTGGCCATTTTTCCATTTAGATGACGGAGGAAAAGACTGTCAGGAATGTGTGAGAAGTCAAACGAGTTTCAGAATGTTTCTGCTGCAAATGGATCTGTTTGTTTGATGTGAAGAAAAGGATGTGTGGAAATTTTACGGATAATACCTAAGCCAATAATTGGTTTGCTTTGCGATTTTTCATGTGCTATTAACGTAATTGAAATGTTTATCTAATATGGTTGTTGGCCATTTTTGATAAATTTTTAATGGTAGAATGTTTGATTTTTGCAGTGACCTTCCACATTTGAATGAATAATAGTTTTTTTTAAAGAATTTATTAAACGGCATTTGACGGTTACACTGTACGAACATAAAATATTCAGTATGCCATAATTTCATTAATAATAATGTTATACAATAGAATAATTTCATAATTCATAATCGTTCAGAGGCAAAATTCGCACTGAAATATATTAATATTTTTTTTTGATTTTCTAAAAAAAATGTTAATAGATAAATATTGGTGGCAAAGAAATCAAAAAATCACATAAAAACACTAAAATGCCCACAACTCAATCGAAACTTTCCAAAAATTTTTAGGGGTCAATTGTAGAAGTCATGTCACTTTGCTCGACAGGTCTATTTTGCTATAACAGATGTCGAGTTTTTGTCGAGTTGGTTGACTCAGTCGACCGCTCCAAAAACTAGTGACTGATCTGTCATATTTTGTCTAGTAAGAGTTTGTTTTGATACGCGTTTTTCATCGGTTAGTCGGCTGAGCATTAAAAAAATTATTAAACTATAATTGTTTTACAGGTGAATTTACAGAAGAACAATTTACTTTGTGCAAAAATAATGTCTAATCCTTTTAAATACAAAACAAACTACCGTCAGTTCGAATGGCTCATCGCCAGAAGCTTTTGTGGCGTGGAGTCAGCCAAACTAATGCTGAACAGAAGTGGTAGGAAACTAACCAAGAGCTTGATTCTTTTGGACCACCGCACCTTGGGTCGGAATAACAAAAGTAAATTTAATTTTCTCGTTTGATACTATTATTTTTCTGATCCTTAAATTAGCTCTCAGGCCCACAGTCCGTGGCCACATGAAGACCCAAAACAACAATAAAAGTGATGTACTTTAGAAACTGATCTTAGAATTGTGATTTTTTTTCTAAAATATTTCTAAACGCATCCTATCAGTACATTTGTACTTGGGACTTGGAAACATACCCTCGAGTTAAGTGGAAATTTGTCATACATTTCTAGATCTATAGAAACTAACCAGAATTCAGGACACATCTAAGAAAGTTCAGAAGGAGCTTCCAGAGCTTCAGAAAGATACTTTCTAGACGTTCAGGAAGAGACTTCCTCGAAAACAATAACTACTTCAAATGTCATGCAGAAACTTCTCAGAAGTATAGGGAGCGCTTTGTAGTAGTTCATGCAAGAATATCCCAGAAAATTCAGGACCAAACATCACCGAAGTTCAAGATCGTACTTCCCAGAAGTTCACGAGAGAACTTTCCCGAAAATCAGGATAGAACTTCTTAGAGATTGAAGAAGAAGAATAGGGAAAAGGACTTTTTAGACGTTTGTAACATTCCAGAAGTTCTTCTCAAAAATTAAAAATGGAACTTCCCAGAAGTTCTGAAAAAAAAACTTCCCCGGAGATCAAGAAGAAGCTTAACAGGGAGGGCACTACCTGTATGTTCTAAGAAAAATAAGGAACCTAGTTCCACAAAGCTCAGGACGATACGTCTTATAAGCTAAGGAGAGATCTTTTCTGAAGTTCAGGAAAAAAAACATCCTAGAAGTTCCGGAAGAAACTTCGCAAAATTTTAGTTGGAACTTCTCAGAAGTGCTAGAGAGGTTTCCCAAAGTTCAGAAGAGACCATACCAGTATTTCAGAATGAAAATATCTCAAAGTTCAGGAAGAAACTTCTCCAAAGAACAGGAAAAACGTTCCAGAGGCATTGGGGGTACTTCCTACTAGTTTAAGCAAGAATTTCTCAGAAGTTCAGAAACAAACTTCTCCGAAGTTAAAAAAAAAAAAAAAAAAAAACCATTCTTTTTTTATTTATTTATTTATTTATTTATTTATTTATTTATCACAATAATTCAACTGACAACAAATGTCTAAATGAATAAAAAACTTAAATTACTTGGTTACGGCCAGAAGTACGGAAAGAGTCAAGTAGCCGGTGACGAAAAACGTCAGCAGATAAGTTGAAGTCGAACATATTGAAACGCTCGTTGAAACGCTGGCTGATTTCTCGAATTGGTTCATGGAGTGCATAGTTGTTGTTCTGTGGCTCAAGATGCAAAAATACACGTTGACGAAGAGGTCTCTCGGGAGCGTACAAATTTAACTGTAACAACAGTGCCGGACAGTCAATTTCACCCCTGAGCAGCTTCCCACCAAACAAAGCCTGAGCGGCCTTTCGTCTCACCTCAAGTGGCTCGATATTAAGCAGAAGGCAACGCTCTTCATACGCAGGCAGGTTCGTAGGATCACGCCAACTGAGAAAGCGAAGAGTGTATCTTACGAACTTTCGTTGAACTGCTTCGATTCTGGCGATCCATATGGCCTGGAAAGGGCACCATACAATAGCACATGATTCTAGTATGGAACGTACCAGTGAGCAATAAAGTGACCTGAAGCAGAGCGGGTCACGAAACTCGTCAGCAATTTTAAAAATAAAGCCCAGTTGACGATTGGCTCTGGACACAATGTCGTTGTAGTGAAATCTGAATGTCATTCCATTATCCAAAATAACACCGAGATCCTTGATGTGTTGAACGCGAGTGAGCGATTGCCCGGAGAGGACATAGTCGAAGATGATTGGTACGTTTTTCCGGTGATATGATATTATGTTGCATTTTTCGATGCTTAGGCCCATCAGATTCATTGAGCACCATTCGGCGAAAATACACAACATATGCTGCAAGTCGGAACAGTCTGATAGACTTTTTATAGTTTTGTAAATTTTTGAATCATCTGCGTAGAAGAGGCGGGACCCTGGTGGGGATAGCAAGATGGCATCGTTTATGAAGATCGAGAAGAGCAGTGGACCAAGGTTGCTGCCTTGCGGCACTCCCGAATTATTTGTGAAAGCTTCCGACTCCGACGTGCCAATCTTAACCCATACTGAGCAATTCACCAAGTAAGACCTAAACCAATCCACAGCGGCAGATGATATGCCGAGTATGTCCAGCTTAGCAAGCAGAATTTCATGATCCACCGTATCAAACGCCGCCTTCAGATCCATATACGCAGCATCAGCCTGCCATCCAGAATCAATACAACGCAGGCAGCTAGAAGTAAACTGAACCAGGTTCGTAGAAACCGATCGTTTCGGATAAAAGCCGTGTTGATCAGAATCGATGTAGTTTTTACAGCACTCAAACAAGGAACCGTTTATAATAATTTCGAATACCTTTGAACATGCGCACAGTGAGGTGATACCATGGTAATTGACAATGTCCCGTTTATCTCCTTTTTTGTGGATCGGAAATATATACGAGTGTTTCCAGCGTGTGGGAAACTCACTTTGCTGCGCCGAAAGCTGGAAGATCCTTGCAAGGGGAAGGCAAAGACTGTCTGCATATCGTTTTAAAACAGACGATGGGATGCCATCAGGGCCAGTGGCAAACGAGAGCTTCAGTTTGTGTATTGCAGTCATCACTATGTCATCAGTAATGCGTGGAAAATCGAAATTGACCACGTCGTGTGGCAACCCCATAGTAGCATCTATCACTTGTGTCGGCAAAGCGGAGAAATCGTTGAACACTTGCATAAAACGTTGGGCAAACAGGTTGCATTTCTCACCTTCAGTATTGGCTGTGTTGTTTCCGAGGAACGTGGAACAAGGCAACCCGGTTTCCTTTCGCTTGGAGTTAACAAACGACCAAACATTTTTTGGGTTCTCTCGCAGGTTTGCTTCCGTGCGTCTTACATGTCGATTGTAAAGGAAACGGTTATATTTGCGGTAACGATGACTTGCGAAATTAAACTGTCGTTTGTAGTAGGGTGAGCGAGAAGTGCAGTTCCGTCAGTACGGCGGCAGAGCGTTGTCGCTTCAGTACGCGTAGGCGTGGATTTGACCATGATGGTTTTTGCGGAGGGCGACGTACTGGAACAATGCGAAAAATTGCATTTTCCAGCGCAGAACTGAAAAAATCAACTGCGTCGTTCACATTACTTGTCGATTCAATAAATTGCCAATCAATTCCAGCAAGCTCATTATTCAATGCAGCGTAATCGGTCCGCCGAAAGTCAAGAGAGTAGGACTCAGATGGCGGCGAATGAAACAACGGGGCGGGTAGGTTGAAATTCACGACGAGAGCAGGGTGGTCGGCATCGATTAGTGGTTCTACTGGCAGAGTAAGGAGTGTGCCCGGTAATGCACGATTATTTGCTAGAACAAGATCGAGCAAGCGCCCATTCCGGTTCAGCATAGTATTAACTTGAGTGAATCCATGAAAATTAAATCCATCGAAAAGGCTAGAACAAGCCGCCGGCATATGCGATAACAAGGGATCGATCATTGGAATGTCGTTGCCCGCCAAGCGCCACTGTAACCCAGCTTGGTTGTAGTCGCAGAATAAGAGCGCAGGAGAGTGAGAGCTCAGTTGAGATGATATTGAGCCTAGCGAATCCACATAATCACGGATGATTGTGCAATCGTTTTTTCGATCGGGAGGAATGTAGACTACGCCCACGCTAAGTGTGTCTCGTAAATGCTCCAGAACAATCCAAATCTGCTCCAATCGGCTTGAAATGGGCGACTCGCTGAGATAGCTGGTTAGTCTAGTTGAAACAGCAATCAGGACCCCTCCGCCGCGTGTTTTATGACTATTCAGCGGGGATCGATCAGTTCTGTAGACATTGTATAATGATCCGAAAAGTTGCGACGAATTGATCCTATCATCCAGCCACGTTTCCATTAATACAATCATATCATATTCTTCCTCCGAGACTGCCAGAAAGAACGCGTCGATTTTGGTCCTCAACCCACGAACGTTCTGATAGTAAATCCGCAATTCATTCGAGGTACGATCCGGAGAGCTGGAAATCAAAGCGGATTCAGGTACCGAAACATCCAAATCGAAATCATACTTGCCTGAGGGTGTAGGCCGGAAGGCCCCTCTACCATCACCAGCCACAGGGGGCCGGGAAGAAGGGAAGAGGTAGCCGGAAGCAAGACCGGGCGGGGGGGGTCCGGGGCTTCCTTGGTGCCTGTTTTGAGGTGTCCCGGTTCGGAGAGTTTGTCGTCGATAGGTTATGAGGAAAATGTTCAGAACTTTAGCTAAGAGCTTTGCAAAAGATCAGGAGAGAGTTTCCCTGAAATTCAAGAGATAATCACTGACGAACAGAAGAAGCAGTTTGTACAATTCCTTGGCTTCCATCTCACTTCGTTTGAGAGATTTGATCGGTAAGAAAACTTCCCTGAAGTTTGGCAGAAAAGAATGAAAAAAATTCAAGAGGTTTATCAATACATCAAAGAAGTTTTCGAGAACTCTTCCTAAGTTCAGAGAATCCTCTGAAATAAAATAAAAAAGACAAAAATTCTCGATTCCGAAATTTTTTACACTGAGGGTACTAGGAGAGTGAAAAATGTCAATACTTATCTTCGACTCTCAAGAATGATAGCTTAATTGATGAAAGTCATGAATTATTGCATGATATAATATTTCAATAACATTTTGAAAAATTTCAACACTACAGTTAACAGTCGATTTCGGTTACCGACTTGATCAGATTCAGTCTACTTCTGTAATGTGCAATTTTGCTCGACTCGACAGTTACAAGTGTCGAGTCGAGTTGCTCGGCAGGACTTTGATAATGGACCCCATAATTTTCAAGCAATAGAAATATCTGAAATTTCAATAAAAGATTTATCAATTTACATAAAAAACGAAATCTTAATGAGACAAAACCAAAAAATCATTTGAAAAAAATACAACGAGAATGCACAGCGCAGTGTACAGTTTAATTCTCACTCAGATTTCGATCCTTTGTAGCGAGGGCTTGGGAGGGGCCACTATTGTTCGGGCTGTATCCTGACAGCTCGACGTTTTTCTGTGCTTTCGCTCCCGACCGACTACTGCGATCAGTTTGGTAACACATCGAGTCACAAGCTCACAAGCATTTTGGCGCAGTGAAGATTTTATTTTAGAAGTTCACCAGCGTCCTTCGCGAGCGATTGAAATTTTGGTGTTCTCTTTAATTGTAACAGTAAATAAAATGTTGTGAAAGTAATTATAAGTGAAAAGCAAATAAAAATTCCTCCGAAATTCCCGTGATTCCACACTTTCCGTCGTGGTTGCAATTTATACAGTCCGCTACTCAAACAGTTATTATTATTTGAAATTCTAAAGTAGTAGTTTGTATACACAGTTTAATTTTATCTGTTATCTGTTTTATGCCTCTAGAACAGCTCAGAACAGCTAAATTATTTTGCCTAACTGAAAGCGCATTTAATTTCACCGCTTTGTGACTGTCTTATACGAATGGGTTAATGCATAATGGATGACCTACGTAATGTTTCACTTTTTCCTTTGTTGATGATGATGTTTTATTCACTTTTTAATACATCATTGCACTCATGGTATAAGTAGGTATATATAATTATGAGGTAGTATCTTTGTTTCAACATCATTTCACGTACGCCGTGATATAGTTTTTTGTTGAACTTATCGATGAACTACTGATACGTTTACATTGTGCACACTCTCATATGCGTTTTTTTAATGCCTCAAGCCATCTCTCGACAAAATTTTCAAATTATATTCGACATGGAAGTGATAAATGCTTGTCGGGTCGTTAATTTTAAGGGCATTACTGAGAAACCAGAAAAAATACCGTCTTAATTTTTTTTCCAATCTAAAATTAGGTAGTGAACAAAAGAGTTTTTTTTTCAAAATTTTCGAAGATTAGGAACATAGTTTTCCTAGGCTTTTTCTTGCAGGTTTTATCCAACGTTAACAACACGAAAAATTCCTAGACTAGACCGGGTATCGAACTCAGCCACCTCCAGCATGGTGTTGGCTTTGTAGCTGCGCCTTTACTGACTGAGCTAAGGGAGGACCCATTATTCTTATTCTACTCAACTGGCAGGATAATTAATTACCCCCCACTCGGTATTGGTTAGGGTCCGGTAACTCAACAATTTTCAAAACATTTTACATTATATGTTTTGACCAAATTGAATACGCGCAAAGGAGAACCGTCATGGGAGAAAATACCATGACATTCTTATACTGTTTTATGCAGGTGACGAAACATTTCTGTTACCACCAACCGTTGGTTTGAAATTGAATTTATGTCGCTCAGAATTTTGTTTATTGCTGGCTTATTACAACATATATATTATGTTTAGGACATAGAACCAAATCATAACAACGGACACTAACTGGAGAGCTAAGCAAGCTTCGGGCGCGAGTGTACGTGTTTATTTTTCGCTATATTAAGTCGGTCGCACGAAAAGGTGACGCGTGTTAGAAAAGTTCGAGAAAAGTTAGTTCGGGAGGAGAATCGGTGGAAATCGCGTCATATAGCGCGGTATCCATCGTTTCGGTAATCAATAGTTTGGTTGCGAGCAGCTGTCGTCATAGTACGGTATCTACACTGCGGGAGAATTTAACTAAATTTTGAAAAGGTTTTGACTCACTTTCGTCAAAAGTGGAGTCACGCATGAGTCACTATGAGTAAATGTGACTGGGATTGACAAGTCGACATACCTAAGACACCGACTTAAATCAGATCGATGGTACAGATTTGGCGATTTGTCTATCCCAGGTCGTGAAGATCTCTACATCTCTCTTAATTATGTGTTAGACTAACTGTTGTGTGATGCCTATTTGATTTAAACATTTTTACATTTTTAATTGTTTTTAATTTTTAATTTTTAATTAAGATTGTTCTTCCACTTGTATTCCATAGCAAAAACTTCCATTTCGCATATAAGAAATATAGGATTATATTTGAATATGTTTGTTTAAAGTCATCCTTTTCAACATTGCGCTAGAAGGTGTTATGAAACGTGCGAACTTTAACATGCGGGGTTCGATTTTCAATAAATCCGGCCAGTTCATCTGCTTCGCTGATGACGTGGACGTTGTCGGCAGAACGTGCCAGATGGTAGCTGATCAGTACACCATGCTGAAACGTGAAGGGGAAAAGGTTGGATTGAAGGTGAATGCGTCGAAAACATAGTATCTGTTGGCTGGAGGAATCTACCGTGATACAGCTCGCATTGGCAAAACCGTGCCAATCGACGGAGATAAGTTCGAGGTGTTAGATGAATTTGTGTGCCTAGGATAATTGGTTACGTCGGATAACAATTGCAGCAGAGAAATTCGGAGACGCATTATTACCGGAATTCGTGCCTACAATGGACTCCACAAGACCTTTAGGTCTTGTAAACATCACCCCCCAACAAATTGTACCATGTATAAAACGCTACTAAGACCAGTAGTTGAGTGCTTGAGACTTGGATAATGCTCGAAGAGGACCTGTTAGTCCTGACTTGGAATTTTCGATCGACACGTGCTTAGGACCATCTTTGGTGGTGTATGTGAAAACGGCGTATGGAGGAGAAGGATGAACCACGAGCTGGCGCAGCTCTATGGCGAACACAGTATCCAGAAAGTTGCTAAAGCTGGAAGGGTACATGTTGTAAGAATGTCGGATAACAACCCCGCCAAAATGGTGTTTGCCTCGAATCCGACCGGTACAAGATGCAGAGGTGCGCAGTGAGGTAGGTGGTTAAGCTAAGTGGAGCAAGACCTTGGACGTGTGGGACATTCAAGGAATTCGAGACAACAGGTGACGCAGGTGCGGTCCTAATAGGACGTTGGACCAGCATAAGTAAGTAAGTTATTTAAAGTTATTAAAATGGTGCTCAAACTCGACATTTTTATTTACTTTGTATTTCATTGAAATAAACCACCCGCACATGTGTGTGGCCCCAACAGCATCCCTAATGTTGGTTTTTGTCGGTCCTCAAACTTGATATTTTAACATATTTTTGCATTCTACTGAAATAAACCACTCACGCTTGTGTGTGGCCCTAACATCATCCCTACTGTTGGTTTAAATCGGTCCACAAACTCGATGTTTAATTTTATAATCTATTGATATATACCATTCATTCATTGGATGTTTTAACGTTTTCTTGTATTAAATTGAAACGTTCCACACTTGTGAGTGGCCCCAATAGCATGCTTACTGTTGGTTTGAAGCGGTCCTCAAACTTGATGTTTTAAGATACATATGTATTCTGCTGAAATGAACCACCCACACTTGTGACTGGCCCCAACAGCATTCTCTGTTGGTTTAAATTGATGCCAAAATTTGAATAACTTGAATGTGCATCTCTGTACAGAGAATACACCGGGATAGTTAAAGACTGTATTCGATGAAATTTGGACACACGCAATTGTTCGTAACTTTTTTGCGTGTGGGTAAAAATTATTGAAATTTTAACTGAATGTATTTCATTGTGTTGTGTCAATTGTGTAATGAGTTTCGTGAAAATCGGTCGAGTGATTTCAGTGATGGCTTCGAATGAAGAAATAGTGCGCCAACAAATTTTGGGCACTCACTTCGAAAACCCAAACGCTTCTCATCGATGGATTGGAAAACAGCTCGGAATCGCACATTCAACCGTATCTTATGTGATCAAAACGTTCAAGGACCGTAAGACAACCAAGCGGAAAAATGGTAGTGGCAAAAAACGTGGCACATCAAATCCGGAGAAGGCCAGGATGGTATTGAACCAATTTAAGCGTTATCCCAACATTTCGATCAGGGATGTTGCGAAAAAGGCGAAAGTTTCAGTTTGTTTTGTGCAGAAAACAATGAAACGTTCTGGATTACATGTGTACAAGGTCCAGAAGGCACCGAACCGGAGCGATAAACAGAACCCGGTGGCCAAAACTCGTGCAAGAAAACTGTACAGGGAGTGGCTCACAAAACCGTTCTGCATTGTGATGGACGATGAGACCTACATTAAAGCCGACCCCAAACAAATGCCAGGACAGGAACACTACGTCGCCACCTCTAAGTTGGCTGTTCCGGAGAGTGTACGGAAGAAGAAACTGTCGAAATTCGCCAAAAAATTCCTTGTCTGGCAAGCTATCTGCGGATGTGGCAAAATGAGTCAGCCCTTCATCACCTCTGGGACCGTCAACGGACAAATCGACAAGGACGAATGCCTCCAAAAACGACTTCTGCCCTTCTTGAGATCTCACGATGGCCCGACACTGTTTTGGCCGGATTTGGCATCTTGCTACTATGCCCGGCCCGTCTTAGACTGGTACAAAGATAATAATGTAGTTTTTGTACCAAAAGACGTCAACCCTCCAAACACTCCGGAACTTCGCCCAATTGAAAAATTTTGGGCAATCATGAAGGCAAATCTCGTTAAAACTCCAAAACTGATAGAAAATGAACTTGAACTAATGAAAGTGTAGTTAAAAGTAAGTAAGCAAGTCGGCCCTATCATTGCCCAACATTTGATGAAAGGGATCAAGGCAAAGGTGCGGGCATTTGGGTTGGAAGAAGAGGTTCAATAAACCAATGATGTCAATACTTAACCATTTATTAATACTTTATTTCCAGAAAGTTTGAAAAGAATCGAGCTCAAGGAAAATTTTTGGTGACCTATTTTGTGTTTCCAAATTTCATCGAATACAGTTTTTAAAAGTTGCGGACAAAACCACCACCCTTTAAATGTTTTTTTTTTTCCCCTTGGGTATTTTCTATTGAAATTTTGGGTTGAATTAGTTCAATGTGTATTTGTTTACGCTGTGTAAGTTTCACTAGCAGATGTGCAATCGTTGCGAAGATAGATGAGTCGGAAGCACAGCAGCGGCGCAAAGAAATTTTGCGCACGTACCTCGAAAATCTGGGTCTTTCTCATCGTGCCATCAGCAGGAAGCTGGGAATGGTACATTCTACGGTGTCTTGTGTTTTAAATCGGTACCACAAACGTTTGACCATCGATCGGAAAGAAAAAAGTGGCAAAAATAGATCTCCGTATAGTGTTAAGGATCACTGGCGGGTAGTTCAAGCTTTCAAGAGGAATCCCAACAGTTCAGTTCGAGATGTGGCGAAGAAACTGAATCTAACCAAAACTTTCGTGCAAGATGCGAAAAAACGCGAAGGACGACTCACGTACAAATACGGTAGGTAAAACACGTAAACGGAAACTTTACACCCAGATGTTGACGAAACCACATTGCCTCGTTATGGGTGATGAGACGTATATAAAAGCAGACTTCCGGCAGCTTTCGGAGCTCCAGTTTTTCACTGCTCATCATAAATTCGATGTCCCTGAGGACGTTAGAAAGCAGAAGATGTCAAAGTTTGCCAAAAAATATATGATTTGGCAAGCAATTTGCTCGTGTGGAAAGCGGAGCACCCCATTCGTGACAAATGGAACGGTCAATGGGCAGGTGTACCTACTTCCTCTTCTGAGGTCACACGATGGTCCTACCGGATTTAGCCTCGTGCCATTACTCGAAAGAGGTTTTGGAGTGGTACAAGGCTAAGGAGGTCAATTGCGTGCCGAAGCATCTCAACGCCCCGAACGCACCGGAACTGCGGCCAATTGATAAGTACTGGGCCATCATGAAGCAGGCACTTCGGAAGCATCCTAAGGAAGTGAAATCGCAGGAAGATATGAAGAAAAAATGGATTGCCACGCAAAAAAAGTTGGTCCAAATGTTGTACAGGACCTTATGAGTAGTGTAAAGAAAAGGTTCGTGCATTTGGATATGGAATTGAAATTGAATAAAACAAAACAAACAAAATATTCATAACATGCTTTATTTTACTCCCTGAAAGTTTGAAGTGTCGCAATTTGATTCCGTACACCCTTTATTTTATTCGCTGCCGACGTCAGGTGAATTAGGCACAGCGTTTACCAAACTGCAAACCCAACAATTTTATCCAACACTAGTTTATTTGTGGACGCAGTAGCGCCCGTGGCAAGTGTTTTTTTTTCAATATAAACGGTTCATGTGTTATTCACGCTTGTAGATTAAATAAGAAAAGCATTACATTTTTCTACGTTTTAAATAGAGTTTTTTATTCGGTGAATTCAATGCAGCTTATATTTACATCTTAAAAACTTCGGTGAAGACCACATTGCGTGTAAACTGACGACGATCCCTCAATAGATCTCCTTGCTGTGAATTAGGTTCGACGTGAACTTTTACCTGATTAGGGTTCCGAGATCGTGACAAAGCAACGTCTAGTTGCCCATGCGAAAATACGGTCGACTGAAGATCGATTCTCGAATGATCAAATGTCTGTCCTTGCGATTTATTGATCGTAATAGCATATGCTGGTATGATTGGAAATTGTCGTCGACGTAGAATAAACGGTAATGTAGAGTCACTTGGAGCCAAATCTATTCTTGGGATCATCACAACGTCTCCGCGATTACACTTCGAGATAATTCTCGCAGTGATTGTGCTTCTATCGAGTTGCTCAATAACCATTCTTGTTCCATTGCAAAGCCCTTTTCGTGGATTCAAGTTTCGTAACAGCATGACGATCACTCCCCTCTTCAGTACCAGGGTATGCGGAGGTATTCCGGATGGCGTTTGTTCATGAAGGAATTCAAGAGGATACCTCGTGGCATCGCTTGGGTCCTCCGAAACAACAGAATCTGCACTATAATAAACCGTTGGTTCTCCATGTATCATGTTAATGATTTTCCGGTTCATCGCCAGCGTATGCGCATTTGTCGGAGCCACGATGATGCGTTTTGACAAATCTTGAACCGACATTGCTTGAACATCAGATCCAAACACACATTTTATTAAATCCTCAGTCACTACCATGTGTTGAGGTATCTCGAGCATATTCTCATCGTTCAAACTTGGCACTTGAGGAGTGTTTCTAGATCCAACCTGAAGGAGCCATTCATTGTGAGCATCCAGCCCCGTACATCGCATGTTGGTTATCAATTTTAACTGTAGGAAGTGCTTCCATAGCGAGCTGGACTTGATGCAACACTCAAAAACATCAGTTCGAGTTCCTCTGATGACAACAGGCAAAGTTTGGCGGAAATCTCCACCAACTACAAAAACTTTTCCACCAAATGGCTGATTTTGCATTATGTCTCGTAACAGTCGGTCTATGCAATTCAGTCCATACTTTGACAACATCGTGATTTCATCGATTATGATTAGTGATGCTGCGCGAATAGCAGCAGCTTCGGGGGATGTTAATCTCATCGAGGAAACGGATGTGTCCAAAAGCGGAACGGGGAGCTTGAAACCACTATGAACCGTTCTACCACCTGCCAAAAGTGTCGCTGCAATTCCAGTCGTTGCAAATGGCAAAACAACTTTTCCAGAACCTGTAAGCATAAACAATTACAGTTACATTCCCACTCTACTGGTTACGTGTAAAACTAATAATTTCTTTCTTCTGCTTTCTGGCGCGGTCAAATCAGCGAGTTTATTTTTTTTTCATTCGGTTGTGATAGATTCTTTTCTGCATTAAAAAAAAATCAAAATTTTCAACGTCTGTTGTCTGTGATTTATTTCATCAAATGCTGTGTCTGGTTGTCTAAGGTTGTCACTGGTTTTGTTTTCTGCATCTGATAGTAAAAAAGAATTGAAGTGTCAAATATTTTATTTTTTGTGAGAATTTCCCCGTGTGCTGCGTCTGGTTGGCTAGTCACCGGATAGACAAACAGGGCTATTATATATATATGATGATCCCAGTGATTTCTCGTGTAATTGCGGAGGACTTATTGGCTTCCTTCAAAGCGAGTATCACGTCAACATATTCCTACCCATTCCCTACTTGACCTATATTTGGGCGGGGCCGGCGCCGGTATTGTCTTGGTTTTAGTTTCAGTTTTTAATTTCGCTACTGCGTTTGAAATTGTTTACGTACTTTATTCTGATGTCTATGTTAGGAAAATACAGTGCTTTTTGTGTGATTTCAAAATATACAAAATGAGAAAATAAGGAAAGAAAGGCCAAACTTTAGAAGATGTTCTCGCAAGAATTCGTGACACGGTACTCCTTCGACGGACATTACATACACAACGGTGCTAGTTCTTATTTCGCTGACACCGACCAATCAATCCCCTGGAGGCTGCAGATACATCGGAGTGGTTTGTTTTAATCGCGAGTGATGCCTTTCCCAGTGTGAAAATCTTACTCACGCGTTCGAAGGAAGAAGTTGTGTGCGCTCTTGATCCAAACAAGCGGTTTGGTACGAGAGACGTGCTCATTCTGTTGTTTGCGGAATACTTTTGGCGTCATTACAAGGAACGGTGCCGAACGAGTGTGAAGTGCAGATGTCTTTCTCTACGATCTGCCGTGCCGTAAAGTCACTGATTCCGTGTTCTTTCGCCATTTTCCGCATTGAACGCACTGGGTTCGCCCGAATTTTCCTTTTGATGACAGCGATAACCCTCGGGAGCTGAGGTGACCTCGGAGGACCTGTGGCCACCTTCGCGGATAGTTATCCTTTCTATTCTCTGTCTAAGACCCTTTTCACGGTCCACCGGGACACTCCCACGGTGATTGAAATGTCTTTTTGCGACATTTGGGACAAATCACGAATATGCTGCCACTTTGTCACGATGAAACTGTCAAACTAAGGTAATCGGCTTCTTTTACTCGCAGTCTACTATGATATGAAGTAGAACTGACGTGCACGTAAAGAAAACCAAGGCTTTGTATGTACAGGTGAAACGGGAACCTTATTTGTACGATGATGCAAACACTATCACGCATACGGTAGATTGGTAAAGTAAGAAGAGTCTTATCAAACCGGAAAGGGAAAGAAGTCTAATCCATATTATGTACAATGCTTATAAATCTACCATAACTGAGCTATTGATGTTCAAAGTAAGTTCTTCTTTTTACATCCTCCAAATTTAGTTTTCTTGAAAATCTCCCCGTACGACGTAGTCAATGTCAAACAAATAAACCTTTTTGCAGTTTAAATAAAACAAAAAAAAAAAACTCTTCACAAACAGCCCATCGAAGTTATAAAAAAAAAAATTAGGGGTGGATTTTAATATTTTAAGATAGACAAAATATCAACCTTACGCAGACATGTTCTGGTTTCCTATAACTATCTAATAAGTTCTTACGATTCATCCAATTCGGCATCCACCACACTTTTCTTTATATATCATTTCAGTATCGTTTGCATTTATTTTCCACGTTCCCTTACATCTTACCAAGCAAAGCAGACGGGAGTCTATTAATTTTTCTTCAGTCATCCATTTTGCTCCTTTTCCCTAAGGGTTTCTCTTCTTCATCACGAACCAAAGGTTAACGTCGTTTTGAACGGGGTCATCTTTGTCGATGATATGCCCGGAAACAAGCAAAGTACATTTGTGCAACCCCATTTATTGACATCCGTCCACTGTTGCCCTGGTTTGCGACCGTTCACTTCGCGAAACAAAACCCAACCTCATGATGTGGGCGACGAGCACGAAGAAGGCAAAAGATTCCATTTTGGGAATGGGGTTAAAGGATGCCCTAAAGATAAGAAATAACCCCCTCAGAAACCGTTCTGCTTGTGGTCTGTCAGTTGACAAAAAAAAAGCCGAATGGCTGAAACCATGAATTCTATAACCTCCCGTTCCTACGGGTAACTTTTGGTCCCGTTTCCAAAGTAATACAACCTCTTACTCTGCCAAAGACTGACACAGATTTCAGTGCCCAAGTGTTTATCCCAAACAATTTAGCTTTCCCTCTTCATCTTTTTTTTCTTCTTTCATTTGGATTGCCCTAGCCCCAGCCGGGGTCAAACCCATTTTCCAGGATTTTGCCCGACCTTCGCTTCGTTCGCATTCGAGTGTGGATGTTATTTTTTACTCGATTTTGACTTAAGCTACCGGACACTTCTGGGTAATGAGATGATAGAGAAAAAAAAATGAAAATGATCATTTTGTCGGATATGGGTCGGTGAACAAAGCGGCACCGTTCCCTTGGCTCATTTTCACTGTCAATTTGGTGGGTGGCTAAAAGAGCTATGAAGCTTTTTTACTTAAGTCGGGTTGGGAAAATGTCCATCGGCATGACACTTTTACGGGGTGATTTTTGTCAATTTTACCATTTGCTAACACCTGAAATTGAAACTGTCTTGCTTTTTCCCTCGATGTATACAATTTAAAAACGTAACATTGAGTAAAAGGTGTTAACCTTTCAATGATAAACACATTTTAAAAATATTGAAATAGATTATAATCACTCTAATCCCAAAATCGTATCGGTATAAATATCTCATTGATATTCAATTCTCCAAGAAAACTCCCATTCTCTGGGGATCAGTTATACCGTACAACGCTATCCTGAATCAGCACTCCCCATCTATCTTGGCCAATTTAATAGCTCAATAATACGACCCACTTTGCCACACAATGAAGTGGTGACGAATAATGGGCGGGTGGTACGTAAACACAGAAGTCCCCACTCTGTGTTAAGCAGAAAAGCCTAGGGATTATATCGGCACGACGACCGATAAAATGTAGAGACGTGCTACGAGCGAGGTATTCCTACATCAGCCACAATTTGCTACAATAATAACAAATTAATAACTCACGCAACGGATCTGGGAGACCTAGCAGCTTTTCGGTGCCACGATAATAGAAGAGGGTGATTTTGGGGGTGATTTCAAGAAGGAAAGTTGGCATCTG
Organism: Aedes koreicus; assembly: GCA_024533555.2. Classification (NCBI taxonomy): domain Eukaryota; kingdom Metazoa; phylum Arthropoda; class Insecta; order Diptera; family Culicidae; genus Aedes; species Aedes koreicus. The sequence goes on along the minus strand of JAHHFK020002436.1, from coordinate 9,100 downwards.
CTGACTGAAATTGATTTTTTTTCAAGATCAAAGGCAATGTGGTGATTCGTTGGCAATTATGCGGGGTTTGCTTTTTGATTGAAATTGGAAAAAGAGCAAGTGAACTCGAAACTTGCACACCCCAACGCCTTTTAATACATACAACAAAAAGAATTTCCTCTGCAACCATCCACAGCAAAAATAATAGCATATGATAGTTGCATCTCTTCAACTGTAGGAAACACCAGTACCAGTTGTTTTTAACAGTGGCAAAGTATGTTTCTGGGAAATAATCCAGAATCTAGGAAATATTTAAATTGCATAAACTAAGCTTTTATTATGTATTGAAGGGAATAATTTCGCTTTAGAAGTAGATAATTGTTTACTTGAAAAGGATATGAAGAAAAAGAAAGTAGTAATTTCTTAAATGGATAAAATCGTATTTAATTAACCGGAAACAGGTAGTCAGTTTTTATGGGAAAGTCACACCCTGTTCATGTACTATCTGAAGTTCCCCAAGGCTCACATCTAGGACCTTTACTTTTTATCTTGTTTGTCAATGATATTTCTTATATTCAGTCAGAATTCTCACCTATGCAGACGACATGAAACTATTTATGGAAATTAAGAATGACCAAGATCATGTAACTTATATAAATGACATATTATTGTTTGACATATGCACAGTGGTTCCCCCATAGGCCATTAATACAAAAAAAATGACTTCGAGGAATACGTGTTTCTATCTCGGCATTGCTTTGTTTAACATGTATATTTCAATGTTCAACGCTAGATTTTAACGGTTTTGAATGAAATTTTTCGAAATCGGGTCGTATATGTGAGCAGTGCCGGTAAAAATCAATTCATCTGCTCTCAAATGAGCTGAAAATGAAGATAACCTTAACGGACAGACCAATTATCTTCGTGAATTTGAATTTAGAAATGACAGTATTCTCTAGACCAGAGCAACCGCTGAGTTTCGAAGTCGTTCTTTGATTTTATTCATTCGTCGATTGATATTCATTATCGCCTGTGATGTTGTCAATGTCAATATTCAATTTCATCTAGGTGGAGTTGATTTTGAGTATCAAATGAAGAAACAATATTTGTTTTTATTTTTATATAGAACATGATGTGTAATTTTTTAGGCTCAGATCGATAGGTTACAATAACTACAAGTTTTTATTATGATAATAGAGTCCGGTTACACTATTAAAAAAAAAAATATTATTTTTAAAATAAAAAAAAATTTTTATATGTTTTAAATACTCTCGAGTTTTACACAAACCCCCCCGAAACCCCCACACTAAAAAAAAACCAACAAACAGTAAACAAAAAAACATAAATAATTTATTTGTGCATCGTTCTTGATTTGGACATCTGAGATTTTCAAAACAAATAAAATTCATCTACACTGACTCGAAATGCTTTTCATTACATATGATAGTAAGTGATAAAAACAGACACTGGTAATTGGTATCCAAAACTCAACATTTCATTAGTGATATATAGCATTCATTTATTCGTCAGTTAAACTTTTTTATAAATAACAGTATGTATATTTTTATGGATATTTGCTTTCAATAAAGTTAATTTTGAAATTTTATGTCAACTACAGTGTTGATATTAAAAAATTTGTTCAGTAGAAATGCACTCAAAATAGTGTCTTATGATAATATAAAAGAGAATAATTGGAATTTTTAAGCATACGTAAACACAACTTTCCCCCTCGATCCCCCTCACCAAACCTTCATCAAAATTTGCCAAAATGTATTGACTTCAACTTGTAGTAAGATTCAGCTGCGCATATCTGCGCCCAGGTTGGCTGGGTTAGTTAATGTGGCTCATATCAAATAATTGCTTTTCCTCTTAGAATGTATGTACAGAAATAATTGACATACACATCTTTTCCCCTCGATCCCTCTCACCGTATCTTCAACAAAACTTCATTGAGAGTATTGACTTCGACGTGTACTGTGTTCTAGCTGTGCCTTTCTGCGCCATGGTTTGATGTGGATCGTTTAAGTGTCTTATATCTAATAGATTGTTTAAGGCTCACCTCGGATTGATGTATTTTCGAGCAGTTGTTGTCAAAGCATCATTTCAGAATGAAAAATGCCATTTATTCCTTTTACTATTTCAAGCTGAACAATTAAATAGGTCCTTAGTAACAGAGATTCTCTTCGTTAACTTTCTCTTTCGTTAATAGTGTGTCTATTAATCGATTTGCTGATGTGTTTGACGTATTGGATCATTAATTACGCTTTATATTGCTGTACTGTGTGTTGAAAGTACTTGAATACGTTATGACATAGCCGTAGAAAAGCAAAGAGAAAGTCGAGGAGTCTTCTAATGTTGCCTAGGACCTAATGCATAATTCAGCTTGATTTCACGAAAGTTGACGCGAGCCTTTTTTGAATTTTGCGAAAAAGCAGCCTTAATCGATGAAATTCTGAATTTTTTCACCAATCAATCGTAGTAATCCATGGATTACAGTTTGACATTATTATATGTTTTGGTGTTTGACAAAATATCTTCAAATTCGGTTAAAATATAAAATATCTACTATTTACCAAAGGATAATCAGCAAATCACAAACGGTATGCACAAATCTTTTAAAAATAACTCAAACAATAGCAGTTAATTTTTAAAAATATGCTTTTGATTCAGGATATTGGAAAATGCAGTCCATCTCTCGAATGCATCTTTTTGAAATTTGGGTTTCTGAAGATGGCACAGATTCTGAAAAATCCAGAAAAGTTCTAAATGTAATTCTTCAAACGCTTTCCAACAAGGAGAAGCTGCAGCTTGGTGAGTTCAAAACACGAGTTTTTTACGTGTGTAAGAAACTTTCTGCAATGTGGAAAGCAACTCAAAGAAATAAACCGAAATTGATAAATCGGTACCGTGACTGGCTTAATGCAACAGAGGATGTTCATTTCCACACACCAAACAACAAAAAACAACCATCTCTTCCACGTGGTCGCCCTAAGAAGAACTTTGAAGAATGTAGTAAGCGCTCCAAGCGACGAAAATTAGCCCAACTTCGAAAGTGTGACGAATCTGCGTTAAATACTTTGCGTCATGTTACGGCTGACGAAAATATCGAAGTTGATCCTGATGAAATATTGTCATTGATTGTTGAGGCAAAGCTAACAAAGCATCAGAATCTTTTGATCAGGAGCTTCGTTAACGGTAAAACAGCTTCTATCGTTTTTCCTTCATATCAGGTATTCATTTAAATTCTTCAAACTATAAACTTGTTTTTTTTAATAAATAATTATATATCTTAGGTTGTTCTGAAGGCCAAACAAAAATGCTATCCCAAAGACGAGATAATTACTGAAACATCAGCCGAAATTGAGTTACAAAGTTTGCTGGACCACACTGCTGAGAGAATAGTTCAGTCGCAGCCAAATATTTTCGACAAAAGGCGCAATAATCCTCAAGCGGAGATAATTTTGTTAGGGAAATGGGGGTTTGACGGCAGCTCAGGACATAGCGAATATAAGCAGTCCTTCGAAGATCCAACCACGGAAGATGGAAACCTTTTCGTTACGTCTTACGTTCCTCTTCACTTGATGATGAAATCATCTCTAGACAGTGATGTAGTTCTTTAGGAAAAACCCACGTCCTTCATCGACTAGATATTGTCGACCTATTGGTTTCAATTCTGCAAGGAATCAAGTCAGCTGTCTGTTACAGAGGGGAAATACATTAAAAAGAAAATTGACCAGCTGCAAGCCACTGTAATTGGTCATGATTCCACCTGCCATGTTAAGCACAAACTTCAGATCACCATGGTAGATGGGAAAGTTTGTAGTGCATTGACGGAAACATCTTCATCCAGGTAACTTAAGTTAGTTTCAACTTAACTAAATCATATAAACCACAACCTTTTAGGTGCTACGTATGTGAAGCCACACCGAAACAAATGAACAACATTGAAGATTGTTTGCAACGAAAAGTTGATGAAAATCGGTACGAGTTTGGGTTGTCACCATTACACGCAAGAATTCGCTTTTTTGAATATTTCATTCACTTGTCCTATCGTCATGATGTAAAAAAGTGGCAAGTTAGGAGTGCCGAAGACAAAGAGTTGGTGGCAACTAGGAAAAAGATGGTGCAAATGAAGTTTAGAGAAGAATTGGGTCTTAATATTGATAGATCAAAATGTGGTGGATTCGGGAGTTCTAATGATGGCAACATGGCTAGAAAATTCTTCAAGTTTTCAGAAAAGGCTGCCGAAATTACTGGATTGAAGAAAGAATTAATAGACAGGTGCAGAATTATCTTTAATTTAGCAATTCTAGTCTTATCTATTTAATATCAGATTTTATAGATTGGTTAATTAACCAATTCATGGAGAAACTAATTTTTATTTATCGTTTAAGATGCGGAGCTTTGTTGCAGTGTCTAGCGTCTGGATATGAAATAAAAGTAGAAGAATTCAGAGAATATGCTCTTGCTACTGCTAGGATGTTAGTGAAGGAGTATCCTTGGTACAATCTTCCTGCTACTGTACACAAGGTATTAATCCACGGATCAGACATTATTAGTAGCGCACTCTTGCTGATTGGAGAACTGTCAGAGGAAGCTGCAGAATCCAACAACAAGAATGTCAAAGAATTCAGACGAAGTAATACGAGAAAGGTTTCTCGTACAGCGACGAATACGGATCTATTACAAAGGTTACTTTTGTATTCGGACCCTGTTATAACTGGATTGAGAAAAATTCCAACCGAAAGCAAGGAAGATATGGCTCAAGATGAACTTAATTTGTTATACATATGATTACTTTGTTTTTTTTTTATTAGTTTTATAGTTTATAAGCCATAATAAATTCACTAATTGATTTCATGGAGAACAGTTCTTTTCAATTATGAAACTTAACTCATATAAATAAAATTAGCGAATATTTAGTCTAAGATACATCGATGGAATACGATTTTTTTCTCTTCCTTTGAGATTGAAATACCTAATTTTATCCACCTGTTTTAATATCTTGCCAATAAACTTTGTTTTTTCTTTATTTAATTGGTTTCTTACCTGAGGCTGCTTTGCTACTGTCCCTTACACTCAATATAACTAATAATAACTAATAAACAAATAATCTTTGAAGATCACTTTGATTTAATTTCACTATAGATACTTCCGTGTGTTGAACTGAGAGTCACGCAATTCTCCTGACTAGTGCGTTGGATTCAAAGTTCAATCAAAAGAATTTATTGTAATTAATCTCGTATTAATGCATTATAAAGATGTAATGATATTAATGAAAATAATGTTTCTGGACTTAATGTGATTAAACGTATTAAAACTGTAATTGATGGTACTGAAAATATTCAAATGGAATTAAAAAAAGATTAATAAACGTTTGTTATAATGGACTAAAATATAAGTATCGTTTAACTAAAGTAGTTTAAGCTGTAATTAATGTACCTAATTTATACCTGTGTCAAAATTCACGGTTATTGCGTGCACCTCATCTAAAACTCGAAACATGTCGGCAGTGGTGGCCAATTTGGATTTGGATACTAAATAAGACAAGCAAAGAACTTAATTTTTAATTCTCATGTGATTCGAGGTGTCGCATGACAGGTTTTGGTCCAATTCAGAAACTGGCCACTTCCCCGGGGGTACCCGGAACATGTCCGAATGAGGACAATGTCGTACTTGTTACTTAGTTTGACTGACATTGATCTTGTTATCAAATTTTCATGTGATTTGAGGTGATGAATGATGGGTTTAAAACAATTCTGGCTGATTATACACACATGATCCATATTCACCAGAACATTTCCCGGTGATATTTGCAGAACCAGTTGACCGATTCCAAAAGTATTCAAGAGCTTTCTTTCGGACCCCAAAGCCATTTGATGGTGGTTTCGTCTGGTTCGATCTAGTGGTTATTGAAAAACTCGTGCGATATAAATACTTTTCTTTGTAGGAAGGAAACTGTCAAAAAGTTCAGTTATCACTGCAAGGAGGATCAATCCGGTCTTTTTGACATCAAATTTGAACTCAGCGCCCCAAAATTCATGAAAGATACATGGTTTTATAAAGAAATTCTCAAAAAGACTATTTTTGGCCGCGTCTCTTCTAAGTTGGAACCACTGTGCAGATCTCCGCTTGGAAAAACCGTTGGATAGTTTCCCATCGCCACTGAGATTTCTACCCCAGGGCCGAAGATTCCTGCTCCCGTTTTTGTTCCAATTTTTGAGCCATCTGTGAAGAATTTATTGGAGCCATGACGAACAGTGGGACCTCCGACTTCCCAATCTATACGTGACGTTTCATATCTGTTGTAAGGGATGTCATGGTTTTCCACAAGTTTCATCCAGTCTCCATTCATGTACATCACTGGCCCATTTTGAAAGCTTTGTGAAATGCTCAGGTGACCGACTAAGTCACCAGACATGAAAATTTTCAACAGTTTAAGTCTAAGCATACTCTTTTCCGCTTCTAGTTGCACGTATTCGTGCAAAGGCAGCAGATTTAGAATTGCATTCCACGCATTTGATGGAGTGCTGCGCATCGCTCCCGTTATAGCAATGGATACTAGCCGTTGAAGTTTTGTTAGCTTTTTCTGTGCAGTAGCCTCTTTTGTTTTTGGCGTTACTTTACGTTACTTTTGGACGTATTATGGATGTATAAATCCACATTATCATTTTTGGTCTTAGACCCCATTTTCTGCCAAATGTTTTTGAGCATATCCAGAAAGCACTGGTTGCCTTACCGATCACACACTCAAGATGAGCATTCCAGTTCAGTTTGGCATACAGTATCACTCCTAAGTATTTAACCTGTTCACTAAGATGAATCTTCAATCCTCCTAGCTGAAATACTTTTTGTCTAAACTTACTTTTCCTAGTGAAAGGTACAATTACTACGTTTGATGGATTAATGCAAAGGCCCTTCTTGATACACCAAGACTGCACTCAAAAAAATCGACATGTTGTTTTCACGTGAAATTTCACGTAACTTCCACCTGATTACGTAACCAAATCTTCTTCAGTAAAATCAGGTGAACATTACGTGTCCAGTGAATTGTACGTGAAAATCACGTAAAACTTATGTGATTTTCACGTAGAATGTGAATTTACGCGGAAATCAAGTAGCTCTTACGTGAATTCCATGTGTTTATTACTGGTTTTGGCAGTGGACGAAAATTACGTGCGTTTCACGTGGAAGTAACGTGTCGATTTTTTTGAGTGTGGGTAAATTTTAGGGCCCATTGCATTCTTTCTGAAATGATGTTGTCAAATTTTCCCTTCACTATAATGACAAAATTGCTGCAAAACCTACAACCTCGAAACCTTTTTCCTCTAACCTTCGTCTACAACTAAGAACCACATTAGTGGTGAGAGGCTTTCTAAGGTTAATTTTATCGACCATTATAACACAATTATCCATAAAGCAACCAATATGCTAGGTTTGATTAAACAATTTGGTCAAAACTTTCATGACTCATATACAATCAAAACATTGTACGTTGTACGTTGCATATGTCAGGTCTATTCTAGAGTATTGTAGTGTCATATGGTCTCCTTTAATGAAAACACCTGAAGAACTATTATAATCAGTAAAAAAACAGTTTCTTTTGTATGCTCTCCGTAAACAACAATAACATATCCACTTCCGTCGTACGAAGCACAATGTATGCTTATTGACCTTCAAACTCTAAAAAAACGAAGAGAATTTGCCATGATCTCTTTTGTTAACGATATTGTATCACATCGCATTCCCTCCCCAAACTTATTATGTAGTCTAAATTTCTACACCACCTCGCGGCATTTGAGGAATCGGAACTTGTTTGCATTAAATACCAATCGGATAAACTATGCGAAATTTGGACCAATTAACCGAATGATGTCTCTCTATAATCTGCATTGAAAATCAATTGACCTAACAATGTCACGTAAGACATTATTTTATTTCTAGGTGATCTTTAAGAAGATAGAACTAAGTGTAAATATGTAGTCTACGATCGGTTTTCGAAATAAATAAAAAAATATACGGTAGTCTGAAAATTTAGCAAAATTTGAAATTGAACAAAGGAATAGGCAAGGGAGGGTAGTGTTTCGCTTGTTCATAATTTCAACTTCTGTTCAAGTTAAATTTGAACACTTTAGTTTATATTATGAAATCTAAGATAGCACTTACGAATCTATTCGTTGTTTTCTGCAACGAAACTGATTTGTTGTTTTTATGAAAATACCTTGGTAATTAATGGCACCTGCGCAACTGTCAAGTACACGAAGCATTTGTTGACACAGAAAGAACATTCGTGCATTGCATAAAAACAAGAAAAAGAGCTGAGAATATTTTGTCACATATTAAAAAGAAACGTTTCTCTGGTGGTTGCAAGAATGACAGACCGATCTACTATATCGACTCGAAATGGCAATTGAAAAAAACCCCAACCACGTCCAACGTTTTTTTTTTATGTTTCTAACATGGGATTCGATCCTGCATTTTTGGAAAGAGCTGTTATTGAATCCGTGGTTGATCTCACTAGGCCATGGTGACTCGTGAGAAGATACTTGATTAATGAGTATGAAGTTACAACTCTCGACAGCGTTTCAATATTTATTTTGGGATGAATAAATTATTACCGCCCATCCCAGCAGTAACATCTTCTTGCATGAATAATCTTCCATAACATATGAAAATTGATGAAATTGTTTTCACGGAATAAACAAACCGGATCAAAGGCTGTCATTAGATTCTCGCTATGACAACTAAAGATGCAACAGTATTTAAAAATAAGTAGCCGAATACTAACTGAATGGGACTTTAATAGATAAGTAATAGAAAAAAAGGCATATATGTCAAAATAAGGGGTAATCGTTACTAACAGATCAATCAAAAGGTGCTCAGGTTTTTAAAAACCAATGTTATATTTTAAATTTAACGAGATTTGTATTTTCTGAGAAGTTTCTATTTTTCTTAGTAATATAATGTTAAAGAACTCTTCTATGCATGACTTAAATTCACCACGCTAACAGGCATCCAGTGAAAAGCACTCCAGGACATCTTTTGCAATTTGATGTGATGGCTAACCGTCCGACATCCACCGTGAAGGAAAGGTCAACTTCCAATTAATTAACAAGCTAAA
>JAHHFK020002435.1:0-78884 GCA_024533555.2 Aedes koreicus | reverse complement strand
ATAAAGAATGTGCCACACCAAAAAGTAGTCGTCGGAAATGCCCTAATGCAGTCTTCTCCGTGTACGCTTTGCTAATCCGATCACTACTACATGAATATTAATGTATGTGTGCTATGATGAAGACGTCGTTTGGCTACAGTAACCTTTATTCAGTAAAATGGCGTCGAATCAAGAACGCGTGCGCGAAGCAATTTTGCACAAAAGAGTGGAAAATCCAGATATGTCGCACGGCGATATTGCCAAGTCATTAAAAATCGCAAAATCGACGGTTACTAAAGTGCTAAAAAAACTTTCAGCAGCGCTTAACTTTAAAGAGAAAGGTCGGTTCCGGAGGTAACCATGATTCTCGTTTCGTCGCGGAGAGGAAGAAAGTGATTAAAGAATTTAAGAAGAAACCGAATATCTCCGTTCGTGATGTGGCGAAAAAAGTGAAAATGTCTCCATCGTTCGTCCAGAAAGTGAAGAAAAGTGCAGGCTTGAAATCATTCAAAGTAGGTGTTGCTCCAAATCGTAACGACAGCCAGAACAAGAGCGCAAAATCTCGATCGAGAAAATTATATGACACTATGCTGAAGGAATACGACTGCATAATATTGGACGACGAAACATATTGCAAAGCTGACTTTAAGCAGATACCGGGACTACAGTTTTATACCTCGTTGCAAAGAGGAAATGTTGTTGATCGTTTTAAGCAAAAAAAATTGTCGAAGTTCCCAAAAAAATACCAAATTCGCCAGAACTCCGTCCGATCGAAAAGTATTGGGCTCTGGTCAAGTGGAATCTTCGAAAAACGAATAGCGTAGCAATTGATGAGAAAAGCTTCAGGCGTAACTGGCAGAAAGCTGCAAAATTGGTGACGGATGACACTGTGCAAAAACTGATGGAAGGTGTCAAACGAAAGGTGCGGGCATTTGGATATAACAGGTCAAATTGACTTAACTGTATATGTTTTATATTTGTATTTTTATGAAGTCTTAAATAAATGATTTACTTTTGATTTTCTCATATTTTCCATTTAATACCACTAATTTCCCGTTGACTACTTTTTGGTGTGCACATTCTTTACGGAACAACGGAATGGGGCTCTCACTATCTTGGCGTGTTGTACATAGTTGGATTGTGAACGAGAATATATATTATCTTATGTGTTTTTTTTTTCACGATTTTTTTAACCGCACAAAGCGCCCTCCCATACCCACACGCCCACCCAATATTGTTCCATCCCATGGAGTTCATGTGGTCTGAATAGACTAGTTCCACCAAATGAGGCAAAATGAAAATGAAAATGAGTAAGACGTGAAAGCGAGATTTTGCAATATTCAAATGATATTCAAAGGTGATGTGATATTCACCTTTGAATATCATTTGAATATAACACTTTTAATATAACAGTTAGGGCATAGTTATTGAATCACTAAAGATCTACATAATTTCATCTTACACCATAATCTGACATTCTGTGTCCGAAAGCACTTATCGATAAACAAATGAAACTGAGTCGAAATGACTTTTTACAGCACTGATCTTCAGCAACAACAAATCCTCCTAACTACTGCTCTGGATACCATGTGTTACAATCATTCGAAGAAATAGCACATCGCACGATCTGGTTACTAGTTTCCCATCTGCCATATGGCGAAGGTGAGAGTCCAGCAGTTCCGTTTTTCCTTTATGCCACCAGGTGTGTGACCAGTTCGTATCTTATAGTTTGCCTGAACGAAGACGACGACGGTGTTGATTACGACGATCAAGCGCTGCTGATAACGTCTACACACTCGCAGTATGATAACAATTTTCTCACGCACAGGAAGACCCACTAATGCAAATATAATCGAAGGGAAAATCTTACGCGAGATGAATAAAATATTACCCATTCGGCGTCGCGTAAATTGTATCATTTGCCTTAACGACACGAGTGTCATTTCCTTTGCATCAGTCGAAAGCCGCAACGTTGCTATTATCGAAAGTGCTTTTTTTTTTATCTTTCCGACGAATGCTGAATCCCATTGCGGCAGTTCCCTCCTCGTTAGTATCCCGTTTCTCGTTCGTTCGGCAGCCGTCGCGTCGTGATGACCTTCTCCAATCGCAAACGAAATCCCCGATCATTTCCAAGTCAGCGGCGTGTGCGTACGTATTTGTCGTCTTCATTGGAATTCAATGCACATTGGCTGGCGATGAAAAAAGAAGCCAAATGTGCGGCGATGATGTTTACTTACGTCGCCACAAGCACGCACAGCATGACGACAGTGATAGGACCGATGCACAGAGAAGAATGTCAACTTTCGAAAACAAAACACAGATGATTTGAAAACAACGGAAGCTCGCGAACTTTGTCAACAGTTATAATAAGACACTTGCGTGGGTGGGAAATATTCGAACCAATATTCATCAGAATTTTTCGTTTTCACAAACAGCAGTATAGGCGTACATTAGTTCTGTTAATTGAAATTGATGATACGGATGAGTTAAAGCCCAGTATCGGCTAGATTACTCATTAAAAAAAAATGCCCCATTTAACATTTAAGCTACCGCTGTCGGTAATTTATTATCCATAGCTGGTTAATAGCTGTTCCGCGTGTCATTATCGCGACACTCGGACCACCCCTTTCATCGATCGAGTGTAAGAAAACAAGCCGTTGATCTTTCTTGTTCGATCGAAAACGGCGTTTACAAATCACCCTCTCACCGACACTTAGGTACACTTAGTTGCCTCGAGCTAGCTATTACTTAGCGCAAGTGATAATGGAATTCACTGCCAACTGATTCATCCATCAGGTTTTAGGCTTTGTTGGTGTACCGTATGTGAAAACTCGCTGTAAGAGCATTTAGCACCGGTATGTTGATTGGTGAGCGGATTGTAAACATATCTGCCATGCACTGTTGCTACAGTGCAGAGCTGATCGGACCTACCCCCTTCCCCGGGAATAATTGAACGACCGACGATAAAGCCTGAACGGAGCGCTCGTATTCCTAAGATGTTTGCCTCGAAAGTGAAACACCAACTGTTATGTTGCTAATACCTACCTGCGCCCGGAGGCAAAGAAATGAAACTGAAATCTGAACCGATGATGGGGTGCATTGCAATTCATGTTGCATTTTCCTCTCAGCTATCGGTGGAATGCACTACCATTATATGAACAACGATACCCAGGTTGGAACGAAAGAGCTTTCGATTTCTCAGTGAAATAACTCCGGAAATCGGAGTACTTAATCGGCGAATGACCTGTTCCGATGTTATATAATTAACGTTTTTCAACGGCTATCGAAGCTAGTACTGTAGGCATGTTTAGTATGTTTTCATGGCTGCCAGATAACGTCAGATTGTATCAAAAGGCATTAGAATCAAGATGGCCACAAGGAGGTCGAATGGAACGCATTCTTTTTCGTGGTTATCGAGAAACTCTCCATACTTTCACTAACAGTCATTGGGATGTTGAAAAAGGAAAATGTACTTCATTACCAGAGTATTTGCTATCTGGGAGATCCTGATATTATTAGTGCATATTCAAACGGTTCTTTTTTTATAGTGCCCCGGGCTCACTTACTCGACACTTCCCCACCTCCCCCCTCACCGCCCCCCCCACCATACCTTAGAAACCACCCCCCCACCCACCAGTCTGACCCCCCCCGCACCCCACAAAAAATTTTTATTTTGTTTAGATAAGTATTTTTTACAACCCTCGCAACTTTGTTTTTTTCAAAAATTTAATTTTAAAAGGGATATTGTTTTTTGTTCTTTTTTTTTTTAAATCAACATAACTCAAAAAGGACAAGACTTACAAAAAAGTGATGTATGGGTGACTTTTAGAAAATCGGCTGTACTTTTATGAAGAAAAAAAAACTGTAAAAATTGTAAAATCGATTCTTACACGCTAAAAAAAATATTTTAAAATTCAAAGTCAATTTGCAAAAAATGGCCAGCTTAGAATTGGACGAAATTGAATTTAATTATAATGACAATTTGGATTTTTTAAGGGTCTTTGAATGTTTGAAACATCAAGGCTACCATTTGGAAAGGGCTTATTTTTAAATTATTATTTTTTTAAACTTTAGTGATAATACAATTAAATCAGGTGGTTGATCCTGTTTATCACCAAAGCTTTGACGTATATTACTAGAAGGACAATACATTGGAAAATAAAAGCATTATCATAATAACTGAAGTATTGACCCATGACTCAATAGCAGTTCAGTTGTTTATATCAAAATTGCTAGATTTCATTCAACAAATTTCAAGATATTGCTCAAAAATTATTTTCATGTCAGATGGAGCAGCGACCCATTATAAGAAGAAAAAGAACTTTGCCTGCTTGTGCAATTTCAAGTCCAAGTATGGATTGGAAGCAGAATGGCACTTCTTTGCAACGTCTCATGTAAAAGTTCCATGTCATGCTATTGGTGGTACTCTCAAGCGAATGACAAAGAGTGCAAGCCTTGCTCAAGATTATGGAAACACAATCCAAACTCCTCGAGAACTATATGACTGAGCAGTTGAACAGACAAATAAAAGTATTACAAAACTGAATTTTTGCGTCATATCAGCTGAAGAGTATGCAAAAATGTCAGAAGAACTTGAGGAGTTAAATAGCCACGCAAAGACAATGCCCGGTACACAGGTTCATTGCTTTGTACCTATCTAAGAATTTCAGCTCAAAGGGTTTCTTATTCAAAGGATAATCCAAAGAAAATAACTTAGTATGTGAATGATTTATAAATTAAATATATGAAGCTATGTTAATTACTAATTCGTGAAAATGTACATATAAAAAATAAATAAAATAAAACCCTGTGTTGAATACCATAACTACAGGGTAGGCCCAAATAAGTGACGCATGAAACAAAGACTGTATGTCTCACGAAAAGACAAATAGGGTAACGGGATGTAATGTTAGCCTAGCACCTTCATTCGGCCTATGTACCAAACATGTAATATATTCAGCGATAAACAACAAATTCATGTAGCTATCGGGACGACCGATGAATTACGAAGCAATTCAGACATTATTAATCACTCTATAGTTGTCCACTTCCGCTTAATTTTCGATTTCCTTAATTTTTTAGACACCATGATTTCTCTGGTTAAGCTGAAAAGATTTTCTGCACGATCTTTGAATGATCTAAATTTGGCTAAGTTGAACCGATATACCGAGTAATGCATCCTAGATGTACAGAAAAAAGTCACACGCTATTAACTAACTGTTCACACAGATAAAATAACAATTATTTAACAAGAAAATCTTAGGCCCAATGTTAGGGAAATATTTTTTCCTGTGTTCCGAACTATGGCCTGCTGTATTAATAACATAGTAAAAATGTTGCTTTTGGTATACTTTCAACGTAAATATATAAGTTTGCGGTTGTATATTCTTCATATGGCTCATCCTTACACAAACAAGGAACAAAATCCGTGTAGAGCGAATTATAATATTTTCATTATCAAATGGCCAATAAATAATATATGAAAATCACTTAAATGTTTCAAGGCAGTTTTATTTTAGTTTTTTTTTGTGAAATTTTGTGTTGGGTAGAGTGAATACAGCTGGTAATCCCATAAATTAAAAAAATTAAAATAAAAACCGTACGAAAACAGCTTTTCATAATTAATCTATCGAATGGGACAAGTTGCATCCACGAAGAGGCCCAATTTGGTGCTTATAGATCGACATTACATCCATAACCCTCGAAAGTTTCTGACTATATAAAATTAGTTGTGTAACTTTTCGTGATACAACCTACCAAACGTCTTATTAAACATATCCTAGCAAGTGTATAACAAGTTGAATATTGCTTACACCCAACAAACTTTACGAGTTATGATAAAATATGTAATTGATCGTTTCATATTAGGCTGAGTTAAGGGACACATACCCTAATTTAAATGTGTCTTTGTTATTCTGTGTTTCTTTTTTTATATTTTTTTTGTCTGGATTATCGAGATTTTCAGCCTTGGGCTGGTTCATCTCCCGTAGTAGTTACTGAAATTCCCTTTTTGGGTATTTTCGTAACTTGTTCGGAGGTGAGATTCGAACTCGTGACTTTGGCGTGAGAGGTATGGATGCTAACCACTACGCCGGGGTCGCCCCCATTCTGTTTCTTATATTTTATTGTTTATGTGTACATATTTACATTTCGATTCTATCGCCTGTAGCTTTAATGTTTGCCCTTAGTCTCAAAGGAAAGGGGTTACAAGCGGCACGCACCTGATTTTCGGGGATTTCATCCTATATTCTGTATGGTAGCTATGATTGTTTCAATACCCATTGGTTAGAGATCTCGAAAGTGTGCTTCCACGATTCCCCAAATAGAGAAATCCAGAGGATTTGCAACTGGAGAAGAAGCAGGCCATATTTCCTTAGGAATGAAGTCTGGCAAATTCTTGGTGCACCATGCTTGGGTAATCTTTGCTCCATGGGACGGCGCAGAATCCTGTTGAAACACCCATTTGCGGTTACCGAACATCGTTGAAGTATGCTTCTTCAAATGCTTTTCCAGGACCTCTTTTACGTAGTATGCTGCGTTGATTTTTACACCCTTATCAATGAAAAGCAGTGGTAGACGACCTTCCGCAGAAATTGCGCCCCAAACCATGACCGAAGTATGATTTTCGAAGCGTTGAACTGCGCGAATTGAAGATGGGATATCCTGAATACTCGCTGCATAGACCCTGTCATTTCGAGCGTTGAAACTTTGCTGCAATACGAAATTTTTCTCATTCGAAAACACAAACATGGAATCACCGTGCCGACGAAGTAATTCGCGACAACGAATGACGTACAGTGCGAGGACGACCTGGTTTTTTCTTTGGATCGATGGTTCCCCTCGGCTTTCATCTTCTCAACGTACGGTCGATTAATGTGCGGCATATTCCTTCCTTCCGGGTCTTGGCCAGTTTCTGGTTAGGACGCTTTCCCGCCAAATGCAACTGCAAAATCCGTTGTCTTTTGAAATCCATATTTTTCTTAGGCACTTCCTGTCGACGGAATCTAGCGAACACTAGTTTGTGTACACATTAATCAGTCCCTCTTTAATATGCTGCACTCTTAAAAATTATGAATTTTACGCGTGACGTAATCCTTACAACCTGTAAATATTTTAAACTTAAATTTACATATGTTTCCGTTTTAAGTTTATTTGGATGTATTCTTAAATCCTCATTCGGTAGATGTTCCAATAACACATACAAGTACACGTCAACTCATAATCGTCGACTTCAGCATTAGCGTAGTGCAATTCCTGAAGTCAATTTCACACGTCGTGATAAGTTTATCCGGAATGGTGTCTTGATAAGCTTTTTATTTGGTGTGCAGAAACACCACCATTTATTGAATACACATTCAAATGCATCGAAGCATTTAGAAGCATGCCAGTGCGCAGTTAGTTTCAGAGTGGAATGCAAATCCTTCGTAGAATGTCAGGGAAGCACCGCCATCGCCAAAGAAACAAAATAAAGAAACTAAATTTATCATCACTGTCCGACACTCGGTCAGTGATGATAAATTTAGTACAACATGAGACGTAACATATGCCCACAAGGATGCTAATATTCTGGCCATCTAAATCATTGAACGAGCAATTTTTTGCATCTTCACAAAGTCTGAAATGGAATTTTTACTGCGCATTTAAAGTGCATTGTGGTATATTATTGTGATGATCATAATTTCAAAAAAATGGAGTACTTTTTCCCCAGTTGATGATCCTTTCGTGCCATTGTCGGATAAAGTCTTAATTAATTATGATCAAAAATAGGCAGAGCAATGCATCTAAAATTTACGTGAACGATGGGTTCATTTAGAAAATCTAATTTTGTGTATCATAACTCAAATTTACGTCATGGCATGTAAACTTTCAATTTTAGTTTTTACTGTCATGTAATTTTTATAACAGACGTAAACTTATGTCCCCCCCCCAACAAAAAAAAATTTTTTTATCCCCCACCCCCCACAAAACCACACCAAACAAAAACCACATTACTTATTTACCCCCCCCCCCCCCCCCAAAAAAAAAAAAACAAAAAAAAATTTTAAAAAAAAAACTTTTTCCCAAAAGTCTCACCCTCCACTGTACGGTAAACTATTACAAAAATATTTCCACTAAAAAAAAAAAAAATCCCCCCCTTTTTTTTTTAATTAAAATAAAAAAAAAAAAAAAAACAAAAAAAAAACCCCCCCCCCAAACCACACACAAAAAAAAATAAAAAAAAAAAAAAAAAAAAAACAACGTTGCTAAAAAAAAAATTGATTCCGAGAGGGTGCCGCCAACCTCGAAGACGAGTTGGCGTGATTCGTCAGAAGCACTAGCCTATGTTGGCCGCTTGAGCACTAGTTGAAGTATTTAGTATTGGACCGTAGTATTTTTTAAAATTTCAGTTTCAATTTCCCCGTGCTAATGTTTTGTTATGCCATCGTCAAATGGAAGCTCAAATCAATGCCCTATCCGAGATGTCACCAGCTTTGTTTAATGATTTCTAGTGTTTCCTGGAGATGACGATCCGGGGCAAAGTGTGGTCTAAGTTGATAGCCTCCAGTGCTGAAGTCATCTCCCGGCCGTAAGCAGTAGTAGCTAGATTCCAAAAATACATGTAAATTACTAAACAATAATTCTTAGGGACGACATTCAGGCCTTTGATGTAGTTTATGTTGACAACTAGTAGTACTGAAGTCAACCTCAAGAAGTATTGCAACAAGAGTATGCATAGTGTATATAATTCATGCCGCGAATGATAAATCTAGACAACCGTCAATTGCAATGGTATGCCTATGTTGGCTACTTACAGCACTGCGTTATCTCCTAATAATACTCCTAAAACTTTGAATTAGTATATAATGAGCTTTTGTATTTTAAGATGTGTTAAAAGGGTCAGTCAGTCAGATGTCTTATGTCAATGGCGTTCATTTTACAGCCTCGAGATGTTTACTTTTATATAAATGGAATTTATCTTAATTTTTTGATTATCAAGGCTGTACATTTCCATTTAAACATACATACCATCTTCTTTCCCATTACCTACGGCTTACGGTTTCCATGATACTTCCTGATTTGTAGAGTTTAGCTTGAGCATCATTCAACTCTTGAAACCCGGAATGAACGCTCGTTGCCACAGGGTGACTTAGGTGTACATAGTAGAAATTGTAAACAGAGGAAAAAGAATAAATTCAATCGTGATTAGTTGATTCCCATTGAATTGAACTTGTTTTAAATTGAAATGAAATCAAAGTTAAACCGAGATAGAACGGAAACGGAATCGAAGAGGAATTGAAATGGATTCGAAACGGATTAGAAACAGATTCGAAACGGAATCGAAACGGAACCGAATATAGAGACGAACCAGATTTGAAATGGGACTACCGTGACTAAAACATACCCCCCTCTATAGTAAGTCAAATACAAGACCCTCACTGAGCGCACCCTCCGCAAAAAACACAAAAAAAAAAATCCTTTTAAAAAAACTTCCCCCCAAATCCCATTAGCATCAATCATAGTAACGCATGAGTCAGCAGACAAAATTTGACAGTTCTATTAGTCGAACTCTAACCGTGATGGCAAAAACAGTGAAGCAGCTCCGTTCAGAAGTGTGCGCGTTCAAAGAACGGCACCCCGCCGCGTTGAAAACGGACATAGTGCGGTACTTTGTTGACGCCGGATACGCCCGTTCCGACATCTACAACATCTTGGCACTATTAGACAACAATCAGAGCATCGAAAGAAAGCCCGGTTCCGGACACTGAGCGACAAAAAGCTCCAAAAGATGCTGAAGAGGAAGACCGAGGGAAAAGTGGCTACATCGCTGCGTGCGCTTGGCCGGGAGGTCGGTTCAACCGGCCAAATAGTGAAAAAGTACCTGGCGAACATGAACGTCGTATGTCAGGAAGCGGAAGATGCGTCCACTGGTTTCGGAGCTGCAGGCAATGACGCAGCGGCAGCGGCTGAATAAGATGGTCAACTCGATTTTCCCGGCGAATCGCGACGTGGCGGTGGTGATGGACGACGAGACCTATCTCACCATGGATGGCAACAACTGGCACGGCACTTCGTATTTTGCTTTCCCCACAAAGGAAGTGAGCTCCGAGGTGAAGTTCATTTCACACACCAAGTTCCCCAAGAAGGTGCTGCTGTGGCTGACAATCAGCGAGAAGGGGATGTCAAAGCCGCTCTTCTTTCGCTCCAGACTGGCCGTGAACGGGGAAATTTATAGTAGGAAATGCCTGCCGGAAGTTGCGTCGTTCATATCCATAAGGGCGAAGACGCGGTGTTCTGGCCGGATCTGGCGTCGGCCCACTGCTCGAAGCGACCGTTGGAGGAGATGGAGCGGCTGAATATCGATGCCTACATGCATGTTTTCGTTCGCCATGGCGAATGTTCCGGTTAACTGCCGAAAGGCCGCGCAAAGCGTAATTACCTTCCATGGGAAATTTATCAAAAACAATTAACTGTCTTAGCTTTTTTTTATCAACATTTTGTGTAAAAAAGGCAAAAATATATTTATTGTTAGGAAGTTGATTTTTCAACTTTTTTCCGTCTTAGAATCGCTGTGCGTCAAT
The DNA here is from genome assembly GCA_024533555.2 of Aedes koreicus. Taxonomy (NCBI): domain Eukaryota; kingdom Metazoa; phylum Arthropoda; class Insecta; order Diptera; family Culicidae; genus Aedes; species Aedes koreicus. Next base: position 68,346 of record JAHHFK020002435.1, on the reverse strand, counting down.
GAAGCAGATGAACTGGCTGGATTTATTGAAAATCGTACCCTGCGGTTTGAATTCCGACCGTTGCATTCTTTTAGTAAAGGAAGCTTAAATCACCCGAGGATTCAAGAACAAGTTCATTTCTTGATAGAACCGAGCACTTAAAATCGGTCATACTCTGGCCAAGCTACCGGAACTCCCGGAGAAGTGGCCAGTGATATAAGGCTAGGAAGTAACTAACAATTGAATTGATAGGTTAGAAGGGCAGATCGCATCATTGGTGAGTTAATTCGGTTCTTATATATTCGGAATGCTGTAAAATGGCATCAAACCGTTCAAGGGAGCGGTTTCCGTTAGCTAAATGTCTTCAAGTTTAGGAAGAGCCTCTCTGACCCTTGAACAACTGAAGACCATAAGGCCATAATTTATCCATCGCAGATTCTTTATTGAAAATGAGACGAACCGAAATGTGGTAAAGAGAGGATTAACTATGAACTTTACCTACAGAAATAGGTTAAACACCAAAAAAATTTCGAGTGACTGTTCCAGTTCCTCTATTTGCAAAGTAGTCCAAATTCAACTAAATAAACAACCCTCAAGAATTTAAATAGAACTGTTTGACAGTTTGATTCAATCGCTAGTTCCATCGACAGATTCAAAACAGGAGTTTCACCGAACGATTAATTCCCCATTCCAATTTCTGTTAGATTGCTTTTGCGCTTTTTTTCAGCACTTCCTGGCTTTGAAATTGACTTTGCATTCGCTTCCTGTAGACTGCCTCGACGCTTGCTATAGAGGTGTCATCCAGTCTCCCCTCAGTATATGTTTTGCCGAATTCAACAAGTATCGGCATGAATCGATTCCTAACAAGATCCAATGGACTCGCTTGAAAAGAATAGAAGAGAAAAAACAAGCTACCCAACAGCGGAAGATTGAGTGTTTCTGTACATAGCTGCCTTCGTTATCCGCTGAATTTTCTGATATTCAATTTCAGAACAGTACACTCCTGCTGGGAATTGCTGGAAAAATCAGATCAACAGGGACGACGACGACGACGACGACGACAAAGACGAGGCACTCAAAAGGTGCTTGCCCTCCCCATCTCCGTCGGCGTCTTGTTGTTGTCGTTCTCGAGTGGATTGTTCCTGTTGTGCCTGTTGCAGCCACAATGTATACACGACAAAGCATGCTCTGTTGAAAAACTAGAGAACAGTAGCTTCGGAAGAAAAAAACAACAGTGGGCAACCGCTGCGCTGAGATCGTATCGGTTTACATTTCGTCACTTTCGCTAATAAACAAAGTGCAGCGTTGCCGGATTACCCCGAATGGGAACCAATGAGGTAACTGATATCGCTCGCTGCCACCTAGGGACTGACAACACTGGACGCGGTGAAGATCTGTCAGACTTTGTGCGCCCGTCATCGTAATTATGGTTTCAACTTTCCTCCAGCCATCCGCCGAACGGAAATAGGGTTACGAAAGCGTGAGGGCTGAGGGGACCCTTGAAATGGTCAGCCAACGGAAGAGAGAGAGAGCTGTGCCAAGCTTATCTTTGTGGCACAACGGCGCGATGTCATCATAGCAGTGACCACGGGTAGGGGCTTTTTTCAATTGATATCATTCCTTCGAATCGCGCATCAGTGATTTAGTTTTTTTTATTTGTATCCACTGTCGCTAGTCCAACGGTGGTGGTCGCGTTTATGTCGAGTGCAATAAAGAGCGAACAAATGACCGAACGATGCCGGTACTCGCCCAGGCCGGTTCACTTCGGTCCATGGCTGTCATTAGGGAATTAGCTATAGAGGAGGCAAATAAAATGTTGAACCCTCGGTTTATGATGAGAACCTGGGCACGAGTAGCTCAGTGGCGTTTGGTGGATTGATATCTACGTTAATCGATCACTCATGGGAGCGGAATAAGGTTGTGGTTTCGTGGCCGGAGTTTAGTGGGGTAATTTATGACGGAATTTGTAACCGTCATTTTCATCGTAGATGCAATTTCAATGTAACGACTGGTTGTTTGGCACTTCCTATTTCTTCAATTTCTTAAATGAAATCTAGCTCATGTAAACCGAACCGGAAAAACCGAAAAAACCGGGAAAACGGGGAAATAACCTATAACTATAACCTTTGAAATCAATTCCACACCTTTAAAAAATAACTCATGTAGAAAATTTCTTTTACCCCATTGAAAATATGGGGTCAATTATAGAAGTCAAGTCGAGCAAAAGAACACATTACGGAAGCCGACTGAATCTGATCGAGATCGGCAACCGTAATGTTGAAAGATTTCAAAATGTCATTGAAATATTACCCCATGCAATAATTCAGGACTTCCATCACCTTAGTTGTCATATTTAACGTTCGAAGAATAGGTGTTTACAATTTTTACGCTTGTTTTGTCAATTACATTATTGCTTTTGTTATTCTGAAAACCTCATTGGAAATCTGTTTCTAAATTGCGAGTTGACAAATTTTCGGAGAAAGTTATTTATTAAAATGTGTACAATAATCGATTTCCTTTCATTTATTTTATCTTGAAGTTCTCTGCCCTTCTGGTAAAATCTCCGATCTTATTTCTGAGCTTCTTCCTGAGGTACCCTAAGTGGGAACTTGTTTTTTTAAATTGAGGATTATTGTTTTGAATTTTTGGAAGATTTTCTGAACTTCGGAAAAATTATCGAAAACTTCTTTGATATTTTTCCGAACTTCTACAAACTTCTTTTCTTCTTCTCGGAACTTTAATTTTTTTTAACGTCCATGCTAAACTTCAGTAAATTTTTCTTACCGGCGAACGGACATGCCACAGAAGGTCATTGAATTGATCAATTCGATGAGCAATCAAATCTGTCAAACGAGGTGAGATGGAAACCGACGAATTGTAATTTTTATATAAGTTTATAAGTTTGTGTACTGTGCTTTTACTATATTTTAATATGGCGTCGTGGGCAATGAATATTATTACGGTCATATGAATGAAGTTTGTATAGGCTGCTTCTTCAGTTCTTCAATGATTATCTCTTGAATTTCGGTGAAGTTTTCTCCGGATCTTCTGTGCAACTCCCAGATGAACTTCTGGAAAGTTCCCTCCTGAACTTTTGGCAAGTTTCGTCATAAACTTCTGAGCAGTCGCTCCTGAATTTTTCTGGAAATCCACTCTTAAAATTCGGAATAGTTTCGTCCAGACTTTCGGAGAAGTCTGAGAAGGGAAATTTCTTTCTGAACTTCTTGTAAGTCCTATCCTAAACATCGGGGAAAATCTTTTCAAAACTTCGGGGAGTTCTCTTCTGAACTAAATTAACTAGGTTAGTTTCATCCTTATCTTCGAGGAAGTTGATTCCTGAACTTTTGGACTTCGCGGATGTTTGTTCTTGAATTTCTGGAATATTCTTTATTGAACTACTAAGAAGTGCCCCCTATGCTTAAGAGAAGTCCCTTCCTGCGCTTCGGAGAAATTCTCCTTCAGTACTTTGAAGAATCCCTCCAGAATACTCCTTTCTGAATCTCTAGGGAATTCCGTAAATTTTCTAGGGAGTTCCCATGATTTTCAACAAGCTTACAGAAGTTTTTGGTAGCTTTATCAACATACTAAAACTATTCGAAAACAAAAAAAAATCACAAACGAAACTTAGTTTTCATGTTTCATTTTAGTAATTCTGCAGTAACAAAAAGCATATTTTGTTACAGCGGAGTTTATTTCATGTATACGAGATACTAGATTTTTCATGTTGCTCAAAAGCTTTACAAAGACCATTCAAAACAAACATTGCAGTTAGTCGAGACCTGTTTGTCATTGTAAAATTGCAGCTAAGTAAATTCAATCATGACGGCATACCTTATATTTTCCGGTGTGTTATGAAGTAATTTTGACCTCCAGTGCAACATAACAAATAAGGCGATCTTGTTCCTATGAAGCGTTCTGATACTTAAGGTTTTCAAATTGCGTTTTTTGAGCCACATGCGCCCCGTATGAAACGCAACATAAAGTCTATAATGTTGTTACGTTCTTGCACCGTTCAATTGCACATTACCACAACAATGTCGATCATTGAAATAGATCCAAATGAAATGCATACTGCGACCACATGTATTTAGATATGAATGAAAAAATAATCAATTAATAATCTGATCAGACTAATGTATAAACTCATCACATAGTGAAATTTAACCCCCGGTATCGAAAATTGAGAAGTCGAGTTGAATCCTCAAACCCGCTTCAGTACTTGTACCATTTGTACATAACACAGGATGTCAGACCTTCGCTGAATATTCCCAATCGTGTTTGCTTCTCCGACTCGAAATTCGGTTCATTTTGATTTATCCATGAAACAGGAGCTCTAAAACCCAAACAACACTATGACTGCTCCGGTGATATTTGCTGAAAGTATAGCCTAGTTAATTCCACCAACACGTTTTTCACTGACGGGTCTTCGATAGAGGACTCCACTGGCTTTGGTGTATACAATGAAAATTATAGCATAACTCGTAAACTTCAGGCACTTCGCTCGTAAACTTGAACTTCTGTTTTTGTCGCAAATTTTGTGTTGAGAAACTGTAGCCTCAATTCATTTTTCTTTAATCTTCTGTCGCAGCAATTAATTTTTCTTTAAAAATAGATCTTTTACGCCGGCTATTCGCTACAGCGGTAAAGCACACTTTTATTTTCTCATGATAATACGAGGTTTTCAAGTGCTTTATCTTAAAGTACTTTTATTATCACCTTTGTGAGAGTGTCAGCTCATTGTTCGATTCCTGACAATGAGAAAGCGGACTCGCTTGCAAGGGTGGGCGCTATGGAAGGCGATATTTATGACCGACAAATCGCCTTCAACGAATTTTTCTATATTTTTCGTCAGATATACCTCGATAGCTGGCAGTATAAATGGAGTAAAGCAGATTTGGGACGATGGCTACATTCTATCACTCCTAAGGTGTCTAAAAAAATGTTGGTTCGGGGATTGGATGTGGGTCGAGACTTCACTCGTGTGATGTCTCGCCTCATGTCCAATCATAATTCTTTAAACGCTCATTTGTTCCGTGTTGGGCTGGGAGACAGCAATCTCTGTGAATGGTTTTGTGCTGAGCATCGTGGAGTCAGATCTGAGCTTTATGATTTCCTTCGGGCTCGAGGTAGACAACCCAATGTACCGATTCGAGACATTTTGGCTGCACGCGATCTGAAGTTTATGAAACTCATTTATGTGTTTTTGACTAACATTAGCCTTAGATTGTAGTTTGATTAACTTACTTGTTTAGGTTAAATTTTTGAGGATTGTGTGCATCGGTGTGTGATTGTGGTTGTGTGTTGTGTGAGTGTTGTTGTGTGTGTGAGTGAGTGATTTTTTTTTTTAGATTGAAAACGTTTAATTGAAAAATTGTAATTTGAAATGCTAGATATAAGAAAACCATTGTTCCTTATGCTTTGTTGAAAATTTCCACCGCAATTTTCCCATCCATAAAATTGTAATTCCTTTTAACCTCGAGACGGCCGCGAGTAATCGGTTCCACCCCCTAACCTTGGTTCTAAGATAACTGATGTATATAAACATGAAAATTTGGCTCTGTAAAGTTGATTCGATTGAGCCTATGCAAATAAATGAATCCTTAAAAAAAAAAAAAAACGGCTTGAAGTGCTCATTATGCAACCTCTATAAGCTATTATTTTTATGGTTGTGGTTTTTACTCTTTAACTTTTAAACAAGGATCACTCAAAGAGCATAATATTTTCATTTTCGGCTGTCCTAACTAAAGGGTGTTCCGATCAAAATTTGGTCAAACAGTAAAGTGTGTGAGTCGATCAAACTTTTTATTAATAAGTCAAGCTCTTTTTCTTTTTCAAGTTCAGTTAATACAGAATACAGGAGAAATATTCAGCTAAGCTTCCTTTTTACCGAATGCGAATTGCCGGGTCTTTCGTTTAACACCTGCCATAAGATTTTGTACAGTCTCCTTGTCCATTTTATTCGCCCCAGAACGCCAGTTTGCCTTGCACTGTTTCTCGCTCACAATTGGTTTACTTGTTCCAAAACATGGATCACAACCACATCCGGCGGGCCACTCAATCACTCGCGCCACTAAACAATAGGTAATCGAAACAATAGATAATGCGCTATGCCCGATAACAAAATATTGCGCTACAAAGCATAGACACAACCGTTCACAGCCGATGCTCGACGCAGATTCTTTGTTTCTCGCAAACTTGCTATTTGTGCAACTACATTCTACAAACTATTTTACTACCGAAATTAATATCTGCAACAAGCAAGTCGCACGTTCTAAAAAGCAATCTATACCTCAAATTACGGTTGAAGGATTAGTTGAAATGAGCGTCCCTAATCAGTTTGAAAGAAACATTTAATGTTCTGCATTATCTAAATGAGATTGTTCATGTAAATTTAAGCCAGACATCGCTGAAATCAGCTCTGTTGTATAGACGATTGCAAACAATTTGATTGCAAACAATTAAAGCTCGAGTCAAAGTAAATCTGGACGCACAGTTTAATACACCACCGCGTCCCTGGTGGTTGGAACAAAAAACGTTTGACAGCCATTAGTTGATGTTTCATTGACGAAGAAATTGATGAAAAGTTTTTCTCGATTGATCGACGCATCTAGAAATTACGGATCATGGAACTTGAGAAAAGAAAATTTACTGTGCACAAACATCTAGAGAATCCTTCGTGGTCTGCCTCAAAAATAGCAAAAGTGTTAAAATTCCCAAAGTCAACGGTGTGTCTTGAAATCAAACGTTACAAGGATACTCTGAGTGTGGATAGAGCACAGCACATCTATCATAAAATTGGCACTAGGGAGAAAGAGCTGAGGAGAAAGGTGTTGAGGTACGTGAAAGGCAACTCCATACGTGATTTGGCAAAGAAATACGATTACAACTTTTCCACTGTGCGTAACATCCTTTCAAGAGAAGGATATAAGTCTTTTTGTGCCAGTAAACATCCGAATCGCTCCCTGAAACAAAAAGCGAGCACGATTACTATACGAACGAGTTTTGACGAAATTTGATGGCTTTATTTTAATGGATGACGAAACATATGTCAAAATGGATTATAAACAAATCCCCGGACGAAAATTTTATCTGTCAACTTGCCCTGGAGATGTCCCTTCCAGGTATAAATATGTTTTTTCTGATAAGTTTGCTCGGAAACTAATGATTAGGCAAGGAATCTGCAGCTGTGGCCTTAAAACCAAGGTTTTCACCACATCTCACACAATGACGTCGAAGGTTTACATTAAAGAGTGTCTGAAAAAGCGGATTTCACCCTTCATTCGGCAACACAAGACCAACGTTATGTTTTGGCCTGATCTAGCCAGCTGCCACTACTCTAAGGAGGCACTAGAATGGTATGCTGCAAACAATGTTAATTTCGTTGCCAAAGAAATTAATCCTCCGAAATGCCCTGAGTTAAGACCGATCGAATCATATTGGGCAATTGTTATGCGATAACTTCGAGGATGCGGTAAAGAAGTGCCAAATGCACAACAAATGCGTTTAAAGTGGAATAAGTTCGCCGGTACAGTGTCACCAGCGACTGTGCAGATCATGATGACATCGATCACAAGTAAAGTGCGACATTTCGTTCAAAACGGTGAAATGTAATAACTTGTTCTAGATCGTTTGATAGCTGAATAAATACCCTTTTGTTTGACGTTTTGATCAACCGTGTATGTTGTTTAATTCTTGAGTTATTATTATTATTATTATTTATTATAATTCATCCGACTTTTGTGTCTACATGAATAAAGGTAAAACTTAATTAAATAAAAATATAAAATTGAACAAAAAACACAACGTTACTCAATACTCAATACATAAAATATAACACTACAACATTCTTTGTATCCTGTTTAGGACTTTGTTGGATGATTCGCCGAATTCAAAAGCAGATTCCACTGCCGCAAAAGTCCTAATAATGGCCGTCAGTGGTTCGTGGTAGCCATATGGTACGGTGATATCTAGGTTGCAACAAGGAAGAATTTTGTAACATTCGTTGAGGGACACGAAAGACCAGCTGTGATAGCAATTCCGGACAATCCACTTCACCGTTTAAAAGCTTTGCGACGAATGTTGCCTGCTGAACTTTTCTTCTTTGCTCCAGAGTGTCTAAACCCAATAACAGACATCTGCTCGGATACGGCGGTAAATTGACAGGATCGCGCCATGGAAGGTTTCGCAAAGCCAGCCTTACAAATCTCTTCTGTACCCGTTCAAGACGTAAAATCCAGGTAACTTCATACGGACTCCAGGCAACAGATGCGTTCTCTAGTATAGGGCGGACTAGTGAACAATACAGCGCCTTTAAGCAGTGGGGGTCGCTGAAATCCCGATTTTGGAAATGAATCCAAGTTGACGATTAGCTTTGGAAATTATGGCTTAATAGTGGAGACGGAAATCCAGCTTCGCATCCAAAAGAACACCCAGGTCATCTACTTTATCAACTCTACGAAGCGCAATGCCATCAATGCAGTAGTCGAAAAGTATTGGGCTCTTTACACGATGGTCATCACAACACACTCTGGGATACTTACAATCAATTGATTCCTACCACACCATTCTACGAACAGGTCCAGTAAACTTAAAAGGCAATGGCAATCATCTACCGTACGAACAACAAAGTAGAGTTTCATGTCATCTGCCTATACAAGTTTGCACCTAGCTCCCAATAAATCCGCAACATCATTGAAGAACAGCGTAAAAAGTTACGGACCCAAGTCACTTCCCTGAGGCACACCAGACGTACTGGTGGATGACTTCGATATACAGAAATCAATTTGCACAAGAAGAGTTCTGTCAGTCAAGTACGAATGCAGCCAAGCCTTAAGTGATGCGGATGCACCCAGCCTAGAAAGCTTACGGAGAAGTAGGTTATGGTAAATCTTGTCGAAGGCAGCTTTTAGATCAGTGTGAATGACAGAACAAGAGGAGGATGGTGCGTGTCGATCGGCAACAGTGCCACAGCAGACTCATCGATTTCCACATCGTCTTCATCATTATAGAACACTAAATCTAGCGTGCGACCAACTAAATTGCGTTCTGAACTAAATTGCGTTGGCTTAGATTAAGGAAATCCATCCCATCCAGAAGAACCGTACTAGCAGCCTTCAGCGATGATGTTTCAGCGAGGCAGATCGAACTATCTACGGCTAACCATTGTAGTCGGGGTTGATTGTAATAACCACATACCAAAACTCTGTCGGTTGTTTCGCACAGCTCTTTTACGGATGCGATATGAGCTTCTATGATGCTGTCGTCTCTGCTTCGGTCTGGTGGAATGTATACAACCTTTTATTTTCGTGGAAACACAAACTTGTTCCAACTTACTGCCTTGCTCGACATTCACAAGCGAGCTAGGATAATGAATTACGGTTGCAGCGGAAGACATTGAAACCCGATCCGAAAAGCTGAACGGAATTGATACTATCGTCGAGCGCAGTTTCTGTCAGGAAAATGGCGTCAAACCCACAACCAGCAGAAGCAAGGAACAGGTCGTCAATTTTAGTCCGAACTCCTCGCACGTTCTGATAGTAGACCCAGATGCGGTTGTCAGATAAGTCGTTAATCTGCGTTGCTTGCGATGACGGAGATTGATGGTGGTGCTGATCAACGCAATCTAATGAGATGTCATGGCTACAAACAGAATAGAATTCAGGGCCCTATAATACTCCAGTATCGGCCTGAGCGAGCAAGTTGGAAGACCCCCTCGCCTACTCCGAACAACGGAACGTCTTGGATGGCCAGCAGGAGATGAAAACAGAGATGGAGGCTCGGCTGTGTCAGATGGCTTGGGGGCTTCCATCATGCTTTGTGATGAACGTTCCGTTGCTGGAGATCGTAGAAGATTGGATGGACACAGACTGAAGACATCTTGGATGCTGCAAATCGAATCTGATTCTAACATGCTGTGTAACGTCTCTATCATCAAAGATTGTAGCGGATCTGATAGACGGCCCGATGTGTCGCACATACTATTTCTGTGAATTGGACGGGATTCAGCGTACGAAGGAACTATATAGTTGTCATACTTGCCTGAGCGAGCAAGTTGGAAGACCCGGTCACCGATTCCGAACACAGCAACAGAACGACTTGGATTGCCGGAACAATCTGTAGAACAGGAAAAACGGCGTGGCTCGACTGGGCTTCTTATTGTGATGAACTTGCTACGGTTGGAGGGGAGGAAACGATCATCGGCGTCCCGGCAACGAGGGGTGTCCCGTTGTCGATTCGTGGGATTTTGGCTGGTCCCTAAAAATCCGGTTCGGATGACAAATTTTCGAATTCTCTGAAATAAATTCCTTTGGGCCAAACAGATGGATCTAGGGCTGCATCCCTCAGCTTCGCATCAACACCGACTTTGAAGGATATGAACGCGAATGGCTTCAAATCAGTATCTTTGCGTACCATTTTTTTCACATCGATTGGGTCTTGGGTCTGCAGACAAACTTTTCACTAACACAGAAATATCAGCTTCAGTAACATGTCGAGCAATTCGGTGGTGTAGTGGAGCGTGACTGCTTGGCACCCCGTAGGTCTGGGTTCAATCCCAGTCGACGTCGGTGGTTTTTCTGAGGTGAAAAAATCTGGCCACGTCTTCCTTCGGAAGGGAAGTAAAGCCGTTGGTCCCGGTTCATATTCATGAGTCGTTAGGTGGGTGGGAGTCGTCTTCCTGGCGTCGGTGATTGTCACCATGAGAGGAAATAGGCCGACGTAAAATAAAGATTAAAAAAAAAAACATGTCGAGCAATTCTGGACAGATATAGCCAGAGCTTTTCTGTCGGTTTTGCAACCGTATTTCTTTAGCCAGCCGACAGATGTACGTAGTACTGTAGAGAGCTTTTGCTGAGTAAAAATACTAGTTGCGACTCGTCAACAGATGGCGCTGACCACGAAAAATGAGTGATGACGTCAGGGAAGATGCTAATTAAAAACAATTGCGAATAATGCCAAAAAATCCTTCGGCACAGTTCAGATGGATCGATTCTAACACAATTTATTGATGATGATGATGTGAACTACCATTTAAGGTAGCAAGGCAACTGCCTATAGCACTGGACTGTTTTAATTAAACGGTTTGATCAAGGTTGCATTGTGGTAAATGTTTCATCATGTCCCTGAATGAAGGGCCAAAAACGTATTGTGGGCCCGTAAGCAGATACACTTACGTGCAACCCAGAGCTACAGGGGCCTAAGAGAATCTCCTTCCAGGAACAAGTTCGCAGAAACCACAACAAAACCGAGCCCCCGCCTGGTAAAAAGTCCCACTAGAAGAGCCCACCCTTTATTCACGAAATGTTAACAACAGGAAGTTGGCAGTCCCACTCTTCCTATCCAAATCGCTTCAATCGGGTGCTCTGATGGTCCCTCCCTTCATCCCAGCATATGGTGTTATACAAATTTATGCAAAATTTAGAGAAATAATATGATTTTCTTACCTTGATTTTGACATAATCTTACCATGAAGCTTGTGTTAGAAAGTGTGGCTGGTAAAATTGGTTAGGGTTATATACCGTTCCCCACTTATTGCTTCAATCTCCCTTTGCTGTAGGGTCGACTCGATGTTTCTCGATCTATGAAGAGCTGACCTCAGTATCGCACATCGAGACTCACAATGTGTCATATGGCATCGCTCGCGGCCATGGGCTAGGGAAGAGAATTGGAGAAACGAGAGTAGCATTAATAATTGGTAACATGACATGCGCATGTGAGATTTTCATGGTGATATTCTCACAACGGCCGTTCAGAATGGTTCGACGGATGCATATGAGAGATCATTCCTGATGAGTTTCCACTAGTTTGCTCAATTCCATAACGTTTAGTCATAGAAGACAAGAAACGTTTTACTACGTGCTACATTTGAGAATATCAGGGCAATGATCCCCCATCGCATCTTCAAGTGATCGTTACAAGCTGTCCATTTGGTTCAGGCACTTTTGAACGTTGATGTGGCAGCCTATTCACACATGAAATCTGCCGCGACCAACTCGGCAGAACGCGCCCATACCCCTTTCTTAACCGAAGGGCAGGGATCGATTCTAACACAATGTATTTCACCTAAACTACACACCGCAAATAAAAACCACAGCAGAGGAAAACAACACCACACAAGGAACACACACGTGTTTTTGAGCCACACCCCCCCCAGAAAAAAATTCTCCACAAAACAGAAAAAACACACCCCCCCCCACCCGCGCCGCGCCGCACCTTTTTTTTCCCCACAACACATAAAAAAATACCACCATATATTTTAAAAAAAAAAAAAAAATATAAAATCCCCAAAAAAAAAAATTTTTAAAAGAAAGACCCCTAATAATTTGAAAAAAAAAATTTAATTTTCTGCATTACCTAATGCGCATAAAGCGATTCCTGGTTTCGGCATAAATTAATGAGATTTTTCCTTTGAATTTCAGCCAGACATCGCTGAAATCAGGTCTGTTGTATAGAAGATTGCATACAATGTTGTATGCTGTATGAAAAATTGCAAACAATTACGTTGTTCACGCTTGCTCTGGCTAAAAATTTAACGAGGAGAAATTTTCTTTATAGAAGCATTTCGTGTCTTCTGGCAACTTTCTGCTTCTATTGATTTCCAAGCTCCAAGCATCTATTTCGCACCTACCGGGGGAGACTTGGTCCAATACTCCATGGTTTAACTAGCTCCAATCCGCTCAACCAATCGCAATGTTAAAGTGGGCAGAATATTTGAGATGCAGTCTTCTTCCAAATTTGGCAGACCGACAGGCAATCGGCGTATAACCACCGGGTACCTCATATCAAGACGCCTAGAGACGGACCGGAAGATTCGATGAACTGCCTGCCCCTGCAAATCCTACGAATTCAGTTGTGAAGATGGAAGATTTGAATCTTAACGATCTAGCTCTCATCGCAGAATTAGTATCCGATACGTCAGCAGAATGTGAATAACTTTTTCGACTCCCAGATTTGCAAACTATGAGAAGATTTCGATTGTCGATTGTCACTGTTTCTCCTTAAATTTCTGACTGAGCAGCTGAGGACTGGAAGATTCGATGAGCAACATCCCCCTAAGTTCCGTGCCAATTTCTTATGAAGCATTTATTCAATGAGTTTCGTCTGTTTGTCTATGGTTTTTCTTCTCTCATTTTTGAACTTTCATTACATCCCAACTAAGCTCATTACCATTTCATCCGCTTCTTCTTAAATACACACAATTCATGCCATAATGTCAAGTGCGAGTTCCCATTTAAAGTAGGTCATTGTCAAGGGCATCATCCTTCATTGATGATGGTGCCCGACCCTTTTTTATCACGAGAATTCCATCTTGCCTATTCACCAACAAGCAAAACTCCCTTCGGCTACCGCTTCCGAGCATGAAAAGAAAACCCACTGAAGTTGTTGAATATCTCATCACAAAGAGCCGTAATCCTCTCATTCTCCATTTGTCGCATCTTTTCAAACTTCGATGTGCTCTCTATATAGGATGCTCGGTTTCGCCTCCTAGCATCTAATCTGCGCGTTTGAAAATTCGAAATCCACGTCCTATCACAACCGTGCAACCTCGCCTGGCAAAGAAGCTTAAATTCCGGAATACATAATTCCATTCAACCAAGCCTACATGCGGAATGCACCTGGCGAAAACGAGAAGTGCATCCGAAAAAAAAAAAAAAAAGGAAAATCCTCAATACAATGGCCCTTAGGTAAAGGACTCCCTTCCCCCGTGCCCCCGGGGAGATAGAGATCCCTTCGCCTCGAGCCTACACGGTGTTTGCTCCCTTCTGTTTTTTTTTCTGTACGACTACTGAAGGAAGTAATCATAGAGCATATCGGAAATGGGATTTTCAGTTTGCATCTTGAAGGTGCCGCGGTGGGTTGGAACGGTTTTATATAATCGGCCTCGTTCTTCCATTCAGAAAATTCTCAAATTCAGAACGAGGTGACCTGGACCACGCTCCCAGAACGAGGAAGAAACAAGTGGCCAGACCACGAAGACGACGACGGCATAAGCCGCGATCATTCATCACAATTTGTGGGGGATATGAATAGGCCCATACTCCACTAGAATGCGCATCATCTGTGCTGCACGTAAATGTTTACACCGACGACGGGGCTGGCTGGGGGAGACGGAAATGTAGGTCACATTTTAAAATAACCGGGGAAAATTATTTGCTGCCTTTGCTCTTGCTTCGCCCTCCCGTACTGTACTGTGTGGTGGAATAAGTTAGTCAACTTGCCACTGGGTCGGATGCTGATGACGGGGTGACATAAGAGCAGCATGTGCAAAACGGAAGGAAAGCTGGAGAGATTTATGTGTAGGCAAATCGCAAAACTGTATTCTCTCTTTCACTCTGTATGCATACGGTGGGTTGCGGTTTCTGGGTGCTACTAAACAGTACTGGGATCGAGTGGCATTGACCTGTTTGCTTGGAGAAGAAATAGGTTTATTTTCTGGGTGACTGTCAGCCTTGGCTGGGTGAGCTCGGCGGAGAACTGGGCCAGTACTTGGTACTCGATGATCTATGTAGGTCAATTAAGTAGTAACTCGTCCATATAGTAGGCCTGTGATAGGTTTGTGTGTTTGACATTTCGTATGAGTTCTTCAGCTCTGTTGATTATTGTCAATTTTTTGAACAAGTGCATCCAAGTAAATTTTGAGCAACTCTTTTTCTGATTCTCAGAATATCGATTGCGTAAACATTGTGCATTCTGGAGTGCCACCGGTTGCCTCGGCCCATCGCAAATGGAACACACTGTACCTGTTCAGCATTCATCTGTTTATACACAATTTGTATTCTATCATACCTGCAGCAGTAAACCTCGCAAAACAACCGACATTCCGATTTAGTGACACTTTCTTCGCTGCCTTCTCCTGCTCCAAAAGCTGTGCCAACAATGTGCTTGTTTGCTACTTGAGCCGGTCGATTGAGCTATTTAACACTTTGTTCGATTTGGTCGACGGAAAGGAATCATGCAAAAACGCAACATTTTCTTAGTTTTCAAACAAACAAACAACTGGAGGAATCGTGGTGCCTATCTGAACAAAACGTTGGCAAAATAAGAGTGACACCTGGGAAATCCAAACCGATGATATGACGACGGGTGCAGAATAACAAACAACCCCGTCCAATCTGAACACCAACGGTTGCAGATTTGTCTAACTCCGAGGAAATTGTTTTTTGATTTCAATAATATGAATTCAAACGGAAAATGACCACCCGAACCGGATGGCGATGGGATCAGCATTTTATTACTCTCGGCTACAGCTTCCTCGTCGTCACATTTGGCAGTTGTTGGAGCTTCCGGATGAGGCAGAAATGTTATCGTATCGAAAGTAACGACCCTGGCAACATTCACTTTTTTTCCGTCAGCTGTTCGGCTCGGCAGATCATTATTATTTATGGTTGAGTATCAAACTAATCGTAATCGTTTTTTCCATTCTCTCTCTCTTCTGCTCTTCACAGACACTTGACTTCGATCGCGAAGGACTGACGAAGCTGAAAAAGGCCGTTAAAGCAATACACAATTCAGGAAACAGTAAGTAAATCTCTTTTTTAAATTAGTTGTAACTCCGGAATGGATGTGAAGTATGGTTTCTATAATGACAACGAAAATACATGGTTACAAAAAACAATTGCATAGCATAACCAGCAGTGCTCTTTCATTTCCCACATTCCCAGCTCTAGCTGATGATGCTAGCTGGTTTCCTGTTCTTTTATGTTTCAACGGTTCTGCTGACGGCAATTCTCGACACATCTTTTCATCGACATTCTCCACATTCTTCTTTGTTTCCTCCACTTTTGAACATTTGATACAGACTGTCCAAACTTATGTAGCTGCTTCCTGAAGCAACCATATCCTGACAGAAATTTCATGCCTTCTATACACCTTTTTTATATACAAAGAAAATGATGATGGTCCCGCCACATGCCCCATAAAGGTTTTAGATAATTTACTATTAAACAAAAATTTAATCAGATTTGCCAGCAAAAAAAAAAGATTTGATAACATTTACAGATATAAAATCCTGCATCTTTCATCATCACCACACAGTAGAATAATAAATTTCTAAATGCGGTTGATTTCAACCTCAAAGTGATCAAAAAGACCGCCAAGTTCCAGAACATTGCCTATAATTAAAATCCCGCAAACCAAGTTCAAAAACTATGAGCAACAATCGCATTTTCAATACATTTCTGACATTCACTACTGAACCAAAGAATCCCTCAAACGACATAAGCGTTGCTGTCTTCATTTATGTTGGTCCAATATCCCTTCAGGACCGCACCTGCAACAAAGTGCTTCGCGAAGAAACTCGATTTCGTGCTGCTTGTCTTCAGTTTCCTGAGTGTCCTACACTTCCTAGGTCTTGCTCCACTTGATCTAACCACCTAGCTCGCTGCGCTTCCCTGCGTCTAGTGCCGGCCGGATTAGAGGTGTGATGTCTTGAATTAAAGAGAGTTTGGTTTTGCTTCTGCTTTATTTAACGATCACTTATAAACTAACTTTTCTACTCGCAGCACAGGATAACGTTTGCTGCGATTGCTGTTAATTATCTGAACAACCGTTGTTAGGCTCCAACACCAGAGTTGCTACACGACAACTGTGGTATAGATGTTGATACACCACAACTACTCCCCCTCTCAGTAACGTGGTTGTCGTACAACTCGACTCGATCTGGTCACGTATGTTCCGTCCGCCTGTCGTTGACCAACTCGGGGCAATTCTTCAACTTCTTCAGCAAAATCATCACCGTAAATTGAGTCGTCGCCTGAGTCGTCTGCATCTTGGACTGCATTCTCTTCGCTTCTAGCAGCAGGGACTGCATTCACATCTTCGCTCCTAGCAGCAGTTGAAGTACAGGTACGATCGTAGTCGAAATCGTCGTAGGGATATTTCAGCAGTTGATGGCTCCTTCGTTTGATGTGTCCTAAACCTTCAACATTGCACTCATACAACACCGCACCATGTTTCTTCATCACCGTTGCTCGCATCCAGGCTGGCTTCTTAGGATCACGATAATCTCTGCCATAAACGATTTCACCAAATCCGAAAGCTACAGCTCTGGTCTGTTTTCGATCTTCATTTGCTTCACGCTGTCTTCTTACAGGATCCGCTTTCAAGGCATCGAATCTTATCCGCATCTCCTTTCCAAACATCAGCTTGAAAGGGCTTTCGTTCGTCGTGGAATGTTTCGTAGCACGATACATTTCAAGGAAAGACCACAAGTTTTGAACAACGGTCTTCCTTTGATTTTCCAAATCCGCAGATAGCTTCGATAACGCCGCCTTAATTGTTTTTACCGCATTTTCTGCTGCTCCGTTGGAACACGGGCTATACGGTGCCGTTCGTAAATGTCTGATTCCTCTGTCCAGACAGAACTTCTTGAACTCGTCCGAGGAAAATGCCGTACCGTTGTCGGAGACAAGGGGAGAAATGGAACCAAAACGAGATGTGTATTCACACAGCTTTTCAATTGTCTCCTTCGATGTCAAAGTTTGCACTGGGAAAACCTCGATCCATTTGCTGAAACAGTCCACCGTCACAAGATAATCGGCACCTCTGAACTTGAAATGGTCGATATGAACACGATCGCCAGGCGAATTGGTAAGTCTCCACGGGGATATTGGATCGGTTCTCTCAGGTCGCAACTGGATACAAGTTTCGCATCTTCTTCCGAGCTCTTCAATTTCCTTGTCCATAGACGGCCACCAAAAATATGACCGAGCTAGGCTCTTCATCTTAACGATTCCCTGGTGTACCGAATGCAGCTTTGCCAGGATGCTCTTCCGTAACTTGACTGGAACAACGATGCGATACCCCCATAGCAGGACACCTTCTTCAAAGCTCATCTCTTCTCGTTTGGAATAAAACTTCTTGAGCTCTTCCTCCAGGATGTTTGATGGCCAGCCAGATTTCAAAAACTCTACAACATGGCTTATAATCTTGTCACGCCGACTTTCGACTACCAATTGTTTCTGGTCCCTCTCAGCAAAATCACTGTCGGCTCCATCTTCATCTTCGATGTCGTTTGAAGGAAAACGGGAAAGAAAATCTACTGGGATATTATCGACTCCTTTCACATGCTGGATCTCGTAGTTAAAACTAGTCACCCCCAAACCCCCTTTTCCCTTTTTCCAAACCCACCCCCCCTTCCAAAAACCCCCCAAAACTTAACTTTCCCTTATATGCCACTCTCCCGTCTATCGTTGAATAGTTATTCTCGTGTATCTTAAAGAATGTGCACACCAAAAAGTAGTCGTCGGAAATGCCCTAATGCAGTCTTCTCCGTGTACGCTTTGCTAATCCGATCACTACTACATGAATATTAATGTATGTGTGCTATGATGAAGACGTCGTTTGGCTACAGTAACCTTTATTCAGTAAAATGGCGTCGAATCAAGAACGCGTGCGCGAAGCAATTTTGCACAAAAGAGTGGAAAATCCAGATATGTCGCACGGCGATATTGCCAAGTCATTAAAAATCGCAAAATCGACGGTTACTAAAGTGCTAAAAAACTTTCAGCAGCGCTTAACTTTAAAGAGAAAGGTCGGTTCCGGAGGTAACCATGATTCTCGTTTCGTCGCGGAGAGGAAGAAAGTGATTAAAGAATTTAAGAAGAAACCGAATATCTCCGTTCGTGATGTGGCGAAAAAAAGTGAAAATGTCTCCATCGTTCGTCCAGAAAGTGAAGAAAAGTGCAGGCTTGAAATCATTCAAAGTAGGTGTTGCTCCAAATCGTAACGACAGCCAGAACAAGAGCGCAAAATCTCGATCGAGAAAATTATATGACACTATGCTGAAGGAATACGACTGCATAATATTGGACGACGAAACATATTGCAAAGCTGACTTTAAGCAGATACCGGGACTACAGTTTTATACCTCGTTGCAAAGAGGAAATGTTGCTGATCGTTTTAAGCAAAAAAAATGTCGAAGTTCCCAAAAAAATACCTCGTATGGCAGGCAATATGTGGATGCGGTCTCAGAAGCGACATCTTCATCACGACTGGCACTCTAAATGGACAAATTTACGTAAAAGAGTGTCTGAATAAACGACTGTTGCCGTTCATTCGGGAACACAACGGTTCGGTGCTGTTCTGGCCTGACCTGGCATCTTGCCACTATGGAAAACTGGCTAAGGATTGGTACATTGCTAATGGTGTAAATATTGTCCCAAATTATTGCAATCCGCCAAATTCGCCAGAACTCCGTCCGATCGAAAAGTATTGGGCTCTGGTCAAGAGGAATCTTCGAAAAACGAATAGCGTAGCAATTGATGAGAAAAGCTTCAGGCGTAACTGGCAGAAAGCTGCAAAATTGGTGACGGATGACACTGTGCAAAAACTGATGGAAGGTGTCAAACGAAAGGTGCGGGCATTTGGATATAACAGGTCAAATTGACTTAACTGTATATGTTTTATATTTGTATTTTTATGAAGTCTTAAATAAATGATTTACTTTTGATTTTCTCATATTTTCCATTTAATACCACTAATTTCCCGTTGACTACTTTTTGGTGTGCACATTCTTTATAGACTCGAAATTGGTCGCTCACTTTTATCGGGAAAAACATGTGTAATAACTGCTCCGATTCCAGCATTCGACGCATCACAGTACAGCTTGATTGGAAAATCCCGATCGTAATGCGCCAACACTGAATCTCCCGCGATGAGCTTCTTCGTATTCTCGAACGCCAACTGTCGCTTCCTGGTCCACGAAAACTCGACGCCATCCTTGAGTAGGTCGTACGGCGGTTGCTGGTTGTGTGCCAAATTGGGACAAAATTTGGCGTAGTAATTAACAAGTCCCACAAAAGATCGGACCTCCTTGGTGTTCGATGGTTTCTGCACCTCTAAAATGGCCTTCACTTTACCTGGATCATTGTGCAAACTATCCTTGTCGATGCAATGACCGAGGAATTGCACTTCTTCCTTGAAAAATACGCACTTCTGTTTATTCAGCAGCAGTCCGGCATCTTCTAAACGCTGCAAGACTTGGTCCAGGTTCTTCAAATGTTCCTCCGTGGTAGATCCGTTCACCATCACGTCATCAAGATAAATAACCGTTCCACGGCAACCTTGCAACACCCTCTCCAAAGTAGCTTGAAATACAGAACAGGCAGTCTTCGTGCCAAATGGTAAACGATTCATCAGGAACACTCCTCGATGCGTGCTCCACGCCAAAAGCTTCCGTGTATCTTCCTCGACCTCCAACTGGTAATAAGCATTTTTCAGGTCTAACTTCGAAAAGTGTTTGCCTCCTTGTAATGCCGCAAAAATATCGTCGATGATAGGCAATGGATGATGGTCGTCCTTCAAAAACGGATTGACTGTAACTCGATAGTCAGCACAGAGTCGAATCGATGAATCCTTCTTCAGGACGGGTACTAACGGTGTTCCCCATTCCACAACCGCCGTGGATGCTTTGGTGATAATTCCAGTCTGCTCCAAACGATCCAATTCGACTTCCACCTTCTCCTTGAAGGCTAAGGGCACTTTCCTGGGCTTGAAAAATTTCGGCACCGCTTCTTCAACCAATGGCAGATGCACTTTCGTGTTCTTCAAACAACCCAGTTCTCCGTTGAAAACAGCTTCATGCTTGTTCAAAATCGTCTCGAGCTTCTTCGTGTGGTCTTCTGTTACACCTAACGTACAAAAGTCAATCTTCAAACCCCAGCTGGACATGGTCTGTCGTCCCAGCAATGGATGTCGGTCACCATCAAAAACGAAAATTTACTCCTTGGAAACGTGATGCTTGTACTTCATCTGGGCAAAGAACTTTCCGACCGCACGAAAACCGCTGCCGTTGTAGCACACGAACTCTTCTCGGACGTCAGTGTTCAATTTCGCATCGGGAAACAGCTTCAGAAACAATCCCTTCGATATGGCGTTGACTGGACTTCCGGTATCCATTTCAAAATCAATCGGCTTCCGGTTGACAAAAAATTTCCAGCAGAACGGGTGGAAGGAAATCTACCTTATTCAAACGCAGATGATTCACCTTCGGACTCCTCTTCTTTCCGTCCGAACTCTT
Source organism: Aedes koreicus (assembly GCA_024533555.2). NCBI lineage: Eukaryota > Metazoa > Arthropoda > Insecta > Diptera > Culicidae > Aedes > Aedes koreicus. The sequence goes on along the minus strand of JAHHFK020002435.1, from coordinate 47,351 downwards.
TATTTATGATGAATCTTTCGAGGGGCACACCTTGGCTAAATGCCCTTTCTTTCCGCAAATCTTGCAGATGTAGGTCTTGTACTGACACTTACGGAAGTCGTGGTCACCTTTTCCGCAAGCAAAGCACTTGAAATCTTCCTTTTTCTTCTTCTTCTCGTTTCCCGGCTGAATTCGATGAACCTCCAGCATTCCACGTTGAAAAAGAGTGGATTCTTTTTTCATCGCCAGCTTCACAAGATCGTCGAACGTTGCTGTGGCTTCTTCTTCAGATATACGTTCGAAACTGGGGCCTCGGCGTAATCCAACGACGAACATATTCTTGATGAACTCATTCAAATTAGCTCCGAATTCGCAATTGATCGCTAGCTTCTTCTTTGCGGGTGGTCCATTCAACAACCGTTTCACTGTCGCCTTGACGTGCTTCGAAAAATCTGCACCGCTCTCGAAAGACCACCACCGTAGGGGTAAACCGCTGGCGTAACAGTTCGTAGAGCTGGGCAAAAGTCTTCTTCTCTGGTTTGTCCGGGAAACACAGATTCTTGATTGTTTGATATACTTCCATAGAAACGGACGTAAGCAGGAACGCAGCTTGTCTCTCACCGTCCTCTTCGCCGTTGAGTTCGTAGGCCACGAAAAATCTTTCAAGTCGTTCCTGGTAAAGCGGCCAGGAATCTTCGACGTTGAACTCCGGTGGCTTAACGTTCATGGCGGAATCTTTTAGGTTTTTTAGCTCCTCGTCGCCAAACTGTGATGTCTTGAATTAAAGAGAGTTTGGTTTTGCTTCTACTTTATTTGACGATCACTTATAAACTAATTTTTCTACTCGCAGCACAGGATAACGTTTGCTGCGATTGCTGTTAATTATCTGAACAACCGTTGTTAGGCTCCAACACCAGAGTTGCTACACGACAACTGTGGTGTAGATGTTGATACACCACAAGAGGCAAACACCATTTTTGCGGGATTGTTGTCTGGCATCCTTACAACGTATACCGCCCATTGTACCCTGCCGGCTTTAGTGACTTTCTGGATACTGGATTCAACATACATTTGCGCCAGCTCGTGTTTCATTCTTCTCCTCCATACGCCGTTTTCACATACACCGTCAAAGGTGGTCCTAAGCACATGTCATTCGAAAACTTAGGTGCTTACAGGTCTTGCTCGAGGGCACTGTACACGTTCCGTGCCCGTAGGGAACTACCGGTCTTATCAGCGTCTTATACATGGTACACTTAGTATGAGGGTGAAGTTAGCCAGATCTCATGGGTCTTATGAAGTCCATAGTAAGTACTGCGTCTCCGAATTTATCAGCTACAGTTGTTATGCGACCGTGCCAGCAGATACTTAGTTTTCGACCCTATTCACCCATAATCCAACCTTTTTTGTCCCACGTTTCAGCCTGGAGTACTCACTAACCGCCTGGAATGTTCTCCCGACAATGTTTACGTCGTCAGCTTAAAACCCGCACGTTTCATAACACCTTCTAGTGCAATGTTGAACAGGAGGCAGGAAAAACAATCGCCTTGTGTTTTGCTTGATGTTTAATTGATGTACCCTATGTCTACATCCGGTTAAGACGGTGAACAGTCAAAATCGATACCCGCATCAACAAATTCGATGGAACCTATAAAAGGAATTACGGGCCTGATCGGTTTGCCACCGGTTACGTGCGCCTTATAAACCTGGTGTTATGAAGCTTATGAGGAAATTGCTGTTTGAAGGTGATGCTGAAAATAAATCGCAAACATATTACATAGGGAAAAGCGATTGACTAGTAGCTTCCCACGACGAATACGGGATATACAAGAATATTCGAAATTCAAGACAAGCAAATGGGAAACTCTGCTCCCATGCTTCAATTATTTGAAACCCGGCAAATACATTGCACTTATTGTTCTACTAAGCCCAGGCATATTTCTGCTTCTAGAGATGCAAGTGTCCAGAAACGTGATTACCTCTTGTGAAAGGCAACTTGAAGGTTTTGTTCGAGATTTTGAGTTAGAATTCTTTATGAAGCGAAGAACATGGAGTACAATGTACATTTGTTGAAACGCTTGGTCCAAACCGTGCGAAACTTAGGTGTCCTGTGAAAATACGCAGTTCCGGTGCGTTCGGGGGGTTTAGATGCTTCGGCATGAAAGGAGCTATTCATAAACCACGTAGACTTTTCTTGGGGGGGTTGTGACCAAAGTCTACGCTCCATACAAAATTTCAAAAAAATGTATGGAGAAAAGTCTACTTGGAGGGAGGGGGAACTGAGATTTTCAAAAATAAGTCTACGTGGTTTATGAACAGGCCCAAATTGACCTCCTTAGACGCTTTTGGAGACATTCCTTTAGGTACACCTGCCCATTGACCGTTCCAGTTGTCACGAATGGGGTGCTCCGCTTTCTACACAAGCAAATTGCTTGCCTAATCATATTTCTTTTTGGCAAACTTTGACATTTTCTGCTTTCTAACGTCCTCAGGGACATCGAATTTATGATGAGCAGTGAAAAACTGGAGCCCCGGAAGCTGCCGGAAGTCTGCTTTTACATACGTCTCATCATCCATAACGAGGCAATGTGGTTTCGTCAACATCTGGATGTAGATCTTCCGTGCACGTGTTTTACCTTCCGTATTCTGCCGTTCATCGCGATTAGGCGCCGTTTGGACTTTGTACCTGTGTAGTCCTTCGCGTTTTTTCGCATCTTGCACGAAAGTTTTGGTTAGATTCAGTTTCTTCGCCACATCTCGAACTGAACTGTTGGGATTCCTCTTGAAAGCTTGAACTACCCGCTTGCGATCCTTAACACTATACGAAGATCCATTTTTGGCACTTTTTTTTCTTTCCGATCGATGGTCAAACGTTCGTGGTACCGATTTAAAACACGAGACACCGTAGAATGTACCATTCCCAGCTTCCTGCTGATGGCACGATGAGAAAGATCCGGATTTTCGAGGTACGTGCGCAAAATTTCTTTGCGCCGCTGCTGTTCCGACTCCATCTTCGCAACGATTGCACATCTGCTAGTGAAACTTACACAGCGTAAACAAATACACATTGAACTAATTCCACCCAAAATTTCAATAGAAAATACCCAACGGGTAAAAAGTTACAGCCATTTAAAAGTGGTGCAATTTGATTCCGTACAACCTTTAAGTGGTTCACCATGTCCACTCAACATTTCGCTGCTGTTCGAAAACCAATTCCTCAGTTCGAAACCATCATTTTCGTGAATTAAGCGCATTTCTTGGGAAACTTTGATTGTCTCTTCAACGCTTTCGTTACTCTCTAGGGAATAGTGGTTGAGTATTATTCCTTCCGAAGCTCGGAGTTCTTTGAACTTCTCAGCGTTTCTATTTTTGACATATTGGGCTGAAGCTGGGGAGCATCTTGAACCGAATGTCACAGCGTCTATGAGATAGATGTCCGGAGTACTGGAACGATCATTGCGGAATAAGAATCGTATTGGACCAGCAGTTGCTAGCTCCACCTCAGTCGCGCGATGTGTGTAGTCTTTGAGTTGGTAGTGTGCTAATTGTTTCTACAAAGCTTGCTTGATTCCTGGGCTTCGATTCATTCTCCGCTCCAAGCATTGGAGTAATGTAGCTGTCTGAAAGCTCTGTGGCCATGCTTCCACAGCCGACCGATTTCATAGTGGGTACCGGCCCTAACCGTGATTTCTTCCAGGATCCGCTGAGCCTCAGATTGCAGTTGAATCGCTGGTTGCGTGCCGGCATCCTCCGTAGTGAAGAAATCCTTAACAAGGTCATGCAGAGATTGATCGGATGTGCAGATGCAGGAATGACAGTTGATCGATGTTTCCATTTCATTTACTCCTTCACCGCCGTAAGGAGTTTCCGCTGCTACTGGTTGGCGATCAATTTCTTCCTTAACTTTCAGTGGAACCAAATTCAAGTTGTTGATGCCAATCGATATTTTTGGAACTTCTTACCTGTAGTTCTTGACGGAAAGCCCTTAGAGGTATGAGTACTGCTTCACCAACTGTTCATATGACAACGTTTGTTCGGGTAGAGACTACTCCTTTACGGTGCGAGCTTGTTGTAGCGGATGCTGTCTTCCGCCAGCGGCTGAGATGACCAAATAAATCTGCTTAAATTCTTTCTCCACCCTTGTCACGTTTCCAGTCCACATAAAACACAAAGGCTTTGTGTCACCATCAACTCGTAGTTGGTCGATCAAACTGTGTTCAATTAGCGTTAAAGACGAATCGTCATTGAGAAAGGCGAAGGTCTCCACTGTTACTTTGCGTCCGTGAAGAGTCACTGGCAAAATTCTGAACAGCAGCGATTGTACCACCATACGATGCGTGTGATTTTTTGCAGTGTTCACCGGCGGACGTGAATTCGAACCAGTAAGACTGCGTGAAGAGTGTAGAAGCGGATGATGGCGGAATTGGCACCCATATGTTCCACAGCAACTTGCCTTCCGGCGTCCACTTGACTGAACAGATTTCCAGCGATCATCTACATAAAGCGCCTTGAACATACGGCACTCCTGGATGTGGTGACCGGGCTTTTACACGCTGGTCATAACTTTCCTTCATCCAGATTTGCAGTCGAACACGTGGCGGAACCAGGATCCGGGATATTTTGGTGGGCGTTGACATTCCCTCTTGTCTTTGGTCTGTTCTTCTCGTTGACATTTGAACTTCCACTGCTACCGATGTTACTGGAATATACTGCTACTTTACTCACCGATCTCACTACACTTGACATGAAGTTTTCGAAAGTCTTAAGATTTACTTCCTGGAAACTCTGAAGATACGTCCCTCATTCCATTTGTAAATGTGGAGGAAACTTAGCAACCGATTCCACAAGTAATGAAGGATTTGAGTAGTGCGCGGATTGTTCTGTGGCTTCCAAATGGTCTCAGAGGCTTTGAATAGCCAATCTGAAATCGATGATAATTTGGAATTTGTCAAGTTTCGGTGCTGGAGCTTATCTAGGAGTGCAGCAATAAGTAATTCTGGCTTTCCGTACAGAAATACATGAGACAATGATTCAGGGAGGAGCAATGGGCTTTGTACAGCGTCGTACGCTGCCACTCTTAGGCATCGTTGAAGATGATTTACATTTTCGGCACTAGAGTACCCACATGCAAGTGGTGAGTCCATAAAACTGCTTATGAATACAGGACAATCAGCGGGGTTGCCCGAAAAGGGAGGTAAAACCCGAGGCATGACTTGCCTGGCGGCTAACTGAAAGGGGCAAAATTCGATACATTTGCATTGAGCATTGGAATATGTGATGGCGATAGAGCAATTCTACCAAATTGTTTGAGTAGGTGTTGCAAGCTAGCATCAACATCTGGTGGAATACTTATAGGTTGAGGTTGATTATCTGGCCTACCTGGTGGTACAAAACATGATTTTGGTTGCAAAGCAGATGCGGGTGGCCATCCTACTGGATGCGGCGCAGTCGCAAACGGGAGTGACGTAGCAAGCGGTGCTCGATCGTGTGCTGATGCCAGCATGCGGTCCAGTGGTGGATCGGTACGGAATAGATGATGGAACTAATGTTCACTCAGGCTGGGATACCGGTACCGATGGCCGGGTTATCTGCGTGTGATACGGTACTGATGACTGTACAGGTAGAAATACTGGCTGCGACATGGGTGCTGCTTTTATTGGGGGTGCTAACGCGGAAGGTGGTATGACCTGATGACTGAGCTACCAGTACGGGGAACGACGCTGTTTATTCAAGTAGCTGTGCTGTAGCTAGCGGAGGTGCCAGCGCTGGCGTTGCAGCTAGTATCTGCGTTGGCGTTGACTGTGCTAAAGGTACCGTACCTGTAATCTTGCTGAATACGGTATGGCCGGCTGAAGGTACATATCGATTCGGATCCATTCCAATTATTCCATCTGTGTCTCGATTAGCTTCGGTGTAGAGCGTTGGTTCGTCAAAGAATGATGTTTGAGGAGACTCTGTTGGTGTTCTCTGCTTGGCTCTTGTTGTTCTTGGGATGCAACATTTCCACTAGCTGTAGTAGGTTTCGGATCTTTCTGGTTGACGAGCACTGGCGGCAATAGTTGACGGGAACTGGTGGCGTCTATCTGCTTTGCACATTTACTAACCCACTTCATTACCTTGGCGTGGGTCGACTTCCCACTGCTCCGGAAACTAACACTGTCATATAGTGCATAGCATAGTCTACCTGGGACTCAAGCAGCTTGTATTTGTCCTCGACAAACTTCTTCTGGATGACCTGGAGCTCTTCTTCCTGGACTTCGCAGATCTGGCGAATGCACGAAATGCTGACACATTAAAGGGTGATACGGTCAAAATTTGGTCAAGGGAAAACGCGTGTAAATCGGTGAAATCGTGTAATTAAAAAATCAAATTAAATTTCTTTTTCAAGTTCAATTAGTATAAAATTCAGGAAAAATATTCAGTTAGGCTTCCGCTTTTCCAAATCCGAATTGCCGGGCCTTACGCTTGACCCCTGCCATCAGATTTTGTACAGCCACCTTGTCCACCTTCGCCGCAGAAAGCCAGTTTGCCTTGAACTGCTGCTCGTCCTTAGCAGTTTTTTTGGTCTTCTTTAGGTTCCGCTTGACAATAGCCCAGTATTTCTCAATTGGGCGGAGCTCTGGCGTGTTGGGAGGGTTCTTGTCCTTGGGAACCACCTGCACGTTGTTGGCGGCGTACCACTCCATGGCCTTTTTACCGTAATGGCAAGATGCCAAATCCGGCCAAAACAGTACGGAACAACCGTGTTTCTTCAGGAAAGGCAGCAGACGTTTATTCAAACACTCTTTCACGTAAATTTCTTGGTTGACAGTCCCGGAAGCTATGAAAATGCTGCTTTTCAAGCCACAGGTACAGATGGCTTGCCAAACCAGATATTTCTTTGCGAACTTTGACAGTTTCGTGTGCTTGAAAATATCTGCTACCTTTCCCTTCCTTTTGCCGTATAAAACTCCTGTCCCGGAAGCTGCTTGTAGTCGGCTTTGACGTAGGTTTCGTCGTCCATTACCACGCAGTCAAACTTCGTCAGCATCGTCGTGTACAGCCTCCGGGATCGCGCTTTGGCCGTCGTATTTTGTTTATCATCGCGATTTGGAGTCACTACCTTCTTGTAAGTCGATAGTCCGGCTCGTTTTTTGGCTCGATGCATGGTTGTAGACGATACACCCAGCTTATTTGCGGCATCTCGGAGAGATAGGTTAGGGTTTCGCTTGAAACTACCGGCAAATCTCTTTGTCGTCTCAGCGGCTTCCGGTTTTCGATATCCCCCCGATCCAGACTTCCTGGCTGTCGACAAACGTTCCCCAAACACTTTAATTACATTTGTAACGGTTGATTTGGCAACTTTTAGCGATTTTGCCAACTTTGCGTGCGAGTAGCTCGGATTTTAGTGATGCGCGAGCAAAATTTTGATACGCTGCTCTTCTTGCTTGGACGGCATTTTGACAACTGAAGAGTGAATTCCAAAATCAAAATAGGAGCAACATTCTACACACACACACCTTCAAAATGAGGGGTGTTCAGGTTTTTTAAATGCAAAATTGAAAGAAATACGTCAAGTTGATATTGACCAAATTTTGACCGTATCGCCCTTTATTAGCCAAGTCATCCACCTGGCACTGTGGGCAAGACCGTGAACGGTGCTCAATCGAATTCGATACACTGGCACACGAAAAGTGCCACCAAGTTTGACAGTTGTTACACTGCACCGTATTTTCCGCACTGTTGGGGCGGTTACAGCTCACGCAATCTGACCGATCCTCGTCGAGCGTCTGAGCATTGTTTGATGTTTGGTCTTCGTGCATGTCGGAACGCGAATGCATGGCGAATACCTAAATCGATTTGCTGTCGATTTTTCCTAATGTTTGTTGCCACTGTTGTCCGGTGTCCACGGATCGATTTTCTTCGAGCAATCTTACAACGACTGTATTTTGTTGTTGTAGAGTAGCGCCATCTATATATGAGACCCGGGACTTTTCAGCCCAATTGATATATTAATGCGTTAATTATACCACTATGAAATTAGAGGCGTTGCAAATAATATAATTCGTAGCTACTTAACTAATAGAACTCAACTTGTGTCTTACGATAGAGACTTAGGTTCCTTAAGGTCAACAAGCACTGGAGTTAATCAAGAGAGTAATATTGGCCCACAAGTTTCTCTCAAATACAGGGTGCGGCAGAAAATAATGCGAAAATGTTTAAACTTGAGTATTGGGTTAATTCGTGTAGCTAGTGACTAATTTCTGTCGAAAGTGTATTTGTTTATGTTTACTTTCAAGTGCTGCATCCAAACATTCTATTTGTTTTATTGCAAATTCGTCAAAATGTTCGCGAAAGAAGTGATCACCAGTTTGTTGCTCGCCCAGAAGAAGCCGAAAGAGATTGCCAAGGTTTACCGAAAAGAAAAAACAACACGACCGTACCCACCGGCGGCAGGCGGCGGGCGGCCGCCCGCCCCCCCCCCCCCCCAACCACAAAACCGCCCCCGCCCAAATAGCTCGCCCCCCCCCGCCGTCCCCCACAAAAAAAACAACAAAAACCCAAAATCCCCGGAAAAAACCAACCGAAGAACCAAAAAAGAAAGACCCCAGCCTCCCCCCCCCGCCGGAGAAAACCCCCCCTTAACACCCCCCCGGACCAAGAACCAACAGTTACTTCTTCCAAGAGATTGCTTTCCTTGTTGAAGAAGGAAAAAATGATAATCCTGTTCTCCGACGAAAAGCTTTTCAGCATCGATGATGTGGCCAACAGCCGCACGGACCGGTTCATTTCACCGCAGAAAATGGAGAACGTTCCGGAAAAAGTGAAATTCAAATGTCAAACCAAACATCCGGCTGGTGTCATGATGTTTGGCTTGGTGGCGTCCAACGGTTTGAAAATGCCGCCTGTTTTCATTGATGCTGGAGTTAAAATCAATACCGAAGTGTATATCGGTATTTTAAAGGACCAAGTGCTTCCCTGGGTGAAGGCCAACTTCTCCGAGGACCAAAACGTTGTCCTACAGCAGGATGGAGCGCCGTGTCACACGTCCAATCGAACCCAACGATAACATGAAGTTTTGGCCGAAGGATTTGTGGCCCCCTAGCAGTCCAGATCTTAATCCGTTGGATTATTCGATTTGGACATATGTTGAAGCACGAGCCTGCAAAACATCACACCCTAGTGTGAAAACGCTGAAGTCAACCATCACACGCACATGGCAGTCAATGTCGGAGGACTACGTCCGAAAGGCATGCTCTGGCTTCCGGCGTCGGCTCGAGGATGTTATTAATAAAAATGGAGTACACATTGAATACATTTGTTTAAAAGGACTTTATAAAGATAACTGCCCTCGAAAATGTTGATATTATTGCTTGAATTAGTTGAAAATGGGATTTGAAAGAAATAGAACAAATTTTCAACATTATTTTCTGCCGCACCCTGTACAGCTAGTTTATTTCTTGGAATATTGGCAAGACTTTTGCCATGCACACGATCATTTTGTTGATTATGACTGTACTGAAGGAGGAAGAGCTTTTCATCCAAAGAGGAAGAGCTGCCGAACCAAAAGATTTCTGCTTCTTTGGACCCTGGCTTGCTGTTGACGCTCCGTCAACCCGTGAGCCCGTTGTTTCTTGTACGGCTTGCATTCCAGATCATGTCTGAGGAGCCTGTACATTGAAGCAGGGGACATTTGAAATGGTTTGCTTAATTTACGGCCAGATACGGGCGGATTACGTCTTATTCGCTTCCTCACACATGTGATCTTTTTCTTCGTTCTGGCTGTTCGTCTGGCACCTTCTTTGTGTTGAATATGGACATTTCCAGTTTCCTTGAACCGTTTCAAGGTACGAAAAACAAAACGCTTACTCACTCCGAACTGCTTAAGGCTACTGAATATCTGACACGGTCTAAGCTTTTGCAAATGTTATTTTAAAACTTGCTCCCGTATGGCTTCCATGGTAGCTGATAAATAGAAACAAACGGAATCGCTTATTTATCTTCAGCGAAGAAGCTGTCAAAAGAATACACTCAAAACGGGAATAATCAATTCCGCTGTTAAAATTACCCAGCTGAAATAAACCAAGACTGAAAAAAGGTGACACCTATTGTGAGACACACTGTAAACATCATCTGTTGGTTCTCTGAGTAATTATAGCTGATGTGGCAATAATCGGGGTTGCAACCGTAAACGACGGTACCTGCTCACATGCTTAGGCTTTCAAAAATCGAATCATTCGAGAAGATTTTCAAAAAACCATTCTTCTTTCATTAGCTACGAAGTAAGGCCTGAAGGTGGCTGGATTCGGTTCCCGGTCTAAATAGCTAGAAAAAAAATCGCATCTTCCTGAGTACTTGCCACAAAATGCCTTCGAAAGAAGACTGTGTTGTTCAATTTCTGCCACTTGAAACTTCTGCCAGAGTTTAAGTGATGCTATCGTTATCCAGGTACCAATCAATCACGGGGGTAAAATTGATAATTAGGAATTGTATAGCAATCATCACGTTGAAATTTTCGGTAAATCTAGAGTCCTCCTGAAAAAAAAACGATCACAGGACAATAAGGAGGAAAATCACAAGTTTTTTTAAGTTTGTAGGAAAGTCTGAATTAAAAGTCCCAATTAAAAGTCCCAATTAAAAGTAAATAAAGGGTGTATTCGATAAAAATGGCACACAGAAAATCTTCTGTAACTTTTGAATCGTATGAGTAAAAAACGTAGAAATTTGAGTAGATCTTATCCATAGTGTATTATTTACCAAGTTTCATAGTTATACATTCAGTAGTTCCAGTCATGTCGTCGAAACAAGAAATTGTCCGTGAGAAAATTTTGTGCACTCACAATAAAAATCCAGGGGCGTCCCACCGGTGGATTGCTAAAAGGCTTGGAATTGCAAATACAACTGTGTCTCGTGTAATAAGAACCTTCAAGGAGCGTCTGAGTGTCCAAAGGAAGGAAGGGAGTGGTCGTAAAAGTGGTCCAATGGACAGTAAAATGGCCAGGAAAGTCGTACAACAATTCAAGAACCGTCCAAACATGTCAATTCGAGATGTCGCTAAAAAGTCTAAGGTGTCAGTTGGTTTGTCAGTCATGTTTACAAAGTGCAAAAAGCCCCAAACCGGAATGAAAAACAAAACATCACTGCGAAAACCCGCGCCCGGAAACTTTACACGAAGCTGCTCACCAAATCCGGTTGCATCGTGATGGATGACGAAACATACGCCAAGGCCGACTTCCGTCAACTTCCTGGGCAAGAATATTTCGTTGCCAAGTCGAAGTTCGATGTTCCGGAGGATGTTCGAAAGAAGAAACTATCGAAATTTGCAAAGAAGTTTCTAATCTGGCAGGCGATTTGCGGATGTGGTGAAATAAGTGCTCCCTTCATCACTTCCGGAACAATAAACGGTGCGATTTACACGGAAGTGTGCCTTAAGAAGCGTCTCTTGCCATTCATTAAGAAGCACAAAGGATCAACTCTGTTTTGGCCTGATCTAGCATCCTGCCACTACGCTCGAAACGTATTGGAGTGGTACCGAGCCAACGGAGTCAATTGTGTGCCAAAGGATATGAACCCACCAAATTCACCGGAACTTCGTCCAATTGAAAAATTCTGGGCAATTATGAAAACGGAACTTCGCAAACATCCCAAAACTATAAAAACAGAGCTAGAATTGAAGAAAATTTGGGTAAAAACAACAAAAACACTGGGAAAATCGGTTGTACAAAATTTGATGGGTGGAGTGAAAAGGAAGGTGCGGGCATTCGGGATGGGAGACGAAAATGAATAAAACAAATGTTGTAAATCAAAACTCATTAGTAGTTCTTCATTCCCTGAAAATTTCAAGAAAATCCGATAATCAGTTTAATTTTGATGAGTATATATGTGTGTGCCATTTTTATCGAATACACCCTTTAATTGGTATTGACAAATCTTCATTAGGTTTAAAAATTCTAGATTCGTTTATGAACATTTAAAAAAATCTATAAACATAAGTGTTGTGACAGAAACTTACATCATGGCATGTAAAATTAAGTGTTCAGTTTTTAGATCATGTAAATTTGGAAGAGGACGTAAATTTAAGTCTTACTAGCCGCTACTGGGTGTATCAAAAAAGATATAATTTTAAAGAAAAAAATCTCTAAATGTGTGTAGTAAATATTGTCTAATGAGGCACTTCTGATAATCATGGGCTTGAGTTTTGATAGGTGGATGATGTATTGGGACAAGTATGCGTAGAACGGCAGTACACCATCAGGTGAACATATGAACGAGACGCCATTGATTGATTCGATATCCAAAATCGTTTTCAATTCATCCCATCCTCACTGCGATGTAAATCCTATTGCATATGATTAACTACTTAGTTTGTTGTTTTGAAAAAGTCTAAAAATATCCCCATTCAATCCCCTCTCTTCCAGCACACGTAGACAACGAGATGTGTCTGGTACGGGCGCTGGAACGTCTCGGTTCGGTCGCCCTGTCCAAAGAGGAACCCGACATTGGGGCGGCGTTCCTGAAATTTTCCGTCGTCACCAAAGAGCTCAGCGCGCTGATGAAAACGCTGGTAAGTAGAAGAATTCGATTGAATCCCCCCTTTCCCCCCAAAACCCCCGATCAACAGTACGATAGTGTAATTGAATTCTCCTAGATGCAAAACATCAACAACATCGTCATGTTCCCGGTGGATTCGCTGCTCAAGAGCGAACTGCGTGGAATGAAGGGCGAGATGAAGAGGCCATTCGATAAAGCAGCCAAAGATTACGATTCCAAGTTCATGAAGATTGAGAAGGAGAAGAAGGCCCTGGCCAAAGACGCCGGCATGATGCGAACCGAGGTGACACCCGCCGAGATTGCCGAGGAAATCGAAAAGGAACGGCGGGTGTTTCAGCTGCAAATGTGCGAGGTAGGTTTGCAATTTTGCCCGTATTGATTTTCACTCAAGTTCGCCTTGTTATTGCTTCTGTCTCGTTTCAGTATCTGATAAAGTTCAACGAGATAAAGACCAAGAAAGGTATCGAACTGCTGCAGCATTTGGTCGAATACTATCACGCTCAAAACAAGTAAGTGGGCTTGGCAGTCAGTGGTGCGACTACTGCTTCTCGGAACAGTTGTTATCTTTGCCTTCCACGACTAGGGAAGGGAGAGATAAGAAGGGTAGTTTATCCAAATGTCGGGGTTGGTCGATCAGATAGCTCAGTGGCTGAGAGTGAGTCAGTCCAAGGTGAACCTTGCTGCCACAAACAATCATGATCAGCCACATGGCCTACGAATTGAACGTCCCCGTCAAAGGGATGGATTATAGTTCTTTGGAGGAGTACTGCAACCTAATTCGCTTTACTGACCTTTAAGCTTAACACATTGTTTCCTCCGTCAATTTACAGCTACTTCAAAGATGGCCTCAAGACAATCGCCCACTTTGGAACGTACATTGAGGAACTGAGCGTGAAGCTTCAGACCATCCGTCACAAGCAGGATGAGGAACGGCGGAAACTGCTAGAGTTGAGGACACTCCTTCGCTCGTCGCCGGATTTCGAACGGGTAGAGAACGTTCCCAGTGATAAAGGTGCCATCGGTTACTCGCTCCACCAGCTGCAGGGTGATAAGAACCATGGAATCACCCGTTCGGGGCACTTGCTGAAGAAGAGCGAAGGCAAAGTGCGAAGGGTGTGGCAAAAGCGACGATGTAGGGTGACGGCCGATGGGTTTCTGGATATCTGCCATGCAGATGAAACGAAAGCACCGACCCGTGTGAATCTGCTAACCTGTCAGATCAAACCGGTGGCGGATGATAAAAAGGGGTTCGATTTGATTAGCTGTAAGTAGAGTAGGGAAATTTTGTTATTTTTTGTTTACTAACTCCGCATTTATCTGAACCAGACAACCGACCGTACCACTTCCAAGCGGAAGACGAAACCGACCAGAAGGCGTGGATGTCGGTGCTAATGAACTGCAAGGAAAAGGCGCTGACCAAAGCATTCCAACACGCCACCCCGCAGATGAGTCCTAGTCTAATCGAGCTTCAGAAAACGGTCATCAAGTACATACAGAATCTGCCCGGCAACGATCAGTGCTGTGATTGTGGGTCGAAGAACGACGTTACCTGGATTAGTTTGAACTTTGGCATTTTGGTGTGCATCCAGTGTTCGGGAGTGCATCGGGATCTGGGCGTCCACCACTCGCGGATACAGAGCCTAACGTTGGACAATCTGACGACGGCGCAGTTGCTGATTGCCCGGGCCATGGGGAACAACTGTCTGAACGAAGTGATGGAGGCGACGTTGGGCAGCGGGAAGCTGACACCGGATAGTTCGATGTAAGATTTGTACCCTCAATACTGTGAGTTATGTTTCGGGCTAACTTTTAACTGTGGGTTAATTCTTCAGGGAGGAACGGTACGATTTCATTCGGGCAAAATATATCGCCAAGCGGTATGTGATGCGAACCTGCGCCGATGATCGCGACCTGCGGAGTGATCTCGAACAGGCCGTGATCAATGCGGACCTCGGTCAGTTGCTGCAGGTGTGGGCCGAAGGAGCGGATCTTTCCTGTGTATTGCCATCTTCGGTGAGTAACTGTGAGGACTGAACTTGACTGAAAGACTCAATTGAGGACTAGTTAATTGAGGACTCAAAATCGAAGGGCTCGGTGGCCTAGAGATGACTGATTTTGCTTACGATCCTTAATCACAATACGCTTTCTTCAACATTTCCTTTCCTTTGATGTTAGGATGCAGATCCTTTCTTTTGCTGATATCCATGAGGAACTAATCGATGTCATTCCTAATTTTAGAGATTCGGATTCACCGTGACTTATAGACTGATTTTCCGGACGTTATAATAAAAACATTACGAACATTTTCCCATACAAATTATATTACGTAACCACTTCCCCATCCATCATCTACCCTCAGGACTTTGGCGAAACGGCCCTCCATCTGTCCGTCCTGCGGGAGATGGGATCGACGTTGCACATAGTCGACTTCCTCATCCAGAACATGACCGCCCAGGGTCTGAACAAGCAAACGAACCCTCCCGGGCCGGCGGACATGTCCGGAAAAAACACGGCCCTTCACCTGTGCGCCCTGCACGATCGGCGGGAGTGCATGAAGCTGCTGCTACGATCCGGCTGTGATCACGAGATTAAAAATTCCCAAAACCGTACCGCACTAGACATTGCCAAAGAGATGGGCCACGAGGCCTGCAAGGAGCTGGTAAGTATTTCAATCCACTCATACGATGGCTCGTAACTCGAATAATCGAATTCCAACCCGTCAGATCGAGCATGCCATAAAGCGCGAGAAGAGCGCCTTCGATCACATCAACACCGACTGGAACATCCACGACGACGGTTCGACGGACTTCTCCGACGACGATACGGTCCTGATGGACGAGCGAAAGTCCCGCTCTCGGCCGCCCAGTTTCGTCGGGGGTGATTCTCCGGTTGCGCTACGGTCTCGATCCTCAACGTGTGATTCAATACAGAGTGGTTCCAGTCCCAGTTCGAGCTGTAATCCGAATCTGGTCGGTGCTCAGCAAATTCCCGGTGGTGGCAGCAACCAGCAGCGGCAAATTCCGATCCCCTCGTCCGGTACTAGTCCTAAGCAATATGCCGGAGCGTTCGCATCGCACTACGGATCGGGAGCCGGATCGGCTGCCGGTGGTTCTAGTCCTAATTCCAGCAGTTCCAGCAGTATTATTCGCCAAGCGTCAGCACAGATTTCCGCGGCGGCTGCGGCCGCTGCCGTTAGTTCGCAGAGTAAAAAGTCTTCCTCCGGTAAGCTCATCAGCGTATATGACCAATCGAAGGCAGTTAACTAACCATTTCCTCATAACTAAACAGTAAACATTGGCTCCCTAAAGAAGCGCACGGCACCTGCCCCTCCGCCTACTACATACGGAACGTTACCACATGCTCCCCGGCATTCGCAGAACATTGATAGCGAAATCTTCGGAGTGTCGTCGCATCACCTACATCACCATCATTCGGAAATGTACAGCACACTGCCACACCTCCGAGGGTCGGAGATAGGTGGTGGCGGTGGCAGTGGAGGAGGTGGAGTTGGCATGGGTGGGTCGGCTGCCGCTGGCGGCAAGTCTAATTCGTCCCAACAGTTGCACTTCGATAACAAGATCTACGAACGATTCGAGGGGTACATCCAAGCCAACAGGGATCCGAACTTTCTGAGTACCTTTACCGGTGGCCATAAGCGATCGCCAAGTGGGGAATCGCTGGGTAGAAATTTAGGTAAGTCACTTTGCGGCTTTTGCCCAAACCGTATCTGATTGTTGATTTATTTGATTTTGATGTACAGCTGGAGCGAAACTAGTCCTCCCACCGGCGGGTGAAATCCCACAATTGAAGCCAGTTGATAAAAGTTTTCACAATAGACCAAAGCTGCCACCACCGCCAGGACCACCAGCTGCAGGTACTTAGTTCAAAGCAAATTCAACGAACACTCAAACATTCAATCGATATCATTATAATTACAGACAAATCAATGTCCAACGGACAATCGAACGAGAGTCTCTCTTCGATAGACGACGCAGTCGTGTTAAGGAAAAAGGTGAACTACCTTTCGAACTTTGTTGCATCGTTCAAAAACTAACACCCACTCTCCTTCTAGGTAACCAAAGCGCTCAACTCAGCCAACTATGGGGATTTTGCAGGTGATCTGGACAACTCGATTGCGTCATCCTCCGGGGGTAATCTAGATTCGGCCAATAGTAGTTTTAGTAGGAACGATACCAGCGGAGGTGCGTCGGTAGCTTCGTCCGGGGGGCTCGGCGTTAGCAATAATTTCAACACGTCCAAGGGCAGTCCGGGCTCATACCATGGTTATGTAAGTATTGGGTTGTTAGTGCTCATATATCAGGTGCCGTGGTTCTCACAAATCAGTCATAGCCACATTTCGATGGAGCGATGACCTTCTCTGCTGCGATGATGCTTATGGGGTTACACTTTTTCCCTCGTGTATTTGACGAGGGTACTGGCTGGACAGATCATCCGTCGGACTCGGCCGGGAATGTCTGCTTCCCTAAAGGAACGCTCGGCTGGATATCGGCGGTTCAAACAGTGCACTAATTTGATTCACCGCGTGGTTGATAGCGGGTTGGAAAAACAAAAGAGGTAGTGCGGAGTGCGAAAAAAAAAACTGATCCGAAGCTCTTCAGAGTTCGATGCGGAATGGTCGAGTAATTCATGATTAGGGCCTAAAATCCAATTGTAAACAATGACTTTAAACGTCGATTTCTCTCGAATCTCAAAACATTCTCGCGAATTGAAAGCAGCATCTGGTAGATGAATGTTTGTGGTGTATGTACATTGATATCGTTGGAGTCTTGTGATTCGTTAGAGATCAACGATTAAAGTCATTGTTGACAATTGGCTTTAAGACCCTAATCATAAATTACTCGAGAGATGTATAACGTTTGCATTAAAAAAAATTAACAAAAATTGCCGATTTTTCATGGGTTCACCTTCACCCGCACTGACGAAACTACCCATGCAGCATCAATCATAGTAACCCATGAGTCAGCAGACAATATTTGACAGCTCTATCAGTCGAACTCTAACCGTGATGGCAAAAACAGTGAAGCAACTCCGTTCAGAAGTGTGCGCGTTCAAAGAACGGCACCCCGCCGCGTCGAAAACGGACATCGTGCGGCACTTTGTGGACGCCGGATACGCCCGTTCCGGCATCTACAACATCTTGGCACTATTAGACAACAATCAGAGCATCGAAAGAAAGCCCGGTTCCGGACGGCCGACGACCCTGAGCGACAAGAAGCTCCAAAGGATGCTGAAGAGGAAGACCGAGGAAAAAGTGGCTACATCGCTGCGTGCGCTTGGCCGGGAGGTCGGTTCAACCGGCCAAACAGTGAAAAAGTACCTGGCGAACATGAACATACATGTCAGGAAGCGGAAGTCGCGTCCACTGGTTTCGGAGCTGCAGGCAATGACGCACCGGCAGCGGCTGAATAAGATGGTCAACTCGATTTTCCCGGCGAATCGCGACGTGGCGGTGGTGATGGACGACGAGACCAATCTCACCCTGGATGGCAACGACTGGCAGGGCACTTCGTATTTTACTTCCCCTACGAAGGAAGTGAGCTTCGAGGTGAAGTTCATTTCACACACCAAGTTCCCCAATAAGGTGCTGCTGTGGCTGACAATCAGCGAGAAGGGGATGTCAAAGCCGCTCTTCTTTCGCTCCGGACTCGCCGTGAAGGGGAAAATTTGTAGTACGAAATGCCTGCCGGAAGTTGCGTCGTTCATCGAGAAATACCATAAGGGCGAAGACGCGGTGTTCTGGCCGGATCTGGCGTCGGCCCACTACTCGAAGCGATCGTTGGAGGAGATGGAGTGGCTGAATATTGATGTGGTACCCAAGTCGGCGAACCCGCCCAACGTCCCCCAGCTGCGTCCCATCGAGAATTTCTGGGCCAACCTGAAGCGTAAGATCTACTCCAACAATTTTGTCGCGAAAACTGAGGAGGAATTGATAAATAAAACGAAGAAAGAACTCAAAAACATGCCTACACGCATGTTTTCGTCCGCCATGGCGAATGTTACGGTTAACTGCCGGAAGGCCGCTCGCAAGGGCGTAGAATTTTTTTGCAAGTAAGCTTAAATAATTACCTTCCATGGGAAATTTACCATCACCATCCGAAAAAAGTCCATTTTTTTATGCAAACGTTATGTTGAGCGAAGATAGATATTTGATTACCTTCGAATGAATGTCCCTAGTTACATAGACATAACCTCCCATTTTCATTATTAGTATTTCACTAATTTGCCATGCTGCTAAATTGCATCTGGTAGCTACTTTAAGGTTCCCCATCCGGACTGCATTGTCTAATCGCTCTGCTTAATTCATTCGCATCATGTTCGGTAATGGAACTCTCGAATCTTCCCGTCACACAAATCTATCACTTCCTCTATCAGGTCTTGCGGAACCGAACCCGGAATTGCCGTAAGACTCCCGCGTGGTCACATACTGCTAGGAAGACCAACACAAAGGTAATCTGGTAGCTTCGAAAACATCCCTCCCTATCCCTTAGTTTAGCGAGAGAGAGAGAAATAGTCGTAGCGAAAGATTGCCACCTTTTTAGGCCATGGACAAATTCACCAAAATGACAATCGATTATTTCTTCCAGACCGGACCCCGCCGCTGTCGGGCCCTGTACGACTGCAATGCGGACAACGACGACGAGCTCGAGTTCAAGGAGGGCGAAATTCTCATTGTCCTCAACGAGCGAACCGACGACGACAACTGGATGGAGGGGGAAATCGAAGGGGATAGCTCCCGGCGCGGCATGTTCCCGGTCAGCTTCGTGCAGATGCTGGAAGATTAGAAGGGGAAGGTTTTCGAAAGTATTCTGACGTATTCGTAAGTACTATCTGTGTAGGTATGTTGTAGTAGTAAATTTACGCAATTGAGACGGAGCTGAGCTTCGACGGAAAGGTATTTTCATCGATGTTAGGGGGTAAATTTAAAAAAAAAATAAGGAGAACAAATTCATCATGTTTTAAAACCCGTATGCGAAGATTTCTTGCTGAAAACAAAACACAAATTCGTCATCAGAGTGATTTTTCTAAGTCTGCAACCTTAAAATATACCACGTGAGTAGAAGGCGACTTTGCAGCCTCTTCTATATTCGAATAACCTATTTGCTATTTATTATTATTTAATTCTGGGGGGAATTCTCTCCTCCCTGCCTCAAAAGGTGTTGTAGAAAGTGAGTTACTAGGCTTAGGATGTATCGTGGATAGGACAGAAAGAGTACTATTTTATGAATGTATTACTATTATTATTGCTAAAATTATATCGATTAGGACGACGAAACGAAACTGCTCAAAGTAGAAAGGAAAATTTCCACCATTTGACGTTGAAAGTCACAGTCTTTAGTTTTTCTTTCCTCTCTCTAGATTAGTTTGATTCGAACGAAAAAAACAATTCAAAAACACAAAGCAACAACTGAGAAAACAATGTTAACCTAAGAAGAAAGCATTTATTTTGAGTTCGATTTAGGAGATTCGAGACGTGCAAACAAAAGATGGATGTAATTTTAAATCAAAGCAAAAACAAAGAAAGGACAAACTAAAAGCATATATATGATTAGTTGATAGATATTGTTTGTAAAAAATAACTACCGATTACCTATATACAACACATGAAAGAATACATTGAACAAACATGAGTATAACAAACCATAAACCTATGAAAATGTGTAGTGTTACAAAGACGGAAAACCGAAATATTATGTGCCAGTATAGAAAGAAATTATATGCATTAAGAAGTGAGAGTAAACAAAAAAAAACAAAAGCAACGTCAAAACGAATGGAATTAAAAAATAAATAAACAGGAGTCCAGTGAACTATTGAAACTACTTCAAACGAACCGTAGCTACCCTAATAGAAAACAAATCGTTACTCAATGTGTAATAGAATCAACGTCTCTTTGCCCTCAATCTCCTCCACCTTCTTCTTCTAGAGCGAACGGAACTACAGTAAACTAGCAGAAACTCGACTTTCCTCAATCAACCTCGTCAAAACCATAGTAAAAACCAATACAGTTTACCACTAGAGTGTCAGTAAATCCAGTAAGAAAAACTTAGTAGCGTTACTGTTATACAAACTTAAAGAAAATGAAAATCTGTTGAAAGTGACAACAAGCAGACAGAAAATATGAAATGCCATCTTGTTAGAGAGAAATAATTTCGACGAATCAAAAATACTCAGATGTGAATTCAAGCCGAACCACGCTTATGTACTACTACTACTACAACAACAGTCAGTGAGTCAAGCAAAACGCGAGAATCAAACCAGACAAACCTAAGTGTGAGTGAATGTTACTAGAACCAACAAAAATCGAAAAAGAAAACAAAGCGTAGATAAATAACTTATAACTACAACACAACACAATTAAAGTATACAATCAACTGAGAACTACGGGAAAGGATGAGTAGGACAAGCATCATTGCATTGATTCACAGATACAATCGTGATGAGATCGGAGAAAAGATTATAAGAAGCAGTTACAACTCTAATTGAAAGCAAATATCAGAAGAAGAAAAAAAATACACAAACACACAGAGACAGACACGTTAAGAAAGGGAAAGTGATAGTTACTTATCCGAACCGGTCCTTTCCTGTTCGGTCCATGGCCGGATCTCGTCAGCTTTGCAGCCACCGCAGCGTATGCAGGTCGCCTTCTACTTCATCGATCCACCCTGCTCGTTGCGCGCCTCTTCTTCTTGCGCCTGTCCGGTCGTTGTCGAGAATCATTTTAACTGGGCTGTCGTCCGACATTCTTACAATTCGTGGTTCATTCGTTCCGTCTTCCATATGCGCTCCACCGTAACCCATCGGTCAATAAATCCCAGGCCTAACTACCAGATGGCGCCACTAATAAAATATCCATATGATTTTTCGAAAGTACCAACCTTCAAACGATTACTGTCACAATTTCGTGACGTTTGGTTTATTATTTATCGAGTTACAGTGGTTTAAGTGACGCTACTTTTGTGATTCTTAAAAAAAACGATGGATTCAAAGTAATTTCGTGTGTTAATATATCATTGCTTTTTGATGGGAAAAAAACACCGTTCAAGCCCAATCTTGGCTTGAAAAAGAGCTTATCCGGACTCTGCCCCATCGAAAACGACCATCAAACGATGATTTGCCAACTTCAAACGTGATCGTACGGACACCGATGATGTCAAATGAGGCAGTTATTCCGGAAAATATTGAAAAAAAAAACCCTTGAAATCATCATGGGCAATCGCAAAGTGAAGTTGCAAGAGATAGCTGACACTCTGAAGGTATGAAAAGGTAGTGTTTACACCATCATACACGAACACTTGGGTATCAAAAGCTGGGAGCTGCGTTTGCTCACATCAGAGCAAGAACAACGACGATTCGATGATTCAAAGAGCTGTTTGGGGATGTTCACGCGAAATAAGAAGGAGTTTTTGGGTCGATTCATCACAATGGATGAGACATGGATTCACCACTTCACTCCGGAATCAGACGGAGAAAGCCGTCCAAAGCGTCAAAAGACTCAAACATCGGCTGGGAAGGTAATGGCCTCTGTATTTTGGGATGCGCATGGAATTTTATTCATTGACTACTTGGAACTTGGAAAAACAATTCAACAGCGACTATTGTATCGGTTTGTTGGATCGTTTGAAGGCCGAACTCGTCCAGAAAAGGCCTCATTTGAAGAAGAAAAATGTGCTCTTTCACCAAGACAATGCACCGTGTCACAAGTCAATAGAAACAGCCGCAAAAATGGTCGAATTGGGTTTCGAATTGCTACCGAACCCACTGTATTCTCGAGATCTGGCCCCCAGCGTCAACTGGCTCTTCGCAGAACTCAAAAAGACGCTCCATGGAAAGAGATTTGGCTCAGATGAGGAAGTGATTGCTGAAACTGAAGCATATTTTGAAGGTCTCGATAAATCGTTCTACACCGGTGGTATCGAAAATCTAGAGAAACGTTGGAATGATTGAATCACTCTAAAAGGAATGAATTTGAATGAATTTTGGCAAAAAAAAATTTGTTTTCCTACTTAGGCCCGGGATTTATTGACCGAATTGTTAGATCGTACGCACCACCTTCCGTTCAAATACACCAAGGGTGCGTTGGTCCTTCAGGTAGAGGACTACTGGTCTAACTAATGTGTTATAGATGGTCAACTTTGTAGTTCAGCGAGCTTTGTTCGATCTTAGCGTCCTTCGGCGACCAAAGTAGGCACGATTGCCAGTCATAATGTGCCTTTGTATCTCTCCGTTGGAGTTATTATCAGCGGTCACCAATGAGCCCAGATACACGAATCCGTTTACCATCTAGATTTCATCACCGTCGATCTGAACTCGTGCTGGTTCGCTAACATTGTCTTCTCGCGAGCCTTTTCTCTTGATGTATTTTGTCTTTAATGCATTGATGACAAGTTCAATCCTCCTAGCTTCAGCCTTAAGTCTGATGTACCTTTCCGCCATCGTCTTAAAGTTGCGTGCTATGATTTCAAAGTCGTCGGCGAAACCAAAAAGATGGACGGACTTCCTGAAGATCGTACTACTTGTGTCTATCTCCGCTCTTCGAATCACACCCTCCAACGCAATGTTAAATAGCAAACACGACAATCCATCACCTTGCCGTAATCCTCTCCCGAGAGTCGAAAGTATCCCTGAGACTGGAACGACAAACATCACTCGCTCCATCGTTGCTTTGACCAACCGCGCCAGTTTTTCTGGAAATTCATGTTCGTGCATGTGTCGTAAGCTGATTTGAAATCGTTGAAAAGATGATGCGTGGACGAAAATATGGTCCGTAGTAGAGCGGGCACCCTTGAATCCCCCACGAACTTCTTCGCAATTGATGATAGACGGCGGCATGGAATTTTGGAGAGCATACCTTCTATCCAATTCTCCGGTAAATGCTCTTCCTTCCAAGTCTTGGTCAATTAACACACTTTTAGAACGTAAATATCAAACCCGTACTCGCCCATCTCGGCTCTCTGGATCTCAACAATTCCAACCCCAAACCCAGTGAAAAGCAAGCATGCGATAATTGTTTCTTTATTGAATAAAACATTTGCCACATGCAATTCAGTAATCAGCGTAAAATCATGCACTCTTGACGCTACCTCTGACTACTCCCATTGGTAATCTGGATGTTGACCACCGTTGATATTAGACAGTGCCTCAGCGTGAGTAATGGCTCCGACTTATGGGTCACCCATAATAGATACGTTTGCGTTACGTTGACGTAAATTTGACAGAAAACCTATGGGAAAACTGTCAATTTCACGCAAACGCATCCGCAACGTATCAATTGTGGGCCAGCCATTAGAATCAGTGCTGTACATTTCCATGACGGTTATAAGACTATGACCATCATCTTCTCATGATCATTACAACTCACGAATGATGGTCAAATACTATGTCACTCAAAAACAGGTTGATCTCATTCGACCATTTATGACAAAAGCCTTCATGGCTGCTCGAGAATGTGATATGAATACAGTAGAAAAAACTACAAGGTAAAGCCCAATGGGGTTGTGCGCAAAGGTGACGTAGGACTACGCAGCAATCTAATTCCCATACACAGTCAGGGCCATCCGCTAATTGATTTAAGTCAGTCCTGAAAAGGGCCAAGAAAATTCTATTGTACACTCCTTAGAAAGCTTTTAAGGCTCTTAATTATGATACGGCCCGGTAGTATTTTCTACGATGGTTGAGAGGACCACTATCTCTAACGCGTAGAAGATAGTTATGGATCTGTTGGTTCATTGGTTGTTCAACGCGCTTTGCCATTTACTCCGGGACGCGGCGTTTAAAGCAATGCCATGTTCAGCCGGGGCGCGGTAATGGAAATTTCAAACAGCACAAGAGAAAATTTCAACCGAATAAACTCTTCAGTTGGCAAACTAATTTGGTCATCCTGAAAAGGACGGAATTAGTTGACGGGGGAGAAACAGTTCGCGATTGAACTTGGGCTTTCTTTCTTGGTTCATCTCGCGGGATGATTGATTCTTGTCTCGTTGTCACGGGCGGCTTTTTCCCGCCAACTTGTAGGCTTCAGCAGCCATGTTTCTCGCAGCGAGGTTGGAGCATCGGCAACAACAGCCAAGCATCTCTGGGCAGCGACTGCTCACCACCGCCAACTGCGATCCTACAGCCACTGCACAGCTTAACGACTGTCGTAAGACTGAATCAAAATGTTCTGCTAAAAGCTATTAAGTAAAGTCATCGGATGCTAGTGCACGAAAGAAGGCAGTACCAACGAAGGCAATAGGCCATATGAATAAAGTGAGTAAAAGCTTTTACTTTGCTCAAATGCGTACGTCAAACCATTTACTTGAGCATTTACTCACGTCGATATGACAAAAGCAAGAATTTGAGTATTCACTTTTCGAACATCCAAATCCATATGAATAAAAAGAATAATCTGAGTTATGCTAAAAATTTTGAGTCACCTGTACAGCATACTCAGTTGAAATCGAACTAAAAGAATCGTGTGTTGCGTGGAAGGAACAACATAAAATGTACGTGGGCGGTTTTGTAAATTTATCATTTCCAATGGTAGTTGACGTAAACAGTGTTTATCGAAGCTTTGATCGTTCAGTGAAAGTTTATAAAACATGACGAGAAGGAGACGATAATAACTTCAAGCAACTCTACCGGTTTTTTTTTCGAGAAAATGTGATTGCACAAACATTTTTAGAAGATGATTCTGAAACCCGAGGAGGAGCATTATCATATAAACAAAGGATGAAGTGTTTTTGGTGATCCCGAAATCCAAGTAACAAATAAATATTTTTGTGGAAACGATGTATTTGCATTGTTTGATTTACACCACAATAATCACAAAATTGTTTAAATTCTCATAACAACAGAAAATCCAATTTGAAAAATATTAATACAACTTACTAAGTTCCTAGCGATTCAACACAACGCCTCCCATCAACTGGAAAAAACATTCTTTCTAATTCGTTCAGAACAATTTTTCGGTTTTCAGTCTGCTTCTGGTCCGACTTTACTTTGACTTTTTGCATCATGTTGTTTATTTTCTTCGTCACTTGCTGAACGGTCTTGTCTTTTTCTGCTTCGCTGACGGCGTTTGATTTCCCGCAGAGCTTTTCCAAAGGATGCCAGAATATCCACAAACTTCGCACCATCAGCAGTTTTTTTGCCGGTAGTTTTGCTGCCTGTTGGATTCTGATTTCCATTTTCACTATCCTCACATGAAAAGAAAGAAAATAAGATATAATTAGCCCATTTGTAATATTGGTAAATAGAATAGACTTACTGTGATTCAGTTCATCCTCCAGATACTCCTCGTTGAAGGAATCGTCAGACATCTTCCCGTATTGATATTTCAGACATTTTTTTGTGTGTACCAACAATGCTTTTTTCTACTCTGAGAAAAATTTCATCGTTGTACCGACAATTAAATCATGGTCAGGATGACTATCGCATATAATGGTTACAATAACCATGAAAATGGTCGAATTCATCACGTTCATGGCATTTTTGACTACGATCATTATGGCAAATGTTGGATCAACTATTTTTAATGGTCGTTTTGACCATGATCATAGTCGGTTCAAAATCACTATACTGCAATAGGCATCATAACCCCCAATAATGGTAAAATTGACTATCAAATTCTTCTCTGTGTACCTAAGAAAAACAAGAAATTTTTTTTTGACAGAGCAAATGCTAAGTTCGAAATTCGAACTTACTCCGAGTAAAGTACAACTTTATTCATACGAATTTGAGCAAATGCTCAAACAGTTTACTTTACTCAAATTGGTTAGCTTGTGAGTAATTACTCGTTTTTATTCATATGGCCTAATGTGTTACAAATTGCATCAAAGGGGACGAACTTCAATGATTGCGCCACAATAATTAGTTTTAATTATTACACGCTAGACGGATGATTTTCTTAACCGAAACATTCCTAATTTGCTTGCCACCGCCAGCAACTAATCCGCTATGCATAGCTAGGAACTAGAACGAACTCAACCACATGGTCGGTCTGAAGTGACGCAGTTCGGCTCGAATTCCGTGCGTTGGTTGTTCAACGTTCTTTGTCACTTACTACGGGACGCGGCGTTTAATGAATGCTATGTTCAGCCGGGGCGCGGTAATTGAAATTAATTTCAGCACAAGAGAAAATTTCAACCAAATAAACTCTTTAGTTGGCAAACTAATTTGGTCGTCCTGAAAAGGACGGATTTAGTTGACGGGGGAGAAACAGTTCGCGATTGAACTTGGACTTTCTTTCTTGGTTCATCTCCTCTTCATTGCGGGTGGCCATCTGCAGGTGACGTGGGATGATTGATTCTTGTCTCGTTGTCACGGGCGGCTTTTTCCCGCCAACTCGTAGGCTTCAGCAGCCATGTTTCTCGCAGCAAGGTTGACGGGAACATCGGCAACAACAGCCAACTGCACCAACGCCTCTCTGGGCAGCGACTGCTCGTCCAACTGCAGATCCTACTCTGCACAGCTCCACGACCGCCGGAAAACTAAATCAAAATGCGAAGGTGTATATAACATTCATGGCTGCCTAGGAGACGTTCCTTACTTAAATATGAAGTCTGTGCGCGGAAAGTACTGTGCATTTGGTAAATTTACTATGAAAAATCGATATCATAAACCTTACCTTCATATTTGCGTTAATTTTATTAGTTGCATGTTAAAAATCAATAGTTTGAAATATTTAAATCGAAGCGTAGAAAATGTTCCGATCGATTGGTGCAAACATTTTGGAAATGAATCGTGGAATGACTTAGTTATTAACGTTCAAAACCTATATATTTTTCGTGACGCTCCAAATTTTCGCAATTCGAACGTGTACCCCAGTATTGAAAACACAGACGTAGTCCTACGTCAAAATCAATCACTCTCACACTTATCTGTGAGAACGATATGCAAGAGAAATTATTTTCAGTATAATAGGTGTTAACCTTTGTGCATATTAAAAATACTTCTTTTTATGTTGTCATTTTATTAACCTTAGTCATTATTTTCATTTTATCAACCTTCCTCGGGTATAAAAAAAAACTGACACATGAGACATTAGGGTCAATATTTACCCGGATTTCAACCCTTTCTAGAATTATGAAACTTCATCCTAGACCGAGATTTGGCTAACAAATTAAAATTTTACCGACATTTTGACAAGGTAAATTGAGTATGTATGCCAAAAAATAGGTATATAATCTAGACCGAGTGCAGGCAATAAAAACCCTTTCAATGACAAACATTGGTATACATTAACAATATGTGTTAGGTTATATGGTGAAAACGCGATTAAACTATTTGTTAACAATAACATAAAATGTGATAATATATCTTACATTCAAAATATAGTTTTGACTAAGTAGCAAATTGTTTTTCATTATGCGGGTACTGAACAACTTTGTCGCACACGGCCACTCTCTAAAGCTTCATTTGACAAACATAGACTACAGCTCCATCTCTGCTGAAAGATCGGGAACTAATATGATTACGTTAAAACACGACAAATGTCACAATGAGAAACTTTGCCGAAGATGGCAAATCAATAGAACTTCATTCCACAAAGATCGACTGCAGCGCCATCTCTGCGTCATGATCTGGAACTAATATGATGATGTCAAAAGACGACAAATGATATACTGAGAAACTTTGCCCAAGGCGGTAACTCTCTAGAGCTTCATTTGGCAAAGATTGACTGCAGCGCCATCTCTGCGGTACAATCTGGAACTAATGTGATTATGTCAAATGCCTCCATTTTACATTCTAAACAACTTTGCTCAAGGCGGCAACTCTCTAAAGCCTGAATTATGGAGAGTGTGAGCTGTTTAGTGGAATACCTGTAACTAGAAAATAAGGAGAATGATTAGTAATTTCCATTTAATTCCAACTACCTTTATTGCTTATCTTGACAGATACGCGTATTTCGTCTGCAATGTGCAGAGTTCTTCAGTGTCGTGTACTAACAATACTCTAAAGCCTCATTTGGCAAAGAAAGGCTGCAGCGCCATCTCTGCGACAGAGGCTGGAACTGATCTGATAATGTTAAATGACTAAATTTTATATTCCAAACAACTTTGCTTAGACGGCAACTCTGCAGAGCTTCAGTTAGCAAAGATAGACTGCAGCGCTATCTCTGCAGCACGATTTGATATAATGTTATATGATGTTATCAAAAGACGATCTGTTTTGCATTGAGAAACTTTGCTCAAGACGTCAATTCTCTACAATGAGTCTGGAATGTTTTATATGCATTTCTGTTGATACAGCAAAACTAAAACTGCCTTCCATGTATAGCAGCTTCCCGGTGGACAATGTTAGAGGAACCAGTTTTTTTTTTTTGTTTCAATGAATTTTTGAGACCAGAACTTTTCAAATGGTGCATAAACATCAAAACTCTAAGTTAAAATTTCGAAATTCTATTAAGGGTTGAAATCCGGGTCAATATTAACCCTAATGTCTCATGTGTCACTTTATTTGAAAAACCACCTTAAACTGATTTTTAAAAAAATATTTTTATTCTAAAATGAAGAATTCCGTGAAATATTTAAAGTCAGAAAATTTCAGCCCGATTGGTTTAAAAAGAAAAAAGGGAGCGTACATTGACGTAGCCCCATGGGTCAGAATTGATCCCAACATCTTAAGAAGGTTAATAAACATTATGATTATTACAGTTTTGCACATTATTTCACCTCGCAAAAATCACGAAATAATGCATTTTGACACTGACACTGACGCAGCCCACAATCGACTAATGCAAGGGAAATTTCGCGAAAACAAACTCTAGTTCAACGTGTTGTAAGATTCGGTCGTACCTTTGAAAATAGGAATTTAATCCTTGATATTCAAAAAGGTCTAACATTAGAACTGAACATTCAATTAACTAAATCGCAAAGCTCAAGCTGCGGGCACATCGCCACTGACGGGGGATGGCTGCCGGTTTTGACGGTGGAAACATTGGTACTAGCGACGACCATCATGACCGTAGGTTTACTAGAGAAGTAAAATGATGGTCAATTTCCATACCGATTTATTTATTCTTGGCAATATGATCGTAGCACATAACACTTGTACAATGTATAAAACATGGGTGAGAATCGCGAGAGAAAAATATCTCTCGGTTGTTATTTCGTGTTGATGAGAAGTTCGAGATAGAGAGAGGCTCTTTAGTTGCTTTGATTGTTATTTGCAAGAATCTCATTTGTCAATTCTAACGCTGTTAGTACCGTGATGGAGCTCTGCAGTGTCCTTGTCAATTTTCTTCGAAGCAATAGGCCACTTAGAACGAAATTCTTGGATCGTTGATACCTCTCTACCAAGCTTTTTGAGGTTTCCCTTGACCATTGACCAGTATGTTTCAATCGGGCGGACCTGTGGACAATTTGGTGGATTACAATCCTTTGGGAACCTAAATAACGTTATTTTGCTCATACCAAGTGATTGTATCTTTAGCGTAATGACTGCTGGCCAAATCTGGCCAGAACAAGGATTGAGTCGCATGTTTTCTCAGGAAAGGTAAGAGCCGCTTTTTGAGGAATTCTTACGGGTAAATCTCAGCGTTTACGGTACCTGTGGTTACGAAAATCTTAGATTTTAGCCCACAGGAACATATTGCTTGCCAGACCAGATATTTTTCAGGGATTTTGGTTTTATACTTCCGTTTCAGATGTTCAGGGTATCGTTGCAGTGTAAAATTTCGTTACCGAGAGAATATATGAA
Source organism: Aedes koreicus (assembly GCA_024533555.2). Taxonomy (NCBI): domain Eukaryota; kingdom Metazoa; phylum Arthropoda; class Insecta; order Diptera; family Culicidae; genus Aedes; species Aedes koreicus. The sequence goes on along the minus strand of JAHHFK020002435.1, from coordinate 17,147 downwards.
TTGTTTGAAGCAGGTTGTTTCATCATCCATGACAACACAATGGAATTTTGTGAGAAGTTGTTCATAAAGCTTTCTGGAGAGTGTTTTTACCGATTTTTGTTGCTGTGCGTTACGATCTGAGTATGTTTGAGCTTTGAATAATCTCAATCCAGCCTTAGACTTCACTTTTTGCACAAAACCGGTTGACATTTGCACTTTTTTCGCATCTGTCCTTGTTGACACCTTCGGGTTTGCCTGAAAAGCAGCAAGGGCTCTTTTCTCCTCCTTGCGTTGCTTTGTCCATGTTTACCACCACTTCCAGCTTTCCTTGCGACAGTAAGACAGGTTTAATCACATCTGCAACAGTTGATTTTGGCACATTTAAAGATTTTGCGATGAATCGAACAGTAGAATTGGGATTTTCCAAATATTTGTGCAAGATAGATTTCCTGCGTGCTAGTTCAGACGCCGCCATCTTGAATACAGAATGCGCTTTTGTAAACAATGTGTGTGATTCACGTTTGTCTGTGTATTGGTTATGTAGTGATTAGACTAATAGCGAATTCGTTTTTGATTCAGTTCCAAACTGAACTGGGTATCAAAATTGAGTCGGCTTATTGTGTGTTAAACCTCCAGTGTGTATGGTTTTATTTGTAACTGGTATCGGATTGAGGTTTGCACTGACAATAAGTTCGGGTATCGCAGGTTGGAACTAGTTCCAACCTAGGTTCAAAAACGAATTCGATATAAGAAACAGGATAAATACTTTGTCCGGATTTTGGTGTGAACGGCCTTTAGTCCTGATGACCGTGCTTCCATGACAACGGTAGACGCCCGCGTGGATTCATAGGTGATCAAATCTGGAGCGAACCATTCACACCAACAACGTGGAATCGGAAGCGCTATTACGTCACGTTCATTGAAGACTACAGCCACTTTACGGTGGTCTATCTCCTGCAGTCGAAGGATGAAGTAGAGGAAAAATTCGACCAGTATCGGGCGCAGGTCACAGCATTCTTTGGGACGAAAATTGCTAGACTCAGGTGCGACAACGGCGGGGAATATATGAGCAAGTCATTTCGAAAACTCTGCCGCACTGAAGGAATCCGCATGGAGGCTACTGTTCCATATAGTCCGCAGCAGAATGGAGTAGCGGAACGGATGAACCGGACTCTTCTGGATAAGTCCCGGTCAATGTTGGAGGATGCTGGTCTCCCGAAGAGCTTGTGGGGCGAGGCAGTGCTTACTGCTGCATACTTGTTGAATCGAAGTCCGACGTCAGCCCTAGAAGAAAAGAAGACACCGTTTGAGAAGTGGTACAATAAGAAGCCAAATATTGACAAACTGCGAGTTTTTGGTTCTGTTGCCTACACCTGGATTCCGAAGGAGAAGCTGGATCCGAAATCCGAGAAGAATGTGATGATCGGTTACACAACGAATGGCTATCGTGTTTGGAATCCCAGAAAGAAGTGCACGTCACGAGATGTCGTGTTTGATGAGAGACGGAGTGTCGACGTCGAGCCATCCGTTGAGCCCGTGAAGCTGGTGAGGTTGGAGCCAGAAGAAGAAGAAGAGGGCGCCCCTTCGACAGAAGATGATCGTCAGGAAGAATCCGCTGATGAAGAATCCGATGAAGGGTACGTGACTGAAGATGAAGATGAAGAAGACGAACCCACCGGAGCGCTCCCTTCGCAATCAGAACGTGACAACTGCCCAGCAGAGGTGTCCACGAGGCAAAGCGGACGGGAACGCAAAATCCCCGGTAAGTTCTTTGATTTTATCACTGGTCTTGGAGCATCTACTGCCGCTGAATGTTTCGCAGGTTCTACTGAAACGACTGATGACACGGTGATGGCGTATGCACTGAACGCAGAGGCATTCGTGGAAAATCTGCTTACCACGATCGATGGCCTGAAGAAACGGAGCGATTGGCCTCATTGGAAGGACGCGGTTAGCAGCGAGCTGGAATCGCTGCACAAGAATGAAACATGGGAGCTCGTTCTGAAGCCAGCGGGGAAGAACCTTGTGAAGAAAGTGAAGCGCGATGAAGCTCGGCTTGTAGCAAAGGGCTACTCGCAGCGACATGACTTCGACTACGATGAGACGTACGCGCCGGTGGCGAAGATCACCACAGTACGTGTGCTGCTCGCTGTCGCAAATCACGAACAGTAGCACATTCACCAAATGGACGTGAAGACAGCTTTCCTGAACGGCGTATTAAAGGAAGGAATCTACATGCGACAACCTGAGGGATTCGCGCGGAGTGATCCAAATCTCGTTTGCCGTCTCAAGAAGTCGCTGTACGGCCTGAAGCAAGCACCACGAAGCTGGAACGACGAGTTCAACTCTTTTGTCCTAACGCTTGGCTTTAAACGGTGAGATCTGGACAGCTGCTTGTACTGGAAGAGAATCGGGAACGTTGTCATTTACCTGCTGATGTATGAAGATGACATTATCCTGGTGTCTAGCCATCTGGAGTTGGTAGCTGAAGTCAAGACAAAGTTGCACAAACGATTTGAAATGACGGACATGGGCGAGCTGAAGCATTTTCTGGGCCTCAAGGTGGAACAGGATCACTGTAAGGGGAGGATGAATATCAGCCAACCGAAATACGTCTCGGATCTGCTACGACGATTTGGAATGACGGACTCCATTGGATCCAAACCTGAAGCTAGAACGGAGTAAGGAAGAAGCAGTGCCAACGCAACCCTACCGGGAGCTTATTGGTTGCCTGACGTATCTGGCGTTAACATCATGGCCGGACATAAGTGCAGCCGTCAACTTCTTCAGCAGATTTCAATCTGCTCCAACTGATGTTCACTGGAGCCATCTCAAGCGAGTTCTCCGGTATTTGAAGGGCAGCTTGAACTACGGTATAGTATATCGACAACGCGATGGAACAACGCCCTTGCTTGGTTACGCTGATGCTGACTGGGGAAACAACGTGGAAGATCGTCGATCAATATCGGGCAACATGTTCCAAGTCTATGGTGGAACCGTATCATGGATGACCCGGAAGCAGAATACTGTAGCGCTGTCTTCAACAGAGGCCGAATACGTTTCACTCAGTCAAGCTTTCTGTGAAACGATGTGGCTTAAAAACCTTCTGGAGGAGCTTGGAGTTCAAGTGGATCATCCGGTACCACTGTTTGAGGATAACCAATCCTGCATCCATATTGCTGAGGAGCCTCGCGATCACAAACGGATTAAGCATGTGGACATACGCTACAATTTCCTTCATGAGAAACTGCAAGATGGAAGCTTCAAGATTCACTACGTGCCAAGTAACGAACAAGCTGCTGACATCTTTACAAAGCGCTTGCCAAGAGGACCTTTCGAAAAACTACGAGCGAAGCTAGGATTATTCGGTTGAGCGGGGGTGTTGGGTAGCAACCGACCGTTAACATTAAATAACAAGTATCGAGTTAGCCTTGCCTATTAGGCTCTAGTTTTTACTTCACTTCCACTCAAACCTTTACTGAATAAAAACGTGTTACCTTTAACCTCTGCCTATTCATTAGAAACATTCCGGAACACGGGGAAACAGCCGGAAGGGTAACATTACCAAGGCAACAGGGACCAATGCTTCATCTGCAAGGAAGAGGGACACCTGATGGCTTCCTGTTCCAAGCGGAAGGATCGGAGTCAGCCGAAAGTGCGTCGTCGAGAAAAGGAGCAGGGCGGTTAACTGAAGAAAACGTGTGGATGTGCAGTAACTGGAGGTACAGCCGCCGTAGGACCAGAAGCTGAGGGTGAGGAAGAATTGAAAACGCTAGAGGTGTTGGAAGATAAAATGGAGGAATCTGCCATCATGCCGGTGGACACCGAAATAAGTAATGATGAACCAAAGTAGATGGATACTCGCGATCCGCGCGTTGTTACAGTTCGCCGCATTCATGTCAACGGGGATCAGTAAACGTGAAGAGTTAGCTAGAATTGCAAAAGAACAAGAAGAAGCTAACATAAAATCGCCCCCAAGAAAGAAGAAGTTTGTTTTTGTGTGTATAACCCACAAACATTGCCTATGGCTCCGTAAAGCTAACGCGATTGAGCCGTACTAATAAATAAACTGTTTAAAAAAAATCACGCTGAGGCTACTTTCGAGATTGAGGCCCTCGCTCAATCAAACGAATAATAACTTGTCCTGGAGGCACATCAGAACTCAACACTTAAGAAAAACAGGAATTTCGAAGAACAACATACATTCAAAGTTTCTCCTATTTTTTATTGAATTTTTATTCTTCCGGCAGATTTTCCTCTATTACAGCATGTTCAAGTTGTTATCCTTTTCTATTGGTTTGTTTGTGTGTGTGTGTGTGTTTTTTTTTCTAATTATTTCCAAAGAATTGCTAGTAGGACAATTTCTTACCATTTCTGTTGTCAACACGTTTTGTTTCCCTACTTGCTGTTGCTTCAAAGTATTTACAAAAGACGATTGTTCTCAGTGTGTATGTAACACTGTTGCTTTTCAAATTCTACCTGTCCTACATTGTTACATTTAAGGTGAGGTTCGTCAGTACGTGCGGCGTCGTTTCCTGAAGTAGGCTTTAAGAGGGTTCAAGTAGCTGAAGTAGGTTCAAGCGATTCCGAAAGATCTTCGATGGATGAAGCGAGTTCTCCCTAATGAGAGGGGGACATTTCGATTCGCGTGTGGTGTGTGTATTTTTGCCTACTCGATTCCCACATTCTGGAACGGTTGTTGTCGTCTGGAAATGTTCGAAAAAAAAAAAGGCTGGTTTATTCACACAAATCTAAGACTATATCCGTCGTAGAACCACTGGAAAACATAAAAGGGTGTTGACAATCTTTGAACAAACTTGGAAAATGGGGGAACCCCTGGAAATATCCCTGACATTTAGTTAGATAATTCTAACAAATTAGACATTTCTTGACTACTTTGAATGATTTTGCTTCTCCAGAATGGTTTCCTATTTTTGCAGTTTTAGGAAAAACAACTTGACAATCAGCAAAATTGCGATCGCTAATTGAATCGACACCCTGAACACAGATACTCTGACCTAAGCTGGTTTTAACAACCTCTCAACCATTCCTAACTCCCACTTTACCAATACTTACGGTTTTACGGACTTATGCAACATAGTTGTATTGGTTTTGGTTGTCCTTGTCCCGTTCCATGTAGTCACGATCGATCAGGGATTCGATACGCTTCTTCAGGTCGGCCGGCTGTTGGGAGGGAAATCCAAGCTGAGTTGTGGAAATTGAAGGGGGGAAAATACGACTATTACCTTAACCGGGAACGTCAGCTGCTTGTACAGCTCGCTGATGAGTAGATTGTGGCTGAGCGTTTTCCGCATCTTCATGATGCGCACGATCGCGGCATCGATCTGGTACTGCCGATCCTGGTAGACACGTTCCTCTGTTGCTTTCTGTTCTTCCGTCTGTGAAAATGATTGGGAAAATCAGAACGTTGTTCGTTAACGGGATCGACGCAATGTCTCAAGCTTACCGTCTCTTTCATCTGAATCTGGTTGATCTTAATCCTGAAGAGTTTGTTCGTAAACTCATTGTTGAACTGGAACTTGTCGTTAGTCTCCACTTCGCGTCCTTTGGGAATCTTGGTGAGCACACGAGCTTTGCCGCAGGCCAGCGATTGTAGCGTGCGGCGCATCTCACCATCCTGCAAGGTAAGACGTTTCGTCAGGAGCTGAAAAAATGACCACTCAATTCACACTCACCTCTATGTTGATTGCGGCCTTAATATCCTCGAAGGATATGGTCGCATTGTAGTTAAACAGCAGCAGGACCAGTCCCTGGAACAACGACACTTGCAGGTCTTTGGGTCCCTGAAACGAAACAAGAATATATCGGTCAACAACGACTCCTAAAACGGGAGTCAACAATAACCTACCGCATCGAACCGCGCCTTCAGTACGCAGTGCCCCAGCGTCGGTTGCCACTGCAATTTTCGGCCACTGTGTTTCGCCAGGTAGAACTTGTTGAACACCGACTGGTATTGTAGCAGCTCTTCGGGCAGGGTGACCTCCACAACCGGATACGTCGGCCAGAAGCCCATTGTTAGGATGTTGACCGTCAGGTCCAGACTATGCAGGTCCTTGTGCTCCGAATTTACCATGTGCTAGAACGAAAATAAAATAAAACGTCATTGATCGTTCCTAAACCCCGCGAGCCCGTTACCAACCTGTCTAAATGCGATGTTGATATCTCTACTCAGTTCCATGTCCTTGAACATGCCTTCGAGCTTGGAGGTAAATCCACCGCCGCACTCCTGCTTCAACTTCGACAGCATGCTCTTCTCGGCATCGACGGAAGCAGATTTGCCCACAAGCAACCGTTTGGCCAAATCCTTTTTGTAGAACGCCTCGAACACATCCTTACCGTGGATAAACCGAAACTGAACCATGATTTTGTCCAGGATCTGTTCCAGTTCCTCCTCGGTGGCTTCCTTATTGCCGGCACGCAGCTTCATGTCCACATACTTGGCAATCAGTTCCGCCGGTTTGTTCGAGCGCTGGTTGACGAAGAACTCGAACGCTTCCCGGAGTGAGTTGGAAAATTTATCATTCCGCTCGAAACACGTGATGACTATGTTGTCCAGTTTGTCTTTGAAATCGAGCAGGTCCTGCACCATGGATTTGTCCTTCTCCGGATCGATGACAATCGTGCGACCCTTCTTCTTGATGTAGGCATTGAACGACGCACACAGTTCGATTGTTCCGTTTTTGACGCGTGAAAAGAGCGAATATAGCAGACTGAGATCGGCCAGGCGATTTTCCTCCAGCAGTAGATCAAGGCCTTTCTGTAGGATTCCGGTAAGGTGTTCCGTAATGAGCTGTCGTTCTACGGTCACAATCAATTGATGCTTTGTGAAGCTGTCCAAATAGTGGAGAATACGTTCGTTTTCCTCCTGTAATCGCTTTTCGACGTGCTGCAGATATTCAGGAACTTCCAGCTCTTCCATCTTGGCTTGTCCTTCCGACTGGTATAAGAGTTTCGTTGCATGGAGGAACCTGGTCTCGAACGCATCCTTGTAGATCTGCAGGTCGGACAACATTCTGAGCAGACTTTTCAGGAGCGTCCTATCAACAGCATCGCCGTTTCGTTCTTTCTCGATGAGCAGCAGGATTCCATCCACTGTCCTGGATTGCACCAGGGTGTTCATGGCTATATGATCTCGGAAGAGATCCAGTCCCATTTCCCAAATCGAGCGAACCGTTGGATTTTGCAGTACGTAGGTTCTGTCCAGATACAGGAAGATGCTTCTGATCATTATCATCTGCTGACAGTGCGACTGCCAGCATTCGTTCATCTTCTTCAGATAGACCAATTTGTCGACGGACTCGGCCAGGAACGGGGTAATATTGGCCTTGACGTGTTGTTCTGCCAGGGCTGTCAAGTTGACGTACAGCTGCGAGTCCATCTTGTGACTACACATGTTCTCCACGGCCTGGTACAATTCCTCCAGCGAGTATTCGATCGGTGTGGACGTCTGGATGGCGACCACCGCCGCCCGGAGCTTCTGCCATGTGTGCTCCTGGTAGTTCTCCGGGAGTGTCGGTTTCGCTGTGGGGACAAAATGAGAGAGTTGAAAGATAAATTAATCGGCTTGGAATGGAACATGGAAAAGTATCGATTAACCTTCCCCTAGAAAAGCCGGCGCACCGACAAGAACGAGAAAACGAAGCCAATCGAATGCAGCGCGGTACGGTTGTAAGTGGGCAAAGTTCTTTGCATTCGCATTCGCCTGTGTTTAAGGCAGGGGGAAAGAACGAATTTGCACACAACCTCATTTGGCTGGTGCTGAAAATATCGCGGTTTGTTTGCTCGTTCTATTCGCTGTGCCCTACTTACAGCAGAACTGGAATGGAGGAGTTTGATAACTAATTGTTTCACCTTTCAAGGTTCGGTTAATATCTCAATTTTGAGCTTTCATTTTCATTTTCATTTTGCAGCGTTTGGTGGGGCAATGAGAGCGCAAGTCAATCCAAAGCCGAGGGTTAGGGAGGGGTAATGGCGAACTGGTCTATGCGGACTACTTGAACGCCATGGGCGGTGATAAGGATTAGGTTGGGGTAAGGGGTTTGTAGTGTTTTTTGGATTGAGATGGCCGCGTTGCTACAAAATGATCTGAAATGTTTAATTTGTTTGTGATTTGAAACTAGTAGTGACTGTAATATAACTTTTTCATCTTAAGTAAGATGAATGTTTTTGATAGTTTGACAGTTTTGATTTCGCATATACTTATCTTTGTGTGCTGTCTTTGATTTTTTCGAGGATGCTTCACATGTACTTTTTCTTGAAATAGATATGATCACTTCCTTGTCAAAACCGCATGTAGCCTAGCGCTGAGTAGGTCCTTCGCACTTCAATCGATCCATTTCACAGCCGTTCTCGATCATGAAATCAATAAGAAAATAAGAGCGAAGAGGGTGTTAGTGGTTCATAGTATGCAGGGCGTAGGTGAGAGATTATTGGTGATATTTTCACGACGATATTTTCGTTTCTCTGACTAAGAATTCCGAATTCCTAACCTAACAAAATTTGAACAGCATGAACCAGAAGTAATAATGTTTGAATCAAAAAGGATTTAAAAAAAAAAATACTGGATTAAATTTAGACAACAACATTTTAAATTCTAGCCTAGCTTTGGATCTAGTAACCATCCCCATCCCAAACTTAACAATATTTCAAATCACTGACTAACTAATCTGACACTTGGAAAAGAACAGTTCTATTTCCTATCTAGTTTCTTTTTTTCTATTTATTTATTATCTGGTATGGAGGACACATGCTATAAAATGCATGGAAAGGTAACGATAAAATAAGAAGAAAGACTAGCAACCCCCATCCAACCCCAACCACCTCCATCGCCCGTCCCGACAGACACGCGCATCCCGTCCACAATGCGCAGACCCCCCCAGTGCCATGCACTAATACTCGAGAGTCGATATTAGTACACGAGACTGAAGAAGTCCGCACACCGTAGACGAAACACGCGTATCCGTCAAGACAAGCAACAAATGTAGCTGAGATCAAACGGAAACTACCAATTCCTCCTCTAATTTTCCAGTTACAGGCATTCCACTAAAAAGCTCACACTTTCCAGGATTCATACATGGAAAGGTTCATTCTATTGTTCCAATGGTGTTCCCTAAGCGGGCCCTCCGCGTCCTATCTCTAATATACATGCTTGTCGTTGTCAGTCTCAAGTAACACTTTTCTATGACTATGTGCTTCATTTCGAACAGTCAGATAATTACCCTGATCAAAACATTCACCCCTTTCGAAAATGTTGCAATTACATTTAGTTATTATACCATGAGCAAACAGGTATTTCGGTTATTCATTCCATAAAAAAAAATGGATGAGTAACAACATAAGTTGTCAATAAAATGAAAAGTGTACTTTTAGTCGTTTCCCTTAGATTGATAGTAAGAAGTCTAAGAGTGAATTGCGGCATAGCCCGCTAGTATCACACCTGATGTTAGTGCCTTTATATAAACGTTCTACGACGTGGCAGTGAAATAAATGATAAGAAAATGTGATACTTTCACTACTGGTCAAATTCTTGGTCTCACATGCATGTTTATAGCATGAGATAAGCCCTCTCACCGTCGACAAGGTGACAAATTTGACCTACGAGAGGGTCTTTACTTTAAACACTTATTCTTGAGCAGAAATTGAAATGGAATTGAAATTACACTGAAATGGAACCGAAACGGAATCGAAATTAAATTGAAATGGATGCAAAACGGATTCGAAACGGAACCGGAATAGAACCGAAATGGAATTGTAATGGAATTGAAATGGAATCGAAACGAAACCAAAGCGGACCCGAAATAGAACCGAAATGGAGACGAAACGGAATCGAAACGAAACCGATATGGAGCTGAACCAGAAGTGAAATGGAACTACTGTGATTAACACCCCTCTTCTATAGTAAGTCAAACACTAGACCCTCACTGAGCGGACCCTCCGCACTGTTGCTAAAATAAACTACTTGGAAAGGTTAAATCTACTACTCGTGTTTCCTAAGCGGGCCCTCCGCGTCCTATCTCTAATAAACATGCTTGTCATCGTCAGTATAAAGTAACACTTTTCTGTGGCTTTGTGCTTCATTTCGAACAGTCAGATATTTACCATGATCAAAACATTCACCCTTTTCGAAAATTTTGCAATTACTTTCACTTATTACACCATGGGTAAACCAGGTATTTTGGTTATTCATTCCATGAAACAAATGGATAAACAACAACATAAGTTGCCACGAAAATGAAAAGTGTACTTTTAGTCGTTTCCCTTTGATTGAAAGTAAAAAGTCTAAGAGTGAATTGCGGCCAGTATCACACCTGATGTTAGTGCCTTTATATAAACGTTCTACGACGTGGCAGTGAAATAAATGTGCAGAATATGTGATACTTTCACTACTGGTCAAATTCTTGGTCTCACATGCATGTTTATAGCATGAGATAAGCCCTCTCACCATCGCAAAGGTGACAAATTTGACCCGCGAGAGAGACTAAAAAGTCACTATTCCCCCAAAAATTACCAAAAGTCCCTTTTTTCCAAAAATGGTCACTAAAGTCACTATTTTCGCACCGCCGATTGTAAAAAGTTTAATAAAATCACTTTTACCTATTATACGATAGTCAACCAAATTAAGCGATCTGATCACACTAAAGACTGGACTCGGAAAAAATGAGACACACAAAAATGATCACCAAAAATTCATTTTAAATCGGATACTTCTCAAATTTTCAGGGATTACATAGCTATATAAGGTCTGTATCCGCAATAATGGGTCCTTCCTTAGCTCAGTCGGTAAAGGCGCAGCTAAAAAGCAACACCATGCGGGGAGTGGCTGGGTTCGATTCCCGGTCTGGTCTAGGCATTTTTCGTAAAGGAAAATTTCTCGACTCCCTGGGTATAGCGTATGATTGTACTTGCCACACAATCATACTAATGCAAAAATGGTACTTGGCATCGAAAGTTCTTAGTTAAAAACTGTGGAAGTGCATTTAGAACACTAAGTTGCGAGCAAGCAATAAGCTAATTGTGAAAGCAATAAGCTTGAAATGCTAAAAGAAGAAAGAATCCGCAATAATCCGGACACCTCAAAACATGAATAAAACATAAATTTCGCATTACACTTCCGTCGTAGTTGTTAATTTCAGATTCATGGGATGTGTTTTATCAATTCGTGAGGATAAAACATAGTTATTCGGTATTTGCATAAAATTTTCGAACTTTGCGCTTAACTCCGTCCATTACGGTTTGTACAGACTCTTCAGAAATCGTAGAAGCCGTCTTTGTCCAAATTTGCTGGAAGTGTTTGATGTCTTTGATTTCTTGCTTCTTTCCAGAAAGCTTCCGCTTCATCAGAGCCCAATATCTCTCGATTGGTCGTAGCTCTGGGCAATTTGGCGGGTTTCAGGTTTTTGATACAAGCTTCACTTGATTTGCTTGGCACCACTCCATCACAGTTTTAGCATAGTGGCATGATGCCAAATCGGGCCAGAACAAAGGTTTTTCTTTGTGACTTTTGATAAAGGGTAGCAATCGCTTCTGCAGACACTCTTTCTGATAGATCTCCTTGTTGATTGCGCCTGTAGTCACGAAAGATTTACTCTTTTTGCCACACGTGCAAATTGCTTGCCACACAAGGTATTTTTTGGGAAATTTCGATGCCTTCTTCGTTCTGAAATGCTCAGCTGTAACATTTCTGGCCATAGCAGAATAAAAAGCCAGCCCTGGAAGCTGCTTGAAATCCCCCAGAACATAAGTTTCATCGCCCATAACAACGCATGAAAACTCCGTCAAATATTCGCAGTACAAACGTCGAGCCCGTGATTTTGCTGCCAAGTTCTGTTTGTCGTTGCGATTTGGAACTGTTTTTACTTTATACGACTTAAGTCCCAAACGTTGTTTTGATTTTTGGACCAAACCAGGCGACATCCCTATTTTACGAGCCACCGTTCGAATGGAGAGATTTGGGTTTTTCGTTAATATCCTTTTCACCTTTCGGTCCATGACAGGATCAGCGCGTCCAATGTTTTTGTCACTTCTCGGTTTCCTCTCCACCGTCAAACGTTCCGAAAATGATTTGAGCACATCGTGAACAGTGGATTTAGGCAAATCCAATGCCTCCCCCACCCCTTCTAAAGTAAGTCAAATACTAAACCCTCACTGAGCGGACCCTCAGCACTGTTGCTGAAATAAACTACTTGGAAAGGTTTAATCTACTGCTCGTGCTTCCTAAGCGGGCCCTCCGCGTCCTATCTTTAATAAACATGCTTGTCATCGTCAGTCTAAAGTAAAACTTTTTTGTAGATATGTGCTTCATTACGAACAGTCAGATATTTACCCAGATCAAAATATTCACCCTTTTCGCAAATTTACTTTGCAATTACTTGACTTATTCTACCATGAGCAAACTAGGTATTTTGGTTATTTCCATAAAACAAATGGATAAACAACAACATAAGTTGCCACGAAAATGAAAAATTGTACTTTTAGTCGTTTCCCTTTGATTGAAAGTAAGAAGTCTAAGAATGAATTGCGCCAGTATCACACCTGATTTTAGTGCCTTCATATAAACGCTCTACGACGTGGCAGTGAAATAAATGTGCAGAATATGTAATACTTTCACTATTGGTCAAATTCTTGGTCTCACATGCATGTTTATAGCATGAGATAAGGTGAAAAATTTGACCCTTGAGAGGGAAAACGCAATTTCAAGTATTTGGAATCAAATTAACGAAACCCATGATAACATTTTGTTGAGTACCCTAAAATGGTATACATGCTTTTAATGCAAGAAGTGAATTCCCGTCGTTTTAATTAAATAATAATCGTCAAAGCTATGTTGTATTTCATTATTCGGCGTATTCGGCCGAATAACTAAACCTATTATTCGGCCAAATCCAAAATAAGCTGACATTCGGCCCGAATTTTCGGTGCATCTCTAATATTAGCTATATTTTGGCATAATTTATTTATTGAATTTCCTCCCCCAAGCTGAATGCTCGTACATTTCTCTTAACACTGCTCATGAGATCTTGGGCGAGGCTTTGTCCATCTTCCTTACACAATTTCTCCCAGTTTTTCTTCAAAGCTTCATCAGTTTTGAATGTTTTTCCGCTTTTCTTCAACTTCTTCTTCATTATCGCCTGGTGTATTTGGCGGGTTCGCCTCCTTCGGAACCACATTAACGCCCTTCGCTTCGTACCAATCCATTACAGGCTTGGCGTAATGGCACGAAGCGAGATCCGGCCAGAACAGCGTGGGACCACGGTGAGAGCGGAGGAAGGGCAGCAAGCGCTTCTGCAAGCATTCCTCTCGATAAATCTGCCCGTTTGTGGTGCCGGTTGTAACGAACGGCTTGCTGTACCGTCTGTACTCGCAGATCGGCTGCCACAACAGGTATTTCTTCGCGAATGTGTCCATCTTTCTCTTCCGGAACTTTTCCGGAACCTCCATGCGCGACGTGCCGACAAAAAACTCGAGGCCGGGGATTTGTTTGGTGTCCGCCTTGATATATGTCTCGTCGTCCATGACGAGATAGCCTGGCTTGACCAGCCACTCACGGTACAGCGCACGCAATTTGGCCACCGTGTTTTGCTTGTCAGTCCGGTTTGGCGCCTTCCTGACCTTAAAAACACGTAGCCCAGTCCGCTTCATGATCTGCTGGACGAACCACTTCGATAAATCGACCTTTTTGGCCACGTCTCGGGTGGAAAGGTTCGGGTTATTCTGAAAGTACTGCCTTATCTTCCGCGCCTTCTCTGGGTATTCCGTTTTCGGTTTTCGGCCGCTTCCAGCGCGCCGCTCGATGGTCTTCGTCTCCTGGAACATCTTCACAACGCGGGACACGGTGAAATATGGTGGATTCCAAGCCTTTTGCCGATCCATCTGTGCGACTGACGAGGATTATCGACACCGCGCCCAAGATTTGCTGGCGTAGCTCTTCTTGTTTCGAATGCATCTTGAAAACTACTTGACAGATCGCGAAAAATTTTGCACACATAAACATAATACTCTAAACTAGTATTACCCAAAATTTCATTATTTTTTACTCAAGCGAAAAGTTACACCCCAAACAAAGTGTCGCATTTTTTCCGAGTCCAATCTTTATATAAAAGTCGAGAAAAATACATCAAAAAACTAGATGCCCGCTGCGAACCCTTCTACCTCAATTGAACTTGTCAAATGCAGAGCGCTTGTCGGTCACAGCACTCTAGATAAGCTTGAATGCGACGCACGTGGTCCCATATTACACCAGCTATCATTATTTTTACAATTTTCCAGCTATTTCATAATAATTTTTCATATTTATATACATATAAACCCAGTGAACCACATGACGAATCGATCGGGATAGGAGTAAAACACTTAAAACGTTTATCCAATATGCAAATAAAATGTCCTTTGAAGAAAATACATAAAAGAATCAAGTCATTTTTGATCTACTCACTTTTTTTTAAAAATATTTTGTAAGATTTAGTTTTTTCAAAAGCGGAGTGCTCTTTTGGTATCCAAATATTCCGGAAAAATGGGAACGAATTGTAAATCAGATAAAGGACTTATTTTCGGTTACTGACTTAAAGGGTGATACGGTCAAAATTTGGTCAAGGGAAAACGCGTGGCACGCGTGTAAATCGGTGAAATCGTTTATTTAAAAAATCAAATTAAATTTCTTTTTCAAGTTCAATTAGTATAAAATTCAAAAAAAAATTCTCAGTTAGGCTTCCGCTTTTCCAAATCCGAATTGCCGGGCCTTACGCTTGACCCCTGCCATCAGATTTTGTACAGCCACCTTGTCCACCTTCTTCGCCGCAGAAAGCCAGTTTGCCTTGAACTGCTGCTCGTCCTTAGCAGTTTTTTGGTCTTCTTTAGGTTCCGCTTGACAATAGCCCAGTATTTCTCAATTGGGCGGAGCTCTGGCGTGTTGGGAGGGTTCTTGTCCTTGGGAACCACCTGCACGTTGTTGGCGGCGTACCACTCCATGGCCTTTTTACCGTAATGGCAAGATGCCAAATCCGGCCAAAACAGTACGGAACAACCGTGTTTCTTCAGGAAAGGCAGCAGACGTTTATTCAAACACTCTTTCACGTAAATTTCTTTGTTGACAGTCCCGGAAGCTATGAAAATGCTGCTTTTCAAGCCACAGGTACAGATGGCTTGCCAAACCAGATATTTCTTTGCGAACTTTGACAGTTTCGTGTGCTTGAAAATATCTGCTACCTTTCCCCTTCCTTTTGCCGTATAAAACTCCTGTCCCGGAAGCTGCTTGTAGTCGGCTTTGACGTAGGTTTCGTCGTCCATTACCACGCAGTCAAACTTCGTCAGCATCGTCGTGTACAGCCTCCGGGATCGCGCTTTGGCCGTCGTATTTTGTTTATCAACGCGATTTGGAGTCACTACCTTCTTGTAAGTCGATAGTCCGGCTCGTTTTTTGGCTCGATGCACGGTTGTAGACGATACACCCAGCTTATTTGCGGCATCTCGGAGAGATAGGTTAGGGTTTCGCTTGAAACTACCGGCAACTCTCTTTGTCGTCTCAGCGGCTTCCGGTTTTCGATTTCCCCCCGATCCAGACTTCCTGGCTGTCGACAAACGTTCCCCAAACACTTGAATTACATTTGTAACGGTTGATTTGGCAACTTTTAGCGATTTTGCCAACTTTGCGTGCGAGTAGCTCGGATTTTCGCGATGCGCGAGCAAAATTTTGATACGCTGCTCTTCTTGCGTGGACGGCATTTTGACAACTGAAGAGTGAATTCCAAAATCAAAATAGGAGCAACATTCTACACACACACACACACCTTCAAAATGAGGGGTGTTCAGGTTTTTTAAATGCAAAATTGAAAGAAATACGTCAAGTTGATATTGACCAAATTTTGACCGTATCGCCCTTTAGTAATTCTGAATCTAGATTTGATTGTTCGTATCCCGACAGTCAAGCGAACTCAATACGATCATAGGTGAAATCGGGATACAGTGCAAGACGACCAGCTTATAAAAGCGTTATGATTGCAAAGCTCCATTAAAACTCGTACATTGAAATTTTATAGTTTTTCTAGGAAATTTCTGAGACAAATATTCTTAGTTTATAATACAGTAGATTCAAAAAAATCACAAGTCATCAATTATTTAAGTTTATTCTGACTTTGCTTGACTGCTGTTAAACCGAATAATTTTTGGCAAAGTTGTAAAACTTGTGGGATAGAATTGATCTTATGAGCTACTGAGTTTATGAGCTATTGATAAGCATACTGATCTATTGCAATGCTATTTTCTAAGGATTCTTCTAGAGGGAAGAACCACTCATACATCTAATGTACGCTGATCTGGAAAGGTTGGTGCGAACCATCTTCGGCCGAGTTTGTAAGCCCAATGAGTGGCCCGCGAATGCTTTACTTTCAGAGGACATTTTGAACAATATTGAGAACTTGCTCCCCGTGGAAAAAGTTTATGTTGGAGAAGAAGCAATGGCAGAGCAGGTCTAATTAAAGGAGATCGACTAACTCCACTTTTTCAACAATTCAAATAAGCATTACGTTGCTGCTGGTAAGCACGTAATCAAAAACTACAAAGTACAACCCCATTGGGTTGTTCGAAATGATGACGTGGGACTAACATATGTAACATAAGTCCTGGGAAAGCATGGTACTTGAAATCAAATAATCGGATTTTGAAATGCTCTTCAGGGTATTTTATTCTATTAATAAATTGTTGAAAAATATATTTACAGTACGCTCAATGGACCATTATCTTCGATTTTACGCAGTGTACGGCGAACATGTTGAATCAGGTTCTGGATGGTGTCTATATCTATTTCTTTCATCTTCCGCTTGATTCGATTAACCAATTGTTGCTCATTGTTAGCTTCCCAGCCATTGTCGTACACCATACGTTTGAGAACACTCCAAAAAATGTCAATTGGACGAGCCTGCGGCACGTTAGGTGGATTGTCCTTTTTCGGTACAAATGGTATGTTTTGCTCAGTTAGCCAATCTAATGTTTTTTCGCATAATAACAGCTTGCAAGATCCGGCCAAAACATGATTTCGTCGTCAGCGTGATATTTGTTGATGAATTGCTTCAATTTCGGCAAGCATTGGCTGATATACACGTCAGAATTGACAGCTTTGGCCTTGTTTGGGCGTATCAAAGGCGCCGAGATACCCT